>CAMRHE010000412.1:1200000-1631485 GCA_947044405.1 Leptodactylus fallax
GCCACTGATTGGCCTCAGCGGTCATGGGTGGCGGAGACTTCCACTGGAAATGCCCTGGGGCGCCACTGGGACCGGACAGCGGCCTGAGACACTGAAGCACTGGGGACAGGTGAATGTGTTTTTTTAATTTTTCTTCCCCTGCTGCAATACTAAACAACCCCTTTAACCAATTATGAGCTTTCTGTAAAAACTTTCATCCACCAAAAAACCCCTTTAAGGGCAGGGGGCCCCACGTGGCGTAAAAAACGCGGTTTGCCCGCGGAGGAAAAACCACAGAAAAAAAACGCAGTGTTTTACAGGCCCTGCAAAGTGGATGTGATTCTAGTGAATCCCATCCACACATTGTGGGAAAATACGCGCAGCAGATATGCTGCAATTTCCAAAACTGTTGTGGTTTTGGAAATCGCAGCATGTCAATTATACCTACGGAAACACCGGCGTTTTCCCTATAGGTATAATTGAAGCAGAAAGTCCACAGAGGAAACCTCTGCGGACTTTCTGTGAGAAGCTCTGCGGGAAAAACCACAGGGGCCTTAGCCTAAAGGGGATGCCCAGTTCCTATTTTTATTCTCACCTCTCTACAGGCTTCTGTTTCCATCGCCAGCAACTCCATTTGTTGGTATACAGGTGACTGTTGTGACGTGACATGCCATTTGTGAAGAAGCCACTGCTGAGGCCTGTGGTTGGCTGCAGCGGTCCTCTCACACAAACAACACGGAACCTGTATACAAACAAAAGGAGCTGCCAGCAGTGGAAACTGAGGCCTGCGGAGAGGTGAGTACTCATTTGTAATGTTTATATTCCCTGTAGCAGCAGTATGTAAGAATTATAACAGGAACTGGACAACCCCTTTAAGTATTGTAGAACTGCATAGAGATTAATTTCCTAGTATCTCTATTATTGGAATTGTTCTCCTTGTAAGGCAGCTGTTCTAATAATAGAGCTGTTTTATGACAGAAGTCTACTGCTGCTCCATAGAGAGGATACAGACTGCTATAAAGCTTGGCTTCTGGCAAGGAATCTGGGTTTGTCTCAGTCCCAAAGCTGTTACCAAAGCATACCTGCCTTAACAGGGGGATATCCCCCAAAATAAATTCATATAAGAGAATATGCAGAGAACTCTTCTACCTATTCCATTCTATTAACCCTTTTTAAAGGGGTTTTCCGACTCCAAATGGATTTTTTTCGTACTGATGACCTATCCACAGGATGGCTCATAAGTATCTGAGCTGTGGAGGTCCGACACCCGAATTCCACATAGATCAGCTGTTTCGGCAGCCTCCAGAAGCTGGTGCAGTAGATGGGAAGCCGCACAGGCTGCTCCTATGCAACGGTCACTATACAGTGGATGGGGCTGCTGCACCGCTCTTAGTACTTGGGTGCGAGCAGTCTGCATGTGCTCCCCAGCCACTGCACATGGAGGCTCCCAGGACAGCTGATCTGTGCAGGATTTAGGTGTCGGACACCCACAGATCACATTATGGTGACCTATCCTGTGGATAGGTCATCAATATGAAAATTCCATTTGGGGCTGGAAAACCCCTTTAATATGGATTGAATAGAGGTCGGACCTCTGATAACACTAATAAGTCTAAAGATAAGTTTTTGTACAAAAAACCCTTTAACTATATGAAAAAAGCCTTGGTAACAAATAACATGGCCGCCATGACTGGTTGCCACCCAGTTATTCCACATTCCTACATCTCACACCTTCCTAGTTATGAACTAGGCATATGAACTAGGCATCCTCCTGCCTATATAGCCGCATGGGTGGTCAGATTGTTTTTTTAGGACTTTGAGACAACTGGGTGACCCCCCCCTGCAGGCATTGCAATAGCGGCCATATAGATTGCTACCCCGCCCTTCCATAATCAAGTCTATGGAGCAAAGAGAGGATATCCCAAATATTTATTTACTATAGATCATTTTATGAACTTGCTATGTTATATATATATATATATATATATATATATATATTTTGCAATAATTGTGTCACAGCAGCAAGCATGCCAAGAACAGTCTCATTTCCATTTATCACTCGTCTTGTTCTCTGACAGTCCAATCTTTTCTTATCCCCTTGCTTGGAATAAAATAATAGGCAATAGCAAATCTTGCATATATTGAAGTCGTGGTACCACAGGTAGCACAAGGGGTGATGGATCACCCCCGAGTCCGGTGCCAATCACATTTGATTGCTGGTTCCATGTAGACTGGCGACAGAATGGGATATGCCAACTGCAGACTTTCCTCTAATAACAGGCATGTGTACGTCAGCCTTTATTGTACGGGGAACCGCAGGACGCCTATTATAAGTAAGATTACATGGTTCTATCACCAAGCTATTCTGGTACTCTCCTGCTCTCTTCACACTTGCTCCATACTAGGATTTCAATTCGGAAGTGGGTGTACAAATTTGTATTAAGAAACGGATTTCCTGTTACCACGGAAACAAAGGGTCCTGTCCGGCCACGCAGAAAATAGGTTGGAAGGCATCCACTTGCTAATATATCGACTAAATACACCTATCTATTATATAAAATTAAAAATTAATAAGGAACAAGTGTCCGTAAAATATAAGTAAGGGCATACAAATACGCCAATAATGTAATATATGCCATAAATATAATATAATATAGCTTTATATTAGTGATATAATGTAAAAGAGCTAACACAATCACCAACAGAACATACTGCAACATATACTAACTATTTCAATGAAATCTTGTCAAATATTTATACGTGGCGTCCACCGCTGATATCGGCTCTGGAGAATACATTTTACAATAATTGTATCTAGGTTTGCCATGGGAGAGAATACCTGTTATAGGTAGTATTATATCATGTGACAGGTCCTAATAGGTGTTTTAAGCAGGGCTGTGGAGTCGGTACGCCAAAGCTCCGACTCCGACTCCTCAATTTCCCCTGACTCCGACTCCAACTCCGACTCCGACTCCACCAAAATAGGCACCGACTCCGACTCCACAGCCCTGGCACTGCTAAACCTTATAGGTTCACTCAGAACTCAGTCCCATCATTATATGAGGAATAGAACAGACCTTTACAGGACATTTCATCATTTTCAACATTTCATCATTTTCCCAAATTCTTATGAAAATATATTCAACACATACTGCATTGTACTACTAACTGTACCAATTTATTATATATTTTGGGAGTCGGAGTCGGTCCATTTTATACCGACTCCGACTCCACCAAAATAGGCACCGACTCCGACTCCACGACTCCGACTCCACAGCCCTGGTTTTAAGGGAACCCTCCAGCCAGATATATACTATGGTATATAAATATATTATACCTTGTAGGAATGGGGGGTCAGTGCATGACAAAAGACCATGATGAAAGGGAGAATACTTGTATCATCCATCCCCCAAAGACTTCAATGGGGGGTTCTGTTTTATTCCATTGTGATGCCACGAAGCAGCATAGAACCTGCTCTATAATCATCGAAACGTAATGGAGCATCAGACCCCCCATCAAAAGAGCGTCGGCCTGCACACATGGTCGGTCTTGTGCATGAGGCCTTAGTTAGACCTTATGTATGAGGAACCTACAGTCTGCTATGAGCCCTTCTAATGGCTTTTCAGTAGAAGAATATGGCGTTTCATAAATGTGGCACATGAGTGCTAGTGGATCCATATGGACTCTGTGTGCCCTTATACAGGGTCTATGGGGCATTACATTGTGCATGATCTTTACAAGACCTATTGAAGTTAATACATGGGTGAATATCCGACATCAGATATCAATGCGAGGTTCACAGGTCATGCGGTTTTCTTACCGTGATTTTGGCCATGACATGTGAATTTACTCATCAGCGGCAGATGGTAATTTATTGATGCATCAATATAGTATTCATTTTATTTTTTCTTGTACTTGTGCTGTTTTGAACTTGGTTGTATGTAAATCTTTGTTGCTATAACTTTAAGGACTAATGCCTGTTTTAGGTGGGTCCATATTCATGTATATGCCCTACATGCGGCATGTGCAGCTACAGTAGCTCTGACCATGGCTCGCCTTTAGAAATTCATGCTAGAACAATTTATGTGTATGTGAATCATATGTCAAAGTGATAAATGGGTAGCGCAGTCTCCCTCTAGAGGGTTGTATTGTGCTGTTCTAGTGGCAATGAAAAAGTTTATTGGGAAATCTATATGACATTGTTCTTAGGTTTCTACAATATAAATAGTTAAATAAATAACAGTTCCTTAAAAAGTGGTAAGCAGTAGGAGATGCTAGCAAGCTGGGCCACGGATTATAGAGCCACTTACTCTGCTATGAAAATTAAACATAGACTAATATCAGTCCTAAGACATCACATAGTCAGATGACGGATAAGAGTCAGGGATTGTGTTCTATTTTCTGTACATGAGTATGGGGACAGCCATCTTTCCTGAGCTGCAGTTAACAGCATTCACAGATATACTTTACAGCAGCCACAGGGATCACAGGAACCTGTAGTCTGGAGTTGTTCATTGTCTTGAGACTTGTATGGGGTTTTGTTGTGGGTGTGCTCTGTGACCTGTGTAGAGGTCAATGTGCTTGGAGCGAAAGGAAGTGAGCTGTGATTACCTACTGTGAAAAGGCAACCTTTGTAAGGCTAGAACTCGATCTCTATAGTGAATGCTGAAGTGACCATCGCAAGGGTGGCATGTAATACAACTTATCAGGAAAGCCATTCAATAGCATTCAGAGATATGCTTTACAGCAGTCACATGGATCACAGGAACCTGTAGTCTGGTGTTGTTCATCGTCTTACATGAGACTTGTATGGGGTTTTGTGGGCATGTTCTGCTCGGAGCGAGAAGAAGTGAGCTGTAATCAGCTAATGTGAATGGCAACCCTTGTAAGGCTAGAACTAGATCTCTGTAGTGAATGCTGCAGTGACCATCATAAGTTTGGCATGTAATACAACTTATCAGGAAAGCCATGCAATAGCATTCAGAGATATGCTTTACATCAGTCACATGGATCACAGGAACCTGTAGTTTGGAGTTGTTCATTGTCTTGAGACTTGTATGGGGTTTTGTGGGTGTGCTCTGTGACCTGTGTAGAGGTCACTCTGCTCGGAGCGAGAGGAAGTGAGCTGTGATCAGCTATTGTGAATGGCAACCCTTGCAAGGCTAGAAGTAGATCTCTGTAGTGAATGCTGCAGTGACCATCACAAGTTTGGCATGTAATACAACTTATCAGGAAAGCCATTCAATAGCAATCAGAGATATGCTTTACATCAGTCACATGGATCACAGGAACCTGTAGTCTGGAGATGTTCATTGTCTTGAGACTTGTATGGTGTTTTGTAGGCATGTTGTGGGCGTGCTCTGTGACTTGTGTAGAGGTCACTGTGCTCGAAGTGAGCTGTGAACACCTACTGTGAAAAGGCAACCTTTGTAAGGCTAGAACTCGATCTCTGTAGTGAATGCTGAAGTGACCATCGCAAGGGTGGCATGTAACACAAATTATCATTAAAGCCATTCAACAGCATTCAGAGATATGCTTTACAGCAGTCACATGGATCACAGGAACCTGTAGGCTGGTGTTGTTCATGGTCTTACATGAGACTTGTATGGGGTCTTGTGGGTGTGCCACTATGTTATCTATATATAACTGACACTGCACATTGTAATTCTACTTGTGATGACAGTGACATGACTGCTGAAAAACAGTCTCTACAGAACAGGAAGTGTCAGTGTCTTATTAGGTTCAGTGACCATAGTGAAAATTGTGGAAAAATCAGAAAAAAATACTACCAAGCCTGTCCCCTCCATGATCCCAAACCAATTACATTGGAGCAAATGGCTGAATATAAACGATTAACTCTTCACTAAACTGACTTGGTGACTCTCCCAGCTTCTTCACTATCTCTAATTGGGATTGTACTTGTGCAGCCACTCCTCTGCCGATCATAGGAACTGGATCCTGGATCAGTGGTGATCCAGCGACTGTATTTTCAACCATAAAATGTTACTAGGATCTAATATACACGCGGTATATATGTGTGTTTTGTGCAAAACTCCTTTATGCAACTTTGGAGAAAATATAGCTGCTCCCAATGTAATTTAGCTATGTAAGCCATTGGTATTCTCTAGAGGAAAATACCTGAATAGTACCATGCTATAATTTACTGGAACCTGGCACATATTTTTTATGTTGGAATCTGTATAAAAGAAAAACCCTCTCTATTACTCTTTATGAAAAAGGCATAAGGAGGGACAGTAGCATTGCATAGAATTAGATGGGCGCTCTATTATGTAAAAAGCCAAACTTATATGAAACCATAATATGGCCATGTATGAGCCTTTAGAGACAATACTGCCATATACGCTAGGTTCACACTACCGTATGGCTTTCCGTTCCTCGGGTCCGCTTGGGAACCCGAGAAACACAAATCTAATCTGCTTAAAAAGTAGTTACTTGTGGAAACTGGAGGACCCCCATAGAATATAATGGGGTCCGTTGGGTTTCCGCCCAAAAAATGCGAAGAGAAAAGTCCTGCTTACAGATCTTTTCTCTGCATTTTTCAAGCGGATTCGGGGATGAAATCCCCTAATGGTGAGCAGGCGCAGGTGTGAACCGAGTCACTTCACATCATGAGCCACTAAAGGTCCCCATACATATAAGAGAACTTAACAATTTTAGTGGGGCTGGCCAACTATCTTGGGGGTCTTCTGACTCTCCCCTAACAGATGATGTCTGTGAAAGGAAGTATCTGGCATGATGAATCTTATCATGGTCCATTGTTTGTTCCCTGGAGAGATAAGTCGCGTGCTAGAGGTGCCTGGCAGCGGCTTCATATCTACACAGGATTTCGTAAAGGGAATTGCTCAGGCTGTGACAAATTAGCTTATGTTCGGCCATGCCCCTAGCTCCATCCATTGAGTGCACCTAATACCTTTGTGCCCTCCACACAGTAATAGTGAACTTTTTGTGTACCACACAGTTTGACACCCCCTTAGTGGTCTTAACATAGTATATTGCCCCCTTAGTAGCCCCACACAATATAACACTCCCTTACTGACCCCACACAATATAATGCCCCCTTAGTAGCCCCACACAGTATAACACTCCCTTACTGACCCCACACAATATAATGCCATCATAGTGGCCCTACACAGTATAACACTCCCTTACTGACCCCACACAATATAATGCCCCCATAGTGGCCCTACACAGTATAATACTCCCTTCCTGCCTCCCCCCACAGTTAAATGTTCCCCTCACATAAGCCCTGTCTGTGGCAGGCTTGGGGCAGCCGGCGTGATGACGACATTGCATAGAACCTGCCTGTGCCAAGATGTAGCCAGCACAAGCTGCATGTTCAATATAGAGCAGGGTGCTGACAGCTCTATCATTCAGCTCTGTGTCCTGAGGACTCAGAGCTGAAGTTGGTGTGTCAGGACAGTGCAAATTTCAGCCTCAGCGCAAGAGAACAGGACAATGCTAAACCCAAAATTTGGGACTTTGTAAAATCTAGCAGGAACTGCAAGAGGGCGGTTGTAACCATGAAAGTGTCCCCCCCCCCTGCAGAAAAGGATGCCAATGCTTTCAATGGGTTTGCGTTTTTGTTTTGTTTTTTGCAGCACTTTACAGAGATCGCCATCAGTCACATCAGTCTGATCTAATATCCTTATCTCAATTTCATAGAAAGCCAATTAACCTATAGCGAAAAATTGGCATGGTTTTTAGTTTTCGGGCGGAAAAGATGTTTTTTTTTGTTGCAGGTTTTGCTTTGTTTTTTTGAGCCAAAGCCAAGAGTGGATTCAGCAGAATGGAGAAGTATAAGAGCTTCCCATTCCTTTCTGAGACACTCTTGCCTTTGGTTTAAACCAAAAAAAAAACCCAGCAAAAAAACCTGCAACAAAAAGTTGCTTTTCCGTAATGTGAAGCCTTAGCCTTAGGGTTTTTACAATTAGAAAAAAAACATATGCATTTGGATGAACAATTTCAAAAAACTGAACATTTCTGCACGATGTGATGCTAAAATCCTGAATGTGACATTAGTCTGTTCCTTTGTGAAACCACTGCATGGTTGTGGAAGCCAATGAGTTAACAGCACGACACCTGCCTATCACACCATTCGGTACCATCTGCTCCCTACCCTAAGACCATTAAACTTGACTGCTATATTGGACATCTGCTGCCTCGCCTGCCGCACACAAAGCCAGCCTGTCACCTTCACCCTTTGTTTAACTGCTCAAGGCGTTTAACTCAAGGTTTTGTTTAGGGCAGGTCGCACACAACCCAGGGCAATGCCCTCTCGGAGCAGGGACCCCGACTTATTATATACTTGTATATTTATAACCTACATTTCTAAGTGCACTTAGATATTACACACCTGAGTTACTCTGTATCTGGAAGATAAGAAAAGTTATATAAACCTGACACAGAGAGAAGTGATCACAAAACACATCTTCTTCAACCAATATATCCTCTATTATAGCTTTCTACAGGAGATGTCACCCAACTTTCCTATAATGGGAATTCTACCTGGTTATATACCAGTATGTGGGCGTTAAAGGGGTTGTCCAGGATTTTTTTTTAATTTGTGGCCTCTCCCTTATGTATATCAGATAACTGTGTGATCGGTGGGAGATGTTACTAGGATCAGGGGCCACTCCCGACACCAGTACTATACACTGCACAGAGCCAGTAGAACAAGCTCTTTAGTCTGGCTAAAGATTTCTTAAAGGCAATTTACCACCTCCCCCAAGTATATTGAAATGTCAACACTACATTATGGAACACATTACGGTGATACACACCCTACTGCTGTTATATAGGTCACTTTTGTAGTGATAAGTCAATGAGGCAGCTGGTGCACTGGGGGTGGGCCTTCAGCTCCAGGAGCATTGGTCTTGCCTGTGACGCCCCATGTAGTAAGAGTTGATCCTCCCGCTGTTATGATATCACCCATCCTATTTGAGCAGCAATAGCAGTGCTCCCAGGGCTAAAGGCCCGCCCCCAGTGCACCAACTGCCTCATTTGCATAAGACTACTAAGAGGTTTCTATCCAAACCTACATAAGTGACATACATAACAAAGCCATGATGTCTATCAGTGTAATGTGCTCTGTAATGGTGGTGACTGTTGAATAAGCTTGGCAGAGGTGATAGACTCCCAATAAGGCTCTGACAATAACTCCATATTAACTCATATTACATGACTTGCTTAATGTGGTTTTCTATTGGCTATTCATAGAATATTAATGTGTGATCAGCACAGTAAAGCAGTTCTGCAGTAGCCGACACACCACATGTATAGCTGTGCTGTTGTATCTAGAGAAACATTTCTGGGGCCATGATGCTTCAGCCTCTTTGCTCTGCCGCTCAGTGGAGGTCCCAGGATTCAGCCCTCCGCGGATATCACATCCCAAGAAGAGGCCATCAGTGTGCATTTCTGAATAACTCTTTGATCCATCGTATCTATGTAAGTTCATCAAACGCTCGTGGTATTCTCCATAGAAGCATCGAAACCCTCTAGGTGGTTCCAGTTCAGTGCAGTCTCTGACACTGCATCAAGTCTTGCTTTTATAAATTGTTGTTTCTCCCTAAAAATTCATATCATATCTATACAGACCCTACAAATAAGATTTCCCTGGATTATTGTCAGAAGGACACTACGATTCCACGCTTCACTTCGTCCATGATCAAACTATGTTCTGTAAACCCTAGGGAGGTGAGCCGCTGCACCTCCTAGCATCATCCCTGGCACCTGCTAAGCCGCCTTTCCTGCAGGATCCACAGTAAGTACACTAAGGGTAAGTGCACATGACTGAGTTTGGAGCTGATTTTGAGGAAGATTCCACCTCAAAATCAGTTCCAAATTCTGAGGAAGCGTCGGATCCTTTTTTTTTTTTTATCAAGACACTGAAATAAAGCGTCCTGCTCAATCTTGCCGCAAATTCAGCCACAGAAGCGTCAGCACAAGACACTCTGCCGACAACCCCATTGTATCTGAGGCTAATATGCCAAGGAAAGCACATGGCGAGAAGGTAGAGAGGTAGAAGACCGACTCAAATTATACTTCACTTTCTGCTACTTTCTGAACCAGACTTAGGGTACGGATATATGTAATAGCGGGCGTGGAATCTGCTGCGGATTCTGCCCCTGAAACAGTGGTGAATTCCGCACAGATTCTGCCTCCCATTGTTTCCAACGGGAAGCAGAGATCGCAGCAGGGCGAGGAAAACATAAGCGGCCTACTCAATATTGCCGCAGATTTCGCGGCTCGAGACTCCCATTCAAGACTGAATACTGATGCCCTGCATCTGCATCCTGTTGTGGGTAGCCGGTGGCCGGAAAATGAAGAGGAATTCCACTTCATTTTACGCAGTATGAAGTTACCCTAAGGGTATATCCACACATCGCTGTATTTTTACAAAAGTTTCGCAAATGATAAATCAGTTCCATTCATCTGAATAGGTTGTTATCAATAGCAAGTAGGAGATGGATATGATGTGTATTTTCTGTCTGGAACTGCAGGAAGAAAACCCTCAACATATTACAGACATGAGGATGTCATGCTACAAAGACAAATCTGCAGCAAAATTTTGACAAAATAAACTGCAGTCGACTCATCTAGACATGCTCAGTGGAAGGAAGGGGTAGATCATCTGTTGTCATTAGTACATACCATGATGGGTCAGTGGTGTTCTCTATAATGGTGTTATCTTCTATTGTAATCCTCTTTATGATATGTATATAAGAATTGACAAAGTGTCAGTCTATTATTAGGTTTAATGGCCCGAGTGAAAATTGCCAGATTTACACATTTTTTTTTTAAATATAGATAGTGTCATGGAAATGAAAAAAAAAAAAAATCACCAAAAATTTGTAAAAAATATTTTTCCCATAAAAGCTTAGTTAAAAATATAGGTTATTTGGTGGTAACGCATTCCCTTTAAGGATAGGTTTACCTGAGATACCCAATAACTAACATTGGTTATCCAATACCCAAGCCATGACTGAGGACTTGTTCTAGAACAGGGAATTGGCTTACATGGCCATCTTGTCAATGGAACCTTAGAAACTGTTTATTTTCTAATAGAGAAGTTATTTGCATATCTTTCCCAGAATTCTTCCTAAGTTTCTGCTGCCTCTCCCTAAGGAGAGTGAGACTTCAGTGAGGCAGTAGCTACCAGGGGATAAATGGGTTAACAAGCACACATCATTTAATCCTATGACATATATCGGCTCACATAGTGATGTTCTGTTTTAGTAAAACAACATATGATGTATGATGCCATAAAGTCCAGCTAGGATGGCCTGTGTCTGGTCTTCCATCTGTTCTTAGTGTCAGTGCTGATGTGTTAGCACCCTACATTCATGTTAATGCCAAGAATGATTACTGTCAGCGGAGCGCCGCGCTGCATCCCAATATCACTTCTATCATCCACTGACTACGACGGATCACTAAAGGCCCCTATAAACATAGTGATTTTTTTGCCGATGTGCCCGATAATGAGCGGCCCTCAACAATCGTCTGACGGTAGAGATGAGCAAAGCGATTATTCAGGGCAGATAAAAATGTCATTTATCATATAGCGGCCTCTCTTCCAAGGCGTCAGCAGTCTGGCAAAGGAAAATTCTGCATTCATTGTCTTGCCGTGAGGACAGATCACTAAGGGTGAATATGTGACAATACCAGCTTCGGACTATATTCACACACAGCATTTTTAAGTCTATAGTCAAACACTGAAACGTCTACATATACAGCATTTTTTTGTTTTTGGTATTGTATTCAAAAAGCTGCTGGTGTTTTTCTCTATAAGACTTGAAAAATTTTAGAAAAAAAATGCATAATTTCAGAATAAAAATTTAAATGTTATAAAAATGTCTCTTAAATGTCTCTTAAAATGCTTTAGGTTTATGGTATTTTGTAAAAGCAATGAAAAAAAGTGTGAGTATGTGAGGCTTCAAGTACACGACCAAGTGTGCAGGCCGAGGGGGATGTGGTGTTTCAACAGAGGGCACTCATGTCATCTACCCTACTTCATCGATTTCAACCTCCCCAGACATGTTGATTTTAGTAAATACTTGTATTCCCCATGAAATAATAATTTTAGAGCACATTTTGTTAAGCTTTTGATCAAATGTAACGTCTCCTAGAAATCTAAAGCTAAATTGACAACTGAATTTTACCATGTCCCATGGCTGCCCAGGCTGGCACTGTCAGCACTCATTGGACAGTATCAGACTATATAGGGACACACCCCTAATTAGTAACTCCCACTTGTCAATTTAGTTACACATTTACAGGAAGAATAACCAAGGAAAAGAGCAATCCAGAGTTCCAACAAAAGACACCCCAGAATTGCTATTTTATGGGAAATTTTAAGGTCCTCCATAGCTAAAAGTATTTAATTCTCATAAATATGAAATAATATGGTGTATACGTGTCCGTCATCAATTGAGGGTATACGGGGCTATAGCTGGGCTCCATAGAAACCTATAGGTGTTGCAGTGCAATCCCATACATCTTGAGCCATACAGTGGGGAAAAAAGGTATTTAGTCAGCCACCAATTGTGCAAGTTCTCCCACTTAAAAAGATGAGGCCGGCCAGTAATTGTCATCATAGGTAGACCTCAACTATGAGAGACAAAATGAGAAAACAAATCCAGAAAATCACATTGTCTGATTTTTTTAAAGAATTTATTTGCAAATTATGGTGGAAAATAAGTATTTGGTCAATAACAAAAGTTCATCTCAATACTTTGTTATATATCCTTTGTTGGCAATGACAGAGGTCAAACGTTTTCTGTAAGTCTTCACAAGGTTGGCACACACTGTTGCTGGTATGTTGGCCCATTCCTCCATGCAGATCTCCTCTAGAGCAGTGGGAGAACAATTGGTGGCTGACTAAATACTTTTTTCCCCACTGTAATATGACCGGATATGCATGCAGTCTGTGGCTGTGTTCACACGTTGCTGTGGTGCGATGAGTCGGTGCAGTTTTTAAATTGAGAAGTCAGGATAGTATTGTAATCCCGGCTTGGTATTGAGGGTATTAGCTGCAGGACTAGGTGGCCATTAGCAATGAAACTGCTTTTAGCTGCACTCAATTTGAGAGGCATCCCAACTCATCTCGGCATGGTTTTGGCTGCCTTACAGCAGCAAAGTGTGAATACAGCTTACCACTGTTGACCAAGAAGAAAGAATAAATTGAGAAGCACATGCACGCTAATAAAACTACTGGTCTTGGCAATAAAACACAATCTGCTCTACCACCAGTGCAGCAGGGACACATGGTTTTGGCCCATGTCAGGTCCTTTATCACTGGAACATGGTCTCTAGCACAACAGTCTAAGCCTTATATTGGGCAAGTACAGTGACCAATGTCTACAGACTAAACAGGACCCTTCAAGGCAATATTTCAACTCAACAAATTGCAGTATTGGGCCTGACATAAAGCCCCTCTTCACATAGATGTACATACAGTATTGTACTGTACACATCGTAGTTATAGGTACTGCATATGTTTCAATCATAGCCAGACCTTAGATAATTTGAGTCACATAAGACATACTGATACATATATCCATGACCTCACAACTAAGATCAGAATTGTGATGACATCATACAAACTGCGCAATGATCTCATTATACGTAAATACATCAATACTGCATTGTATATAGCGCCTAACAATGGAATGTACATCTTATATAGGAAGGATCTGATGTCATAGGTGGATAGGTAGGGGCTCCGATAGTTTTTCCCATTGGGATCATGAAATTTCAAGCCATGTAGTATAATTAAAGGGGTTGGCTGACTAGATTTTTAAAGACTTAGAATGGGTTAAAAACATAAAAGAGCAGTACTCACCTAACATATCCTCATCACTCCTGTTCTGATGCTTACAAAGTACACGCTGGTCTCCAATTTCTGGTCCTGTCAAGGCTCATAGGCCTCAGTTGCAGCAATGACCCACCTCAGCGACTGACTGAGAGGGCATTGAGATGGGACCAGGAATTAGAGACCAGTGGGGACCAAGCAAGCGTCAGAATGGGAGCGTCTGGATATTGGTGCTTCTTTTATGTCTCTAACCCATTCTGAGCAGGTCCTTAATATCAGAGGTAAAAACAATAAAAATAATAATAATAATATATACTAGTTCACATGTTTCATAGATTACCTTCATTAACACAGACTCACTAAGCTTCTCCCGGTTCACAATTTTGATGGCGACCTTTTGACATGTGACACAATGGACACCAAGTTTCACCAGACCTGTAAGAGAAGAAATATACATAATCGTAAATCTGAGGTTATATAAAATGAACAATAATAAAATTGAATGTATATATTATATATAAATAAAATCATATTATATATATATGGCTTAAACAGGTATTGAAAGGTAGGAGCACAGCTCAGCACAAGAGGGTGGAAAGTCTCATATTGAGAGAACACAAGTAAATTTAAAGTTTGCACAGGCAGACAGTGTGAATTCTGCAACTCTTATGGGTTGATGTTTTGCAGCTGCTCACTTTATGGCGCAGTGCAAATGTACAGCAAGTCATGTGATGCTCTGTGTCAGCTTCTTTCAACAGAATCCATGCAACAGATGGCAACAACTCGTCATTGCCTTGAAAACAAGAAACTACCTGATCGGTTGTGTCCTGCCCCTGGAACTTGCAGAGAGGCATCACATCTTATCACCTAACATGATAGACATTAGATAAAGGTCGACCAGATCCGTCAATCATATGATTTGTATTAGGGCCTCTGACTATCCCATGACGGCAAGCATCAGTGGAGAAAAGGATTGGACATTTGGATTTCAGCATGCCCGTCCTTTAGTTCACAGACAAGATAAGCTGCCTTCAGGTACCTGGCAGCAGATACTCCCCTCTCTCATTTCCAAACACATACATGCTTGTTTAAGCCGAGAGTACATGTGTATGGTCATTAGGTCCAGGACCAATGTCATTTGTCCGAAACATGTATGGCCCACTAAAGGCCCTCATTGGCGATGTTCGTCTGAAACATCAAATGTTTGTTTCACGATCACCCAACATGTGGGCAAAAAAAAAAAATCATTGTTTGTCCCATATAAACAGGGATATGCTGCCGACAATATCTAAGCTGTATGAGGACAAATGATCGTCCCAGCAATTGTTCGCCCTCTTACAGTAAGTCGACTGCCCCATTTATGTGTATTAAATGATAATATTGTTAACTGGCACTTGTTACGGGCAGGAAATCTGCCCATGGCAAAGGACAGGCTTAGTGAAGAACTGACAGAAATGTTCTATCTATGCTAGTAGGGCCACATATACTCCTGATATATATTATTCACAAGAGTAAATATAATGATAGAGAGTAATGCCATCTTGGTATTATGAAGCTAGCCGCTGCAGGCATGTCTTCACCTAAGGTCACCAGTGAGGAATTGTCCTGAGTATTCTCGGCTGTTATAACATATTAAACATTTAGATCATTATTCAGACTGTAGGTTGAGATCTTGTTTCAGCATCTCAGTCAATATCTGTCTAAATGACCAACGGGTTAACCAAGGTAATTCTGATCTGACTGAATGGAAAAATAAATAGGAAGAATGGCCTCGTACATACCCCTGAGGTTAAGAACCGACAATCCCAGATACTTGGTGCAAGAGGGACTTATATTATAAATATCTATATAAAATATACACCCTATGCCGTATACACACGCTCCCCCAGGCACAAGAAATATAGTCATGGTAGCACTAATTGGCATGATTTCTCATAATGAAGACTCGGGGGATGGTGTTGGTTGGGGGCTGGAGGGAGTGGCGGAAGCTGTGTGTGGGAGGGGGTCCCATATCGCACCCTTTGAAGTTAGTCACAGGCGTCAGGACAGAAAGTGCTCCTGGGAAAGGAGTAAAGAGAAAGTAGGCCATGGAAATTGAACAAGGAAGAGGAGAACAGAGAGATAGGTTGGAAGGTGCGGGGACGCAGAAAATGGCCCTGGTTGTGAGAAGGTGAGGCGAGGTTGAAGGAGGTCTTAGTGGAAGACAGACTGAAAGCTGAGACAGAGTAAATGGGCACTGTGGGAGCGGGAGGTGGAGAGAGACTGAGACATCAATATCCATCACATAGATATTGTAGTATGGGTACATGAAGAACACACAGGAAGCACAGGAGAAAGAACGAACGGTCTAGAGACTTCCATCAGCGTCTACTAATGGATGTATATGAACTGACCATCTTGGAGAGGATGATATCTGGTCCATCGGAATGAACATTTATAGAGTATATAGGTTCTACAGAAGGCCTCAAAAGTGTACAAAAGAGATGTCCCCAGAACTGACCATCTTAGAGAGGACGAAATCTGGTTCATCGGACTGAACATGTATAGAGTATATAGGTTCTACAGAAGGCCTCAAAAGCGTACACAAGAGATGTCCTCAGAACTGACCATCTTAGAGAGGACGAAATCTGGTTCATCAGACTGAACATGTATAGAGTATACAGGTTCTACAGAAGGCCTCAAAAGCGCACACAAGAGATTTCCCCAGAAAGAGACACCAGATGTTAATTGGACAGACATTGCCATATAAGAAGGTCAGAAGATCAGTGGCCTCTTCTTTGAGGTCTTCTCCTGCACTAACCGAGGCCTTGTAGGCTGCTGCTAGAAATGACAGGCCAGTCCTGCAATTGTCATGATTCCAAAGCAATGGGGGGTTAATGCAGAAGAAGAAACTGCTGATCATTCAGTGTGTGAAGCTCTCTCCTCCAAATGAAGGAGGAATTACGTTCCTGGCACTCGGATGATGTCCCCTACAATCACCTGACTTGTCCCCGCAGCTGTGAAGATGTGAGAAGCAGCACACGCTCAAAAGGGGGCAGCTGAGGTGATGGTGTACAACATGGCAACCACAGAGACGCTGGGTCCCCTATGGAGTGCCAAAGCAAGAGCCAAAGCCCTGAATACCTGCCCGTCCTATTAAAGGAACATATGCTCACAGCTAGACTACAAACACTGACTTGTTACAAGGAATTGCCAGGACTCACATAGCCAATAATCATCCTTGGCAAAGATGTGTTAGAAAGTGGTCTTCATATATCAATTCCCAAGTACATTTTTATACTACCTGCCTTATAACAGGAAATGTCAGAAAAAGATAGCCCATCCAGTGCTTTGGTTATAACAAATAGCATAACCTCGCGCTCAGAGGAAACTATTGTGTGAATGGGAACATATAGGAAAGATATCAGGAAATTCTTCTACGTATGATTTGGACACATTTGACATATCCACAATGCAGAATGAATGCAGATGTATTCTGTGTGTCTGCGTGGAAAGATCTGCACCTTCACAATGTAGACATGCACATTGTATAACTCACATATATCAGAAAAGCCTAGTATAATGTATGATAGAACAAGTTATTCTGAGCTGTCATGCGGCCTGAAGTCTACCGGCCCTAAACACTGAATACTCCTCAGTCAGTCGGATGATGAGTGATGAAACGCTGATGTAGCCGGATGCTGCGGAGGGTGCCATATAAAGCAACCCCTGGGACACAGAAGAGGAGGAGGAGAGGAAGTGAGCAATGAAAAAATAATGGAAGATGAGACATGAAAAAGTCCTAACGGGAAGCTGGGAAGGGAAAATGTAGCAGCTAGAAAAGGGAATGAACAGATGACAGAATCATGAGAGAGGAGGAAACAGAATAGGAGAATAGTGATCAGATAAGGGAGCACACAGAGGGTATACGGGAGGTGATGAGAGGGATATAGAAACAAAGAGACTGGAAAGATGTGTTAAATATGGAAAGTACAATAGGGGTAATTCATGAAGACTGGGGTTCCATATAACCAGACGTGATGTACTGTGCACCTACAGTGCCTTGCGAAAGTATTCGGCTCCCTTGAACTTTTCAACCTTTTGCCACATTTCAGGCTTCAAACATAAGGATATAAAATTTTAATTTTTTTGGTGAAGAATCAACAACAAGTGGGACACAATCGTGAAGTGCAACGAAATTTATTGGATAGTTTAAACTTTTGTAAAAAATAAAAAACTGAAAAGTGGGGCGTGCCAAATTATTCGGCCCCCTTAAGTTAATACTTTGTAGCGCCACCTTTTGCTGCGATTACAGCTGCAAGTCGCTTGGAGTATTTCTCTATCAGTTTTGCACATCGAGAGACTGAAATTCTTGCCCATTCTTTCTTGGAAAACTGCTGGAGCTCAGTGAGGTTGGATGGAGAGTGTTTGTGAACAGCAGTTTTCACCTCTTTCCACAGATTCTCGATTGGATTCAGGTCTGGACTTTGACTTGGCCATTCTAACACCTGGATACGTTTATTTGTGAACCATTCCATTGTAGATTTTGCTTTATGTTTGGGATCATTGTCTTGCTGGAAGATAAATCTCCGTCCCAGTCTCAGATCTTTTGCAGACTCCAACAGGTTTTCTTCCAGAATGGTCCTGTATTTGGCTCCATCCATCTTCCCATCAATTTTAACCATCTTCCCTGTCCCTGCTGAAGAAAAGCAGGCCCAAACCATGATGCTGCCACCACCATGTGTGACAGTGGGGATGGTGTGTTCAGGGTGATGAGCTGTGTTGCTTTTACGCCAAACATATCGTTTTGCATTGTGGCCAAAAAGTTTAATTTTGGTTTCAACTGACCAGAGCACCTTCTTCCACATGTTTGGTGTGTCTCCCAGGTGGCTTGTGGCAAACTTTAAACAAGACTTTTTATGGATCTCTTTGAGAAATGGCTTTCTTCTTGCCACTCTTCCATAAAGGCCAGATTTATGTAGTGTACGACTGATTGTTGTCCAATGGACAGACTCTCCCACCTCAGCTGTAGATCTCTGCAGTTCATCCAGAGTGATCATGGGCCTCTTGGCTGCATCTGTGATCAGTCTTCTCCTTGTTTGAGATGAAAGTTTAGAGGGACGGCCGGGTCTTGGTAGATTTGCAGTGGTCTTATACTCCTTCCATTTCAATATGATCGCTTGCACAGTGCGCCTTGGGATGTTTAAAGTTTGGGAAATCATTTTGTATCCAAATCCGGCTTTAAACTTCTCCACAACAATATCACGGACCTGCCTGGTGTGTTCCTTGGTCTTCATGATGCTCACTGCGCTTTAAACAGAACCCTGAGACTATCACAGAGACTTGATTACACACAGGTGGATTATATTTATCATCATCAGTCATTTAGGACAACATTGGATCATTCAGAGATCCTCACTGATCTTCTGGAGTGAGTTTGCTGCACTGAAAGTAAAGGGGCCGAATAATATTGCACGCCCCACTTTTCAGTTTTTTATTTTTTACAAAAGTTTAAAATAACCAATACATTTTGTTCCACTTCACGATTGTGTCCCACTTGTTGTTGATTCTTCACCAAAAAAATTAAAATTTTATATCCTTATGTTTGAAGCCTGAAATGTGGAAAAAGGTTGAAAAGTTCAAGGGGGCCGAAAACT
This sequence comes from Leptodactylus fallax, assembly GCA_947044405.1. Classification (NCBI taxonomy): domain Eukaryota; kingdom Metazoa; phylum Chordata; class Amphibia; order Anura; family Leptodactylidae; genus Leptodactylus; species Leptodactylus fallax. Next base: position 1,219,447 of record CAMRHE010000412.1, read on the forward strand.
TTCGCAAGGCTCTGTATTTCATGAAGTGGCATAAATAAGGGGCATCTCTGGGTCTCCATGCACCAAAAAGTCACATCTATGCCAGTTGAGTCCCCTCTCACGAAACCCTGGCAGTTTTAAAGGTTAAAAGTCACAACCTTTTGTGCACAAACATTCCTGTGCAAAAATTGACACTACTTTTTTGGCACATGGGGCTTGAAGAATTATTGTCTTTACAAAAAACATACAAGTCATCATTGTTTTAGGATAATGGGAGGGGCTATGCAAATTGTTATAATTTTCCTTCTCCTATTATACTATGAATAACAGTCCTCTTATTTTGGGGATTTGTGATATGCAAATCCCTTTGGGCTGAGGGGCAATGCTGTACACATTCTACCTCTCCATATCACTCACCATAAGAAGAGCAATACCTACATGGACAATACCTACATGGACTATTGAAGTGGTAGGCTTGGACATCGCTCCGGGTACTATCTGTGCACTTTCTAACATCTGGGCACACTTACATCTCCCCCCATGTCTTCTGGCTAGGGTCTTCACCTAGACTAAATCGTTTATGGATAATGGTGGGTGGCAACAAAAGTGGAAGCCAGGAACTACATGGGATCTCGCCAAGTAATGGCAAAGGAAGACCATAGATCTCTGACCTTCTGGCATGGAATATTGCAGAAGGTCATTGGAGGTCTTTATCTTTTTGGAAAAGGTTAACCGTAGACTGCATCCTTGTGCACTTTTTTTTTTTAGTAGCACTAAGGTCAAGGCTTTAAAAAAAACACAGAATTGAAGTACACTTGGATATCTATCTGCTACCACACGGACTCCTGACAGCAGAAGATATTGCTTTGGGTTCATAGCATCAAAGTGTTGCTTTGGATCGTCCTATATGAAATATGGGGCATTACCATCTTCTACAATGGCCATTACTTGGCAGCTGGCAGATTAAGTATACAATACTAAGAGGTCAATGGCACTATATATCAGCATCATATCCTATACCTGCACTAGCCCATGATCTATAAGCCTTGGAAAAACCTGACATGTTAACTGCATGGAGGTTACTCTGCAATGACATTACCAGGTATAACGAGGCTGGACTGGGCAGATCCCAGCAGTTCGATGACCCTAAGGCACTGGGCGTTGCTCGGTGACATTCACTATTGAGTTTACTTGACAGTAAGTCAGCAGCAGAGATGTCCTGTGTAGACCTGGCCTAAAAGCTTATCATTGGTACCTACTTATTTGGGTAATCTTCTTGGATGGGCACAGCTAGCTCCTACACTACTTTAGCCATCCTTGCATAAGCTAGCCCTGAATTTAACACACATGTAGACAGTACAAATGTAGCACGAGCATGAAGCTGTCTTACTTTTCCAGAAAGACAGTCAAGACTAAATTGTCTCCTTGGCAAATAGAGATGCCACTGATAAAAATAGACAAATATCACATTAATATTTCATACACAGAACCTGATGGGCATATTTATGAAACCGGCCCCGAGCTACAGCTTATTCATTAATCCCTTTTTGGGTGTAAGAAACATTCAAGAAGTTTCATGTAAGATAAGCGCTGGATATTTTATTATGAGGAACATGTTACAAAAGTAGAAACATCTAAAACATGTCAATGTGCCGAAGATCCCCAGATAATGCAGCATTGCTCACTACGAAGGCTGGGTTCACATCTGCAGCGCAGTCTCTGTATGGACACTCTGTCGTAGTGACCGCCAAAAATCGCCAGACGAAAAAGTCCGACTTTTTTCAGTTTAAAAGAAATGACACCTGACGGACCCCATTATAGTCAATGGGGTTCATTACGAACCATTGGTGTCTGCTGCTTTAGCGGTCCATGTGTCCGTTGTTCTGGTCCTCCGAGGGACCAGAACAACGGACACAACAGCGTAAGCCTAGATTTACAGGACTGAGTTTCAACAATGACTTAGACCCCTAGCACATGACCACGGGCTAGGTCTGTGTGCTATCCGGGTTGTTCCCAGATAGAACACTGACCCATTCATTTCTATCGGCCCATGCACATGACCGTGTATTACACGGATCAGCGTGTGGGCTTACAGACCGGGCCACAAAACTCAGGACAGATCCTATCCCTGTCCGTTTTTGCGGCCACCATTCATTGGGGCTGTAGAAGTACAGCCGGGGCCCAGATGACATCTGCGTGCCACCCGTGCACCAGCCGTGACATTCAATCTGGGCTGGCGGTTCACACACGGTCATGTGCAACGGGCAGTATGGCAGGGACTCGTAGCATCATAGATAACTATACTGCTAGGAGTCCCTCTCCCTGCACACTGTTCAGGCCAGGAAATCCGGTACTCACACACACTGAGCTTAACGGGTTGTGTGAATATAGGTCAACAGTAAATTACTCCCCAAAACATAGTCACACAACATAAACTCTCAAAATACCCCACACTGCGGAATCTTTAAGTACTGTTCATTCTGAGCATCCCGCTTCATGAACAGAATGCAAGAACTACAGTGATGACTGACACAGAGGCAGACGAAGAGTAGAGAAGAGGCGGAGTGGGATGAGTACAACTGCATAACAATTCAGATTTACATGCTACGTGGAAAGATCGATGTCAAATTCACTGCGACGATTGATGCCATTCATGGCTGTTGCATTTAGAAATCCAGCATCAATACAGTCAAGACAACTCAGAAGAGAATATTACAAGCTTTTACAAAGGACATCTCAAGGACTTGCGTATCCTGGTGCTAGATTTTAGATTTAGGTGGCTATGCTCCTTGCATTGCTAACAGGAGGTGTCTTGTATACTGTTATATGTAGGTGTTGTTGCGCTTTAGCTGCTTTAGTATGCACTGTGGAATAATGAATAGTAGACTGACGCTAGGAACCAGCGCCCGCTTCTTACATATAGAGGAACAGACAAACCAATGAGGCAAATGTAAGAGCTACTCCTTGCCTTTGGCAAAGTACACCTATAAAAGGATCTAATTGTCTAGAATTCCCATACCCATCTATCTACAGCTCGAGGAGCCCTTTGCTTTACCGTCCTGATGAAATACATGCGTGTACCAGGCGTCAATATGAGAAGTGCTAAGGGTTAACACCAGGTCTTCATCTCCTTATCATATCGCTATTACTATTTCCTACATAATAGTATATATGATCCAGGCTCTAGGGTTTTATATCCATAGAAATCAGTGACAACGCCAATCTTGATGTGACATTATATAACAAAATCCAACATAAAACTCAGAACCATTTGTATAGGACTAGAAAAATATGGCTGCTTTGTTTCAGGAATGGCGCCATTTGTATCCATGGGTTGTTTCTGGTATTACAGCTCCATTGAAATGAATGGGGATGAACTGCAATACCTGACACATCCTTTGGACAGGTGTGGCACTGTTTATGGAAGAGAGCAGCCCTATCTAGTACAATTTATTTAAGGTTACGGCCCCACGTAGAGAGCAACTGCCAAAAAATGCTGATCAGAGTACCAATCAGTACAGAGACACACCCATTTGACAAGTAAAATGGTAACATCCAGTTGTCACTGTATTTATGCAAGTATGTACTAAATCAGGGAGGTAACAGATGCTTTAAGAACATAATATGGTTGTCTTTAAAGGGAATCTGTCACGGTGATTTGGGACACTAAACCACGACAGGTCCTTATGGGGATTTAGTGTCCCACATCACATAAGGTCCGACACATGTGCACTGATGCTGAGGTGTTCTCCTCCTGCTTCAGTGAAGAACTGCACCAATGTGGGGAATACAGGCAACAGGTGAGTATAAAGGATTTTTATTTTTAATGTGTCCACAGTTTGCATTATAACAGAGTAGTTTGAGAAACTAAATCCACTGCGAAAAACTCAGCAAAAATGTAATGAACAAAGCTGCGAAAAAAATGTGATGCGTTTCTGCTACATGAGGCCTTAGCCTTAAAGGGGTTTTGCAGGACTATGATATTGATTGCTGAGTCCTCTTCAGTACTTATCAAGCACAGTGCCATACACTGTATAGTGGCTGTGCTTGGTATTGCAGCTCAGCCCCATTCAAGCAACTGAGTTGCAGCATGGTTATGTAACCAAAGGACGTGATGTCAATGGCATGAGAAAACTTGGAGCTCAACATCTCCCAGAAAACTCCTATAGGTCAGGGTCCCACGTTGTCCCACGTGTTTAACAGTACCTGCAAAGTGTATTGAATCCCATCCACGCAATGCAGAAAAATACCATCAGCGGAAATGCTGCAATTTCCAAAACCGTCGCGTATTTGGAAATCGCAGCATGTCAATTATATCTACGGAAACACTTCTGGTTTTCATATAGGTATAATTGAAGCAGAAAGTCCGCAGAGTTTTTCCTCTGCGGAGTTTCTTTGAAAATCGCTGCGGGAAAAACCACGATGCGTTTCTGCCGTGGTTTTTTCCACACCACTTTTTCGCTGCGGCCCACTACGTGCGGTCTTAGTCTTAAGGTTGTCCAATCAGTGCTGATAATGTCACGATGTGTAGGGACAAGTTCCTTTCACAAGGGAAATGGTAACACCCAGTTGTTGAATTTACTCATAAATTTCTAGGAGGAATAACAGAGGAACGACACAACATAGATTTTTAGTATAACAGGATCCTGAATTGTTATTTTATTGCAAAAACAATTATTTACTAAAAAAAAGTGAGGAATGGTGATACTCCAAGAAAATATTCCAAGAAATAAAGAAAAGTGCTGAACCTTTGATGCTAATGCTCGACTATCCTCACATTACACATCCTGGCAGCGACGACTGAACAGAAAAATGTAAATAATTCAGATTAAAAATTCTCCTATCGTTTTGTGTATACAGCTCTCATGCAGACCCATGTGTCTCTATAGTTATGGACGGCCACAAACCCTGTGTACTCCGGCAGTCATACATGTCATACAAGTCAGCCATGTTACAGCTCCGGCAATTGTATCACTTCTAAACACCTCAATAGCCCTTCTCGATGCACCTAGAAAGATCTTTTATTCATTCTGAAAGCCTGGAGCGAAATCCTTTCTGCTGTAATTGTTAGACCAAGCAATGACAACTGAAAAAAACCATCACTCACCCAATGTGCAGGGAGAAAAATGAGTAATAAAATCATTCTCAGTATTAATTTAAGGGTTCTCCATCAGTGATCTAAATTATTAAAGTCGCTGGAATAATTCAATCCATAATTTAACTTAGAAATTAATTTTGGAGTTTTACATATATATTATATGAAAAAATAGATATTATATCAAACAAGAGAACATATAAAATATTGGTGTTCACTGGATGATGCTCCGTCTCTGTCCGGAGGGCAATGACTGAAAAGCAACCCCCCCCCCCCAGCTATTTATTCATCAATGCTGACACCTGCCCTAATATAATGTGTGTCAACAATGGCTGCCCGCTCACAATGGTGCCTATACAAGGACTAAAGATACATATGGGCGGGATTAGCCTGTGTGATGTATAGGTCCGGACTGTGCTTGCTCAAAACTGCACACTGTGATCTCTGGATTTCCATAAAGAGATCACAGGGGAACTAGCTGTCAATCGCAGTGAAGAGAAGAGAAGAGAAGAGAGGTGGACGGCACAGGAGACTCATCACCATCCTGGCCACTGCTGCTAGATAGCAGAGGTGGTCTGGAAACTAAGCAACAAGCTGCAAATACTCAGGAGTACAAGTTTAGGATTGTCCACGATATTTTATGGCCTATCCTTAGGATAGGGCATGAATAACTCATTGGTGGGGGACCAATAACTGGCCCCTGTACTGATCAGCTGCACAGGGTCACTTCTGTTTCCTGTACTATACACAACACTGTTGGAAGCAAAAAGCTCCGGTCCCTGTATAGTGGTCAGGAGCCATCACTGCAGCTCAGCCCCCATTGACTTCACTGGTGGCTGAGCTGCAGTACCAGTACCCACTATGGCACTGAGCCAACTGCTTCTGACCCCGTGTTGTGTATAGCACAGGCACCAGAAGTGGCCCCTTACAGATGATCGGTGCGGGGGCTGGCTGCTGACCACTCACAGTTCATATAAAATCCAATATCCTGGACATCGGGTCCGAGAGATGGGAATACCCCTATAAAATGGTCATAACATTAAAATTCACCAATTCAGCGGGTCCATTCTCCCGTCAGACAGTGTTGAAGGTTTGGGCACACTGAACTTACCAAGCCAACCCTTTTATTCTCAGGAGAGATATGTCGCCATCAGAGGTGACTGGAGGCAGCTTAGCCCCTCTCCCCATTCATAGTATAGAGAAAAGGGGGTGCAAATTCCTCCCCTTTACAAATGAATTTCCATTCACTATAGTATATGAAGATACATAACTGGAAACCTGCTTTAATGCCACGATCAGATAACAGGGATCACATGATGGTATGTGTGCCGCTGGCCGTGCTTGAATGGCACTGATGGCACACGGATGTCACCTGTGTGCTGCCCATGCACCCGTGACCCCATTCATTGGAGCCAGAGAGTACAGCCGAAAAAACTAGACAGGAATAGGACCTGTCCTGAGTTTTGCGGCATGGACTCTTGGCCTGCACACGGATCCGTGGAATAAATGGTCATGTGTATGGGCCCATAGAAATTAATGAGTCAGTGTACTATCCGGGAAAAACCCGGAGAGCAAACTGAACTAGGACATGGTCATGTGCATGGAGCCTAAGTAATACTTTTTTTCTAGATTTTCTGTATATATCCAGTCTATACAACTTCCTATATATATATATATATATATATATATATATATATATATATATACTTTCAAATGGCTTAACATTACAGCCAAGCTCGTAACATGCATTTCTCATATAAAGGCAATGGGTGAGCTATGCGTGACATTTATATGAAATACATGGATGAGGTTAAGAAAGGCAGGCATAGAGGAAATAAGCCTCTTAAGACATTGATTTGTAGGACAGTTCTGAGTAATGTAAAGCTGATGGACATCTTGATTGCCGGAGTAAGGTAGACAGCAGGATGAGAGGGCGAGGATGATTTATATCGATGTCATTCCAGCCTGTATGCCATAGCCAGGGTCATGTCAAGTATGAAGCTCAAATGGCATGGTGGCTATAAGGCTGTCATGGACGTTAAGGCTTAGGCCCCACGTTGCGGAAAGGCTGCTTTTTTTGTTGTTACAGATTTAGCTACATCTTTTTTGAGCCTAACCTATAAGTGGCTGCAAAAGGAATGGGAAATATATAGGAAGCTCTTCTACTTCTCCCTTCTGCTCAATCCAATCCTGGCTTTGGCTCAAAAATCCGCAGCAAAATCTGCAACAAACAAAGCACCGTTTCCGTAACGTGGGGCCTCAGCCTAAAGGGGTTTTCTGGGAGTTTAATACAATCTTTAGGATAGGTCATCAATATTTGATCAGTGGGGGTCCAACACCCAGGACCCCCACAGATCAGCTGCTCAAAGCGGCAGCAGCGCTTGGGTGAATGCCACTTCTGTTTCACAGGACAGTGGTGTTATATTCGTTTGTCACTGTTTGCGACTCAGTCCCATTCAAGTGAATGGGGCTGAACTGCAATGGCAAGCACTGTCTATATGCAGCGTACAGTGTTGTGCAGGGTATCCTGTGAAGAGGCCACAGTGCTCAACCTAACACTAAGCCTCTTCAAGGCGCCACTCTGACTTTGTTAAAAAAAAAAAATAATCCCCAGACATCCCCCTTTCACAGATTTTTATAGGGGCTATGAAATGGGTGGGATACTATAGTTGCAAAGTTGGATATACCCTTTAAAGGAAGTCTACTACCTCCCCCAAATATATTCTACTGCTACTACCACATTGCAGAGCGCATTATAGTGATATATAACACACCTCTGTTTTGTATGTCACTTTTGTAGATTTGAAGAAAAACTTTGAAGTGATATGCAAATGAGGCAGTTAGTGCACTGGGGGAGGGCCTTCAGCCCTGGGAGTACTGCTCTTGCAGCTCAAGTAGGATGCATGATGTCATAGTGGAGGAAGGATCAACTCCCACTGCACAGGCAGGAGATGATAGGAGTCTGAGTGGCAAGAGCAGTGCTCCAGGGCTCAAGGCCCGCCCCCAGTGCCCCAACTGCCTCTTTTAGATAAGGCTTCAAGGTTGTTTTTCTCCAAATCTACAAGTGACAACCATAACAAAGGTTAGTTATTCATCAAGGTAATGTGCTCTGTAACATGGTGGTGACAGCTGAATATGTTTGGGAGAGGTGATAGACTCTCTTTAAGAAAGAGCCGCTCGTACCATTTACACACGTAAATAATATCTCTGGCGGCTTTCAGAACTGGAGATACGTGAGACTGGCTGATAAGAGAGAACAATAGCTTACATTGTCCTGTACAGGCACTGTAGATAAGACAGGTTTTAGTGAATTAGCATCTTGATGGAATGCTCCGTCTTATAGTGTTACATTCCATTATATAAAGCGTTTCTTCGCAGATGTTACAGTAACGGCTATTGTTATAGTAACAATTAGCGAGCGGGATCTCGGTGACATTGCATACATTTTATTCTTCGTAGCACTTAAGTTAAATATTTCACTGTAGCCGGACTCTTTCATCGTGGCTATAAATCATCAGCCGCAAAGAATTGGAAGCGTCGATGGAGGAGAAGCGCGATGGACTTGGAACAGGCGTCCCCCCCCCCCCCCCCCCCCCCCCCCCCCCCCCCCCCCATGAGGGAGATTTATGGAAAGAGGTGTATGTGTTTTATGCATCACTTCAGCACCCTGGACAGAGCTTTAAATACACGGACCTGCAGCACATTGCACATTAAAGCTCCATCTATTGCACCGTCAGCTCATCCCTCCCACTCTCAGCAGTCGTCCTCCTCCTCTGTCCCATCAGCTATACCCTCCAAGCTTCCTTCTCCCGCTCTCATCTTCCCCTTAGGCTCCTGCTGACTCAGTTCAGGCTCCAGGCTCTGTGGCAGTGACGGTATACTTGTTCCTTGTCCACTAGCTAGTAATAAAAGCATCAGAGAATACAGAGAGAAAACCTAGAGAGCCCGGCAGAGGAGGATTATAAATCAGATGGCCGGCTTCTGGAATTAGATATATTTCGCATTTCATCAGGCGCTATAGATTTTCAATAAGTCAGTGATATTCAGCCATAGCAACCTCGTAATGATTTTCTCTTTAGTACTGAACACAGCTTACGTGAAATTCCCTCACCTTGCTCAAGAATAAAAATACGTAGATGGCGATTTATCTAACGTCAGGTGGACGCCATAACTCAACCGATAAAGAAAAAGCAGAAATTCCTGACTCTTAACCATCTTGAATTCTGATCTGTTCCTGGCCTATGAGGACAGCCACTTAAGACGCGGATCATTTCTCAGCTTTGTTGGAGCCTCACCATTAAAGGGATTTTCCAGGACTATGATTCATCAATATTAAGTCAGTAGGGGGGTCTAACACCCGGAACCCCTACAGATCAGCTAAATGAAGGAGCTGCAGTGTTTGCAGTATAATATTGATGATCTATCCTTAGGATAGGACATCAATACCAGATCGGTGGGGGTCTGACAGCCAGGATCTTCACAAAGCAGCTGCTTGAACAGACCGCAGCTTTCAAGTGGAATGCCAAGCACAGCGCCACACACTGTATAGTGGCTGTGCTTGGTATTGCAGCTCAGCCACATTCATTTAACTGGGACTAAGCTGCAAACGGGCCACAAAACCAATGAATGTGACGTCACTGGCCTGTGAAGCGGAAAAAAGGCGATCACCCAACACCCGCCATTCAGGTAGTAATGACTTATCCCAAGACTTTATGCACAAGACGTTTTTGCAATCCGAGTGTTGTCTGTTTTTTTCACTGTTTCATTGATTTTTATGGGTGGCACAGATCCATGAAAACAGGTCTAAATAGGATATGTTGTACAATAATTGGAATGGACAGATGAAATGGAAGACACTCGTATTGTAAAAACAGTCATGTGCATGAAACCTAAGGATAGGTCCTCATATTTAACTCAGATAACCCCTTTAAAGATTTATTACAGACGTCGCTGTATAGATATGTATGCAGTAAGTTCCCCCTTGTGCTAGTCAGTGTCGGGATTCCTCACCAGAGTACCTAAGGATCCTCCGAAGGGCCCAGGTGTTAACAGAATAATGGAACCTCCGACACTGGTGGTAGTTGATGGCCAATAAAATGTTATTTAGCTATATGACCATCTAAGATAAATGGAAAAAGTTAATGTTTTTTGCATTCTGTCCAATTGCATGGCAAATCCCATTGCTGTGTACATTTCTGATAATGACCAATTTTACATCAAGACAAGGCAGACCCTGTCGGATGAACAATGCTCAGAAATCTGTGTGCTAAGTAAAGGTAGACAGAGACGATAAGGAGGAGTAAGTAAGGTGGCTATTTTACCCCAAAACACCCATGTTGTGTGTGTGTGGGGTGGGGGGCAGTTCTCAGTCCCATGGATGGGAGGGTGCCCTATGGCACTTGAATTGAATTGTAGGACTGAATAGACACCCACACATATATACAAATACATAGTGTTAAAATTAGTGGTAAGTGTATACAGTATGTCTATGGAGAAGTCACTTAGACCCAAGAATACCTGCGGACCTGTGAAGAGAAAATACACAGAGCTTGTATTCTTAATACTGGTCGGGCAGCACTCAACTTGAGATTTGGTTTTGGGTGCAAGTTCTGGCGCATGCGCAGTGAAGCCAAGGTGAACTTTCCCCAGTTTCACTGAACAACTGCCCAGGTGCCAGAAACTAGGTAAGTATAAAGGTTTTTTTTTTTTTGGAGCAGACAGCTTTACAACAGGGCTATTTTGGACACTAAACTCCTGGCAGGACAGGATTCCTTTAAGGAGTTTACAGTCTCCAACTACTCCAGATCCTTCGCCATCTAATTTCTCCTTTGGCCTTTATCTCCCAGTCCTTCTTTACGCACAAGAGATTCCTGCTCAGCCAATCACTGGCCTTCTCACTGATATGTTTGCGACTGGCTGAGGGCCATTTCCAGTGTGTTGAAGGGGGTCAGATTTGAGGGGGGACAGCTTAGCAACGAAAATAGCAAGGGAACAATTAGGAGAGTGTTGCTTCTTCCATTTTTTCTAACCTATTCTAAACAGTTTCTAAAAAAATTTTTACCCACCAGAAAACCCATTTATAAAGCCAAAATTGTAATTAAGAAACCGTATTCCTTCTGCACCAGTGATAGAAGTGGCAGTATATCACGCAAGGAGCATTAACCAAAGCCATAAATGCTCAGTAGCACTCCGCTAGATGAACCGTGCATGTAGATGTTAAAATAGCAGCACGCCAATCACACAGATTCACACTTCTGTCAAAAAATGCAGATGCTGCAAAAGCGGGAGAAGATTTTCCATCCTACAATCGTTTGTGAATTTCCTACATATGTCTGTACGAAACGATAGTGAATGTAATGAAACAGAATGTATGATATTCCGGCACATGCTGGTAGAGCTGCAGTACAAGCAGAAATGTGTCCTGGAATAATTCATCCTCCGTACATACAGGAATTGTAATGCCTAAATTATTTGTGATTTTCAAGATAACCCTGACCAAAACGCCAAGAAATAAATATGGCTATCTATCCTGAACTAAGGAAAATATAAAGTGAATTGAAAATTTTTAATCCAAAGTTTGGAGTGCTGCCTTATTGTTCTACATATTATTGGTGGATTACTTTCACCCATTGCTACTAAGGCATTATATGGTGCTATCTATCTATCTATCTATCTATCTATCTATCTATCTATCTATCTATCTATCTATCCATCCTGAAACATATCTATCTATCTATCCTGAAACATATCGTCATCTATCTATCCTGAAACATATCTTCATCTATCTATCTATTTATCTATCTATCCATCCATCTATCCTGAAGCATATCTATCTATCTAGAAACATATCTTCATCTATCTATCTATCTATCTATCTATCTTGAATTATATAAATGTATACCACTCATTACAATGTGTGTCCCCTCCATGACTATGGCTGTTACACAACCTTATACAGTGACCAATAAATATCATAAAAGAACGTGAATGTTCTTTTGGTTGTCATACAATAAAATGGGCAATTTTACGGTTCACTTTACCACCAGATTGTAGCTGTGCCTGAGAATAGATAATAGTCCACTGTCATCTACTACCTACCGATTGTCATTATTCATTTCCAGGACATAAAAAGACCATACGTTCTGCACCAACTTGAGAATTAGGTATGAACAAGACAAGTCACAAGCCTGTCTCACAATGTTGTCATGGAGCTTTATTGAAAGATACTGGAAGGGAAGTGCAATCCGGATTATCTGACAGCAAACAAATTGCCAAGTGAGATTAAAGAGAAGGACACAGAGACCAAGAATGGAAGGAAAGCAGAATACTAGAGAGAGGGAAGATGAGGAATACAGGAAGGGAAATCATGATCAGAGAAGTATAGGTATGGTCAGGGATGTAACTATACAGGGTCCTGGAGCCCCTCTGTCCTGTCCATCATTTTGTTTTATAGCCGGGGGGCCTGTTATACATTTTAGACTGGCTAGGCTTAGACTATTACTCCAATATTGAAAAATTTCTGTATACCTCTCTTATATAGACTATATAGACATAGATATATTTTGCAGGTGTAAGAGGCAGCGATCCCTTCTTAGATATAAGTGATGACACAGAACGCAGACAGGACAAACAACAACAAAAGGGAGGTCAGCTAGCCAAGGGGTCGGTAACAGTCGAGCAGCGCAGTACAGAATCAAAATCTGAGAGAATATGTATAGAGATAAACAGCAAAGAGTAAATAGCCAGCACGCACAAGACAATAGCAAGCGCCAAGGTGTATGTGAGCAAACAGTAAATAGGAAGGAAGAACCCGCTCCAGACCTGATAGGAGGCTAGGCTGTCAATCACACAGGTAAGGCTAAGATTAACTATTAGTGGAGCAGAGGAGAACCAAGGTGAAGGAGATGGGTGTGGTGGAAAATCAATTACAGAGGTGAGGGAATAGGACAGTGTTCAGACAGGGTACACAAGAACCTGAAGTAAGGAATGATAGCCAGATACGCCTCCTGTAGCCTGCGACCGGAGGATGGTGCAGATTCCCGAACAGGCAAAGACGTTACAGCAGGGCAGGAATACTTAAAGGGAACTTAAATTTGGGACACTAAACCACCAATAGGTTCTTATGGGGCATTAGTTTAGTGTCCCAAATATTCCTATATAAAGCCTTTCTGCCCTGTTTTTTTTTTTTTTAAAAAAAAAACCTTTCGCTAAGGCCCCACGTTGCGGAAATGCAGCTTTTTTCAATGCAGACTTTGGCGCAGTTTTTTGAAACAAAGCCAGGAGTGGATTGAGCAGAAGGTACAAGTATAAGAACTTCCTATATATTTCCCATTCCTTTTGTAGCTATTTTTAGCTTTGGCTCAAAAAAACGCAGCAAAATCTGTAGCAAAAAAAAGCTGCGTTTCCGCAATGTGGTGCTTCAACCTCATTCTTACCTAGCATATTTATGGCATATCTGGTGAATATGCCATAAATATCTGAAATGGGAAACCCCTTTATAGAACACATCCAACGTCTGCCAATATTTCATATACAAATCTCAGGACATCTTAGACTTACTTGTTATCCATCCTGCAATGCACTCAGTAGTCCCATGTAGTCCCAAGGTTCCATTCAATGCAGGGACATGGACTCATGATCAGTGGGGGTCACAGCAGTCGGAGCCCCACCGATAACGCACTTAGTTTCTATCCTGTGGACTGGTGATAAGTTACACTCCTGGGAAAAGCTCTTTAGGAATTGTATAAGTGGAAAGAACTTATTCTTGAGTACAAACAGATCTTGAAAGGAAAGCTTCCTCTGTCGTCGGCAAAACAAACCCTTCAGCATCCACATCCGTACTGAAGATATCATTACAATTAAAACTACGAGAGAACTGAGCAAGTATTTGTTATGAGCGGACAGGAATTGGTGGTAGGGGACTGAGAAAAAAAAAGGATCACGCAGACATCATGGTCTCGGGATGTGTAAGGAATGTGTGGAACGGTAGTGAGAGTCAGATGGGAAAGGACTGCGTTTGGAAAAGGACGAGACAACATGAAAGGAGAGAAATAACATAACAGAAAGCTTTGAGGAAGAGAAAGAATGAAAAAAGACCAGGCATAAAAAGAGCAGAGTTATGAGTATGGAGAGAGGAATAAGCAGACAGCAGATGGAAGAGGAACCTATAGGGAAATTGCAAGAGATTAACTTTCAAAGCCAGAGATACCAGTTGAGGGTCTGGATTTATCAAAGACAGTTCTGTTTTTTTGGAGAGCATTCCTCGGTGTTAGCATTCATACCAAAGCGCACGCTGCTGTAGTACTGCACAAAATTCTGTTACAAATAAGCCTTACAAACACACAGCATGTCCATATAAGAGTGTAAACATGAGCGTGGAAGCTAGCGGCGTATACGCTCTTAATGAAGCCGTATGTGAGGTAACACCTACATAAGCAGCATCCGCTTTGTCTGCTACCCGGCATTCATGAGAATACAAGTGCCCTGGAGAATTCATAGGCTTTGTATTAGGGCCCATGTATATAGGCAGGTAACCTACCCCTAACAAGTACGGACTGTAGATCTGGCCAGATGATCGGCGCTTGTTTAGCTTCCATTTACATGCAGCATCCATCGTGAGTATACAAAGTGTATGGGGACTAAATGATAGTTAATACCATTGTTGGTCCCCATACGGTTTCCATTAATGTTGACGCCACATATCCTGTTTGCATAAAGAGATGTTCTGCTGACAAATAGTGATTTCTATGCCAACATAAAAGATACGATCAATGACAAACAAGCGGCTGATCACTGGGCATGTTTACATGGCGCTATGAACATTTGTTCAGCCATCGGCTCATGTAATAAGGCCTTTACACTGACCCTACACTTATCTAACACTATGGCTATGGACCCTTTTTGCACAAAGTGGGTAGTGATCAGGAACGGATGTTTGTAGAATCTGTTCCCGATCTGTCCGCATGTACAAGCAGCAATCATCCCTGCTATATGGGAATGAAGAAATCGCTCAGCCCTATACAGTTTGCATTTGCCGGCAGCACGTGCCCTGTTTACATGGGCCCATATGCTGCTGACAAACCAGGACTGTAGATGCTGCATAAAAGATGTGATCACAGCAAATGAGTCTTGGCTTGTCTGCGGCTGATGGCTGGCACCTTTACAATGGCCAATTATCAGGACTGACCATTCCTAGGAAATCCTGATAATTGGCCCCGTAATGAGCCAGCGCAAGACTAAGGCCACACATTGCGGAAAAATTGCATGGATTTAGCAAAAGGGACAAGTATAAGAGATTCCTTTATATTTCCTATTCCCTTTAAGGCTCAAAAAAACTCCAAAATCTCCGACAAAATATACCCTAGAGCATTTACGCAACATGTGGCCTAGGCCTAAAACGGCCTTTAGGAGCAGCCGAATAGTAGCTGAGCTAAGGGGCACTTTTGACACCTACAAAAGCTTTCTATCACAAATGGAGATTTTTCTGACTGAAAATTCTGTACACAATGAAGGTAATGCTTGTTTGTTCTCACAAAAGGTTCAAGGCTAACACATGAGCATTGTATAGGTAGTTGTACAATGAGAAGATGTGTCATCCACCTACCAGCCATAGAGAAGGTAAGGACATAGCCGCTACCCTATTTGGCCGAGCATGCATGTTCTTTCAATGGGAAGAGTGGAGTATGCCGCTTCAGGACATCTTTGGTGGTGGCTTATTTCCAAGGAGAACATAAGGATTGCGCACTGAAATTCCACATGCTTGGTATAGTCAGAAGGTCCCATACAGAGCCATCCAGTTGTCTCTCCCACAACCCCTACAACCCACAGGCTACATGCACCATATTCCTCTATATGTAACTGAATCCCTTAGAATAATTTAGTAATTTGATTCTAAAGCATTTGTGATATGTAGAGAGATCTATTGAATATACTAGTTAACCCATACATCCCACACATGAGCACTTCATATTGTACGTCTACTAATGACTGGAAATTATGACTCACGTATTATATGTCGATTTTATTACTATTCAGATCAGACTGATGTGTTATCGCTATGTTCAGGATATTACAGGCTAGCGGGACAATGGAATCTGGAAAAATATCCTGTATACTAATTGACTTAATGCAACTCAATGAATATCATTGATCATGGTTACATAAGATTCTTTTCTGTTTATGGTAGATATGTAGGAAAGGTGGATGCAGAGGTAGCTACGGCACAAAGGACCTTATGGCTGCAAGGCTGACGGCCCCATTAGGGAAGTGATGTGGTAGGGTATGATGCCGTACAATGTTGTATTGTACATAGGGGTATGATGCCGTACAATGTTGTATTGCACATAGATGTGGTTGTCATAGACTGAGCTATCTTAATAGTAAAGTCTCCATCATATTTATAAACGTACCTTACATGCAACCTATAAAGAACATTAAGCCCATGATGTCATAAGTCCAGCGAATATTAAAGTGGTTTACCGATTCACAATGCTTTATGATCAATATTACATCAGTGGGCGACCAACTCTAGACACCCTTGCCGATCAACTGTCCACCCTTGCGAATCAGTTCATCTACCTGCTCACCAGGTAGCAAGGGTATTAAGCGAATGTGGGAATACTATCAATGGTGTACAAGTAGAGTAGACAGACCCATGTAAACAAAGAAGATGCTGAAACAGTCGCCTGAACAACATGGCCCCTTCAAATAGCTGATCAACAAGGGTGCTGAAAGTCGGACCCCCACCTTTCTGGTATAGTCTATGAAGTATACTGTGAATGTACAAAACCCCTTTAGGCTAAGGCTCCACGTAGCAGGCCACAGCAAGAAAGTGCATTGTTGCCGCGTTTTTTCCAGCAGCACTTTTCTCAGAAAGTCCGCAGAGTTTTATTCTGTGAACTTTCTGCTTCAATTATACCTAAAGGAAAACCGCCAGCGTTTCCGTAGGTATAATCGACATGCTGCAACAGTTTTGGAAATTGCAGAGTGACTGTAAAACACTGCGGTTTTTGCCACGTGGGCCCCCGGACTTAAACCTTTTATATCCTTTATGCCATACAAATATTTGATGTGTTGCATTTTAAGGATGACTTTAATTCATTTACTAAATCTCTATTTAATATAGGACATTTATTTATTTTTATGGTACACAAGGTTTTCTTGTTCCCAAAATGGCCAATAACAAGACAATTATAATTTTTCTCCTTACTATATATTGTGTTCCAAGACAATTAATCCTCTAAGACTTGGACCATGTTTAGCCCTCTGCTGGGCTTTCTGCCAGGGATATATGCTTGAATGCCCAAAAGTGATATTGAAATTTACACAGCGACGTATCCATTCACTTTAATGAGGCTAATGGAGTCCAAAGATATAAAACTGTGGACTGTCTGTGACCTGCTTTGATCAGCTGCACTACACTATCCAGCATTCTGTATCTACGCTATTCTGTGACCTGAACAAGTGGTTAAAGGGGTTTTCCAGGACTTTTTAACTGATGGCCTATCCTTATGATTGAGGCAGGAGTGGCACTCTCTGAGCACCGCTTCCGTTTCACAGGCCATGTGAATGGGATGAGCTTCAAGTGAATAGTACGAGCTGCGATACTATGCACAGCTGCTGAACAAATGTATGGCACTGTGTCTCTTCAAATAGCTGATCAGCTGGGGGCCTGGATGTCCGACCCTTGCCGATCTTTGATGACCTATCCCCAGAAAACCCCTTTAATCCTAACATGTAATACGTAGTCCAATCAAAATTTGTTTCCCTGTATCATCCACTGTGGACCTGGAAAACTTTGGTGGTGCGTTCCAAGACCGAGATTTTTTTCCTTTCTTCATGCAATTCTGTCCAGCACAAAAAGACAGAAATAGACAGCAAACTGATCAAACGGGGTCCAAAAATTAATCCTTTGGACTCCATTAGCCTAGTTAAACCAGAACCCATTGCGATATACATCTGATCAGTAGAATGTGTACTACAACAGAGGGTTAAAGGGTCTGAACCCAACATAACTCTCCTGTGCATAGTGCTGACAAATAGGTGTACCCAGTCTAATGTATGACGTCGCTCTAGCACAGAGAACAGACTCCATTTGGGCATTAAATGTATTTCTTCCCTTAGCTTTTACAAGAAGCATCTGCACATGGGTGATAATCATCCAGGCAAAGCAATTTTTTAGCATACGTGCAAGAGCAGATAGGGTCGAGGAGAGACAGACAAAAATTGGTGGCCGGGGTAATTACTGTATGTTTATGGCAGCGTACAATCTGCAAGATACGAACCTATTACTGTGTGAGCGCCTGGCGGCCATACAAAATGAGTTTGTGTCACACCGGATGTCTAATACTGGTTTATGCGGCTGCTTTTTTTTATTTTTCATTACTTTATTATTTTTCTTCATAGAGGACAATATCATTACAGTCATAACTAGTTACGATGGGGACAGGAAGTGGTTAAGAACTCATACAAAGAACAAACTCAGAACAAGAAATCCACATTATATATATGTGTGTATACACATACAGGACGACAAACATCTCTTCCCATAAAACTGGACGTACCCAGGCGTAACTACGTGACCCACTTGCTCATGTAAGATGATAATTTGGGGAGTCCTTTGCCTTGATACTATTCAGAAACAGACAAAAACCACAAATAAACATTACAACTGTCCAATATACACATAAAGGGACCAATTTCATCATTGCTATGGGCCTCTATGGGTAGACTATGTAATATTTCCATTTCGCCCATTCAATTATCTCCATATTCAGAGAAGTGAATTACAGCAGATAAAAGAGGAAGCCAGACAAAGAGGATGGAGTGAAAGAGAGAAAGGGATAGAGAGATGAAGTTTGATAGAGCACCATCTGCCCACCCCTCCGTCCTATACAAATACCTCCCCCTGTAATCTCCCCAGCACAGCTTAGCCCTGATCTGCTCAGTATCCATCTGCTTTGTGATTTCTGTGGTTTGTAAATGATCTACGAAACATGGGACGCTGTGACGTGTGAGCGCCATGTTTCACAGGTATCCTTCCTCCTCAATCAATGTGGGCTTTGACAGGAGGTATGTCTAAAAAAGAAGCACTGGTGTGAACGTGCTGCAGCCGTGATAATAAACAAGAAAGCTGCAGCCACATACTCTACAGGAAGAGGAGAAATCCCTCGCAGTTACAAATCTCCTTCTCTTTATAATTTACCTTAGAACCCAATGAAATCAATAGGAGGTATGGATCTTGTGACAGTGGAAGCCATGGCATACCAATGAAGCCCAGTGAAAGGTGCGTACATCAAAGAGAGACAGTACACACAACTCCTGCAACGCCATATTGTAAATGTACAATTAATCATAGATGTTATATCATTTAGTAGCAAATTTATATATTCAAGCGAAAAGATTAGAGTTTAATGTACCTCCTTGACCAACTCAATACTAAGGCTTTGGGCACACTTTGCATTTGGGAAGCTCTATTGTATGCTACACATGGTGACAATGTTACAAACCTATTGCAGCAATAACAAGTTATCCCCTATCAATAGGGTCCTAAGCCCCCCCTTTTGATTGCAGCAGTGGTCACACATGTAGGCCACCGCTCCATTCATCGGGGTCTGCTGAACAGAAGCAGAGTACAGCTCTGCCAGTCCAATAAAACAAAATGGAGCAGAAGCGTGCACCGAAGCTCCATTCAATAGGTGGGACTCAGGAACCCCCTTCTCATGATCAGTGGATCTCCCAGTGGTCCATTCGATATCATGCAGGATACCCCTTTAAAACGAAGTATATTGCATGGTACTTTTGGTGGTTCTCTGTATAGGAAGGTGCAGTCTAGTGCGTTTTATCTATACCAGTCCAACAGAGGCCAGAAGAACACTTTCTGTGTCGCGGTCTGTGTCACGGTCAGGTGTATAGAGCCCTATGGATATCTTTAACATAATATAATATTGTATATGCGAGGCATAGAGACATAAGGATGAAGCTTTATCTTTTCTTCGACATACTAAAGAGTTTTTTGGAGAAAAATTCTCAATGAGCCACAAAATGCTGCCACAATATCCAAGAGGAAAGCTTCCTAAGATACATGCCTTATGAATTCTGTCCTAGTCCTCCGCTCTGTAGCTCTAGTCACTACGGACATCAGGTCATGATACTGTGGTTGGCAACTGATGCAAGTCATGATGGATGCAAAGTGCAGGGATCGGTACCATGGTTACATGACACTATGGGAATCATATGACGACTTAGAGTCTAGCCAGCAACAACATGGATGAGGAGAATCACAGATATCAGACACTCCATGGAGAATCTGGAAAATCCACCAAGAAAGAAGTGACATTCTGGAGAAGGACTACTTATAGGGTCAATAATGGGCATACTGGTTCACCATACTGCTTATCTACC
The DNA here is from genome assembly GCA_947044405.1 of Leptodactylus fallax. Lineage (NCBI taxonomy): Eukaryota > Metazoa > Chordata > Amphibia > Anura > Leptodactylidae > Leptodactylus > Leptodactylus fallax. The sequence continues at coordinate 1,239,923 of CAMRHE010000412.1, forward strand.
TGGCGAGGACTTCAGATATGAGAAATCAGAAAATATATTGGATTCAGATATCCTCCTTGTATTTATCAGTTAGTAATGACATATTTCTTACATAACCTGTGGAGTCCTTGTCTCACTTTCTATCTAGCCGACTACACCTATGTCAATTGCTGTCCAGGGTCCTGAACTCAGGACAAAAGTACATTTGCTACTAAAGGTGGTGCTAAGGAGGAGACCTTTGTCCCCCTGGACGAGAGAGCAGCGTAGCTATAGGGAGGCAGCAGTCGCTACTGGGCCCTGGAGGATGAGGGGGCCCAAAGGTCTTGTTACAGCGTAATAAGACACCAGTATTATCAATAGCACATAAGAAGTGGGGGCCCCATCATAGTTATGGCGTTGGGCCCAGAAGCATCTAGTTACACGTCTGGATGAGCGTATATTTGCACACCATTTTCCCAGCAAGACTCCTTATAATAACTAGGAGAAACAGTGTCCCCCTAGACCTTCACAAATAAAGGAGACAGCCCAGACGTGTGGACCACATATGGGATATACAGTAGTAATGACCTCTTAACCCCTGCCTCCCCTGCTATCTACCGTCCTGCTAATTACAATTAATCCATTAACACTGAATAGGCTGACATTAGCTTTCCCCACCTTTTGCTGAATATTAAGCCAATCTTAATATTGGAAGGGAAAATTTTTGGTAGCGGATGGGTGATAAAGATAAGGCTTGAAATGAATGGAGAAACTGCAGTTCTCTGGTCTGGAAGGAGTTAATCCTGCTTTGTATGAGCCTGACCTCCATCGGTCTCTGTAATCCTAGTGCACGGAGGCAGCACTGAGACTGCAGATAGAGGCTCTATATATAACTCTGCAGTGCTGAGCAGTGACAAGGACCCATGCAGGCACCATGGTATAGACACACACTCTCTACTTGCTACAGAGGCATCGTATATAACGCAGAGCAAATCAGATTTTCCCCAGGTTGTATATGCCTATTGAACATAGCAATAATCCTACATATGATGTCAGGACAATTGCTCGGGTACTACTGTGCCTTTATGTTTATTGGCATGTAGTGTTAAAACATGAAAAGTTCTAGGCCACAAGGTCGTGTACACCATAGACATAGACTATGTGGCTACTTTTGGGCTCTTGGAGCCCCAGACCTGGTTTGTCCTATCCCTGGCAGGTACCTAAGCAGGGCTTAGGCTGGAGGGTAATGGCAAGGGCATGGAGGGACAAACAAATACCAGATACTTCAGGGTGGCAAACATACACAATAATGGGGTCCACATTTGATCTTTGTAATGAGGTCCCCTCTTTTTTATGTGCGGCACTACCAGAACAAATATACTGTATATTATATAATATACTGCGGCCGGCTTGTATAAAAGAGGGGAACCCCCACATCATGAAATTCACATATTTAGTGGTGCCCACTGGTTAGTGAACTGGTGAATGTGGAGAATCAGGATCTTTCATTCTCCTCTACAACATAGTTTTTCTCTATGTATGAAATAATCTAATCTACCAATAACATTAATGCACTATCATTACCGAAATAAAAAAAGCGGAAAAAAAAAAAGCCTGCATGTCTGCTGCTGTCTGTAATGGGAGGCCTGGAACAGTGATTTACGCCTCCATAGTGAATTCTCCCCTCTCCTCTCTTCTGCCAGCTCGGCGACTTGATGGAAAGCTGCGTAAAGCAGAGATCTCATTGGCTGTGATCAGCTGCTATGACATCATAGAGCCTCTTACAGTAAAAGCGAAGCTGTAAAAGCAGATAAGTGGGCGAGAGATTTAGAAGCAGATTTGCTTCTATATGTTTATGGTCAGTGGAAGCGTACACGTATACTGCGCAATATATACACCCTGCGTTTTACATACTGGGATAGAGATCCCCCCCACCACCATATCTGCTAGGAAAGACCTAGGAGTGCACAGTGAGCAATGCAGACACGCAATGTGTCCCCAGATTATCTGCTAATCTGAAGTCAGAAGGTCACCTCTTGCAGAACTCGCCTGTCCTTGGTATTATGCAGTAATTACACCAAAACCAGGCCTTTCGGAGTCTGTCCCTCTTAATCTTCTCTCAAGAGGTTCCCTGGATTTCTTACTTCTAGTAATCTACAACTGGCATGATGTTCCTGCTATTGTCGCATTAGGGGAAAAACCCATCGTACACTCTAGTCGTATACTCTAGTCGCCCATGCCTGCTCGGATTGCAACCTGCAAAAATCCGAGGAAAATCTAAATGGAAATACTGACACTCCCTAGTTTTATGTAGTTTGACAATTCAAGATCTAAACATCCAATGCGTCATTTCAGGGGGCTGTGAATTTCGCAGGACAACTGGGGGGGGTGAGGAATACTGATCCTTAAAGATAAACAATGGCAGCTATTGTGATAGGAGCGAACTACAAAACCAGGCGTCTGTGCTGCAGCCGGAAACCGTCCAGTGGCACAGACAAGTATGTATAGCTCAGTGGTTTGAGGCTTAAAGGGCAGCCAGGGTCCCAAAAGGGCACTATGTTATTTGGTAACATCCTGTTGTGGCTGGCCTGCATTATACCCTTCGTATTATAGAGGGGAGACGCGTGAAAGATGATGAGACCGGGAAAAGGCTTTCCTAATGCTGCTTCAGCATAAGCTCTGCAAGTCCCCTCTGTTTGTGTTACCATCATCATTAATAGGAAACCCGATCCAGCGGTGCTGTCAAACAATGAGGCCACCCCATGCAATGCTCGAGACGGATGAATGAAAATGGATCACGTTCAATACATTTCATGTATGTTCCAGTCACTTCTTATGGTCCTTAAAGGGGAAACACATGTCAGAGCCATATATGATGGCTGCACAGTGATCCTCTTTGACATGTGCCTGTCAGTTTATAATAGGCGGAAAAATATACAGTTTATTCACGTTGGAGCCTTAGGAAAAAATATCAATGACAGCGGCTGTGTGTGCCATAGAGAGAGAACGGCTCCAGGTCAGGTCGTTGCCCTTCATCTCTCCATTACATCCCCAGCCCTACAAGCTCCTCCACATTAACAAATGTCTTATTTACCCCTCATTATTATGACCTAGAATAGGACATTTTGATTTTTTCATAGACTCCCCCTTCTCATTGCATTCCCTTGTAAGAAAAGACTAACGTCGATCATACACATTAAATGAATGTCAAGAGAACTTGAAGATTTCGGCGGCTTTGTGTGACCATCTAATGAGTACTGGAGTGTCCCAAATTGGCACAGCAATTAGGAACAGGGATCAGGCATGTTGGATTTTAGGTGCTTGGTTATTCTTCTCTTCATGTTTTGAATAGATGCACCGAGCTTGCATGTGTATGGGGGTCAGGAAGATATATATACCAACCATAAAGAGGTTTTTCCATCTGGGCAATTTATCCCCTAAGAACTTGCCGATCGGTGGGAGCTCAACTGCTCAGGCCCCCACAGATCAGACGATTTATGTTTTTCGTTCCAAATAGAGCTGTGGGCAGGTAGTGGACAGGCAGCACACATACGGCTCCATTTACTGCATTGGGAGTGCTGGAGATAATTGAAGCACAGTGCTCAGCAATATCTGGCAACACCATTGAAATAAATGAAATGTACGCTACTCGGCCACCGCTCGACCACATCTCCATTCAGAACAGGGGACAAAAATCTCTTGATCAGCCTGAACGCTCACACACTGAATCTACAAGTATTAACTTACCCAACTTTCCCTAGCCACATTCTCACCTGGTTGTCTATCATACTTACATAATACTGCTTCTGATGACTCTCCATAATCATGCTTACATTTCCCTCGCTTCCTCTTCCTCTGTGTTTTGCTATCAGTCCCATGATCCCTGAGCATGGCACCACTAGGGCAAGTAGAGCCAGAAGTACGCTGAAAAAATACGCCTCCTTCTCAAACTTGCCGCAGATTCCATGGCTGATTTAGCCGCAAAGTCCGCGACATGAGAATTCCCGCCGATTAGGCCCAATCATCTGAGCCTAAGCAGCGCCGGATAAACGATGAGGAGGGATGGGCGAGTAATCTGAATCCGCCTCAAATTCCTCTTCATTTTCCACCAGATGAACATACCCTATGGACGACACAAAGTTCTCCATAGACTCAAGTAGAAGAGCGCATCACTGAAGCCTGATTCACACTGCTGATATACAGCCATACCAGTGTAATATATAGATATAGAAGCAGAAAAATACGACAGCTGTGATACTACTTAGAGGGCTCCCCATCGCGGAAACGCAACTTTTTTTTTGTTGTAGATTTTGCTGCATTTTTTTGAGCCAAAGCCAAGAATGGCTACAAAAGGAATGGGAAATATATAGGAAGTTCTTATACTTCTACCTGCTCAATCCATTCTTGACCTTGGCTCAAAAAACCGCAGCAAAATCTGCAACAAAAAAAATGGGCAATGTGGTGCCTTAGCCTAACAGAACACATAGTAGATATTAGTTTTGGGTGGAGTGTCCCTTTATTATTTGAACTGAAAAACATGGCAGAAGCTGTCTATATCTGAAGGTGTTTGTTCTTAAGATAAAAAAAGAGACCTTCTGCACATGTCTGCCCTTACTTAGACAGACCTTTTCATTCTTTGCTGCTAAATCTACTTATTGTAGCTGTGACAGCTGCAGGACATCCCCTTAGTTGCTAGGGGAAACCATCTGCACCGTAGCAAGTGTGTGAATGTGGGACCTCTCCCCACTGCGATATTCTCCCAATGTCACTGAAATCAAAGTCCCAGCACAGCAAGCTACGTGAATGTAGCCTTTCGTGCACACGTCCTTTTCACATATGATGAGGTAGGCGGTGTCGCGGGTTATCATAAGACATTTGTATTTAAAGTAGTTTGAGACGAGAGCAATAGAATGAATATACAGAGGACTAAGACTGGCCAAGCGCATATACTAGCTGTCAACAGCTATCTCTACTGACCCCCCATACATATATAGGCTCTGCAGAGCGTGCACGTGTTCTGAATTGGGAAAAGGAGTCGCTTTCTCACACCTCTTATCTCCCCAAGAACAAAAGGATTGGACATGTTGAAATCCAACAGCCCAATCTTCTGCCGTCGGGAAATAGCCCCCTTACAAAATATATATATATATATAGATAGATATATCTGTGTAGGCAGCAAATTGTTAAGAAGAGGTTTTACTTTTGAATGGTAACTCCACACATACTCCATACATCAGTATCTGCCTTATTGTGTGGTAAATGTAGATGATTCAACATGGTGGAACGACTATAATAAAGTTGACATTTGTCATGCTCTTTAGTGGCACTTAAAAGGTGCCAATAATAAGCTAAAATAGCCTATATTGGTATTTACAGCCACTGAAAATCAAAAGTGTATGGACGGTTTTATATATCAAAGTGGTGTCACAAGTGCCATGTTAGGGTATGTGGACATCGTAGAGGGGAGTCTTCCATTTGGGATACTCTCTATGATCCAGAGGGGAAGCCTAAGTGCGTATTCAGATGAATGTCTTACTTTTTGTACACTCGATGGTAACCCATTTTCAAGAATGCCTCATAGACCTGAGTCTGTTGAAGAATCCATGAAAATGGCCCTGGAGATGGCATGTTCTATAACGGATCAGTCACACCGACTGTCAAAAAAAAAAAAAAATTGGTTGTGTAAATAGATCCATTAATGTCTATGAGGTTGTGTCCAGAAGCCCGTCATGTGAATAAGCACTAACAAAGGGCACTCTCTAGCTAGTGCACCCAGCTTGTCCATATATTATTGGGAAATGGACGGGAGCTGTATCAATCAGCTGGTCGCTAGGTAGGCTTCACTTATTAAAGGCATTATCTTCATAAGAACCCCTTTAATGAACTGAAATATTTTCATTTTCTATTTTCCGTTATTAGGATTTTTCCCTATCAGAGTGGGACTGACCCAATAACAGAACAGTGGGCCTTCTATGTGCATTGCTGCCCGTATTCTGCCTACAGCAGAGTCAAAGTACTGCGTTTCTTGCTCTACTATTTGGTCTACCCTAGTCATAAACAGAGTAGGTCCAATTGTGGAAAATTCCTGTAATTTCAGTTCCTTAAAATACGTCTCCTGTGGCTCCCCAAATGTGAACCTATGTTTTATGTCACTGAGACCGAAATTCAGTGTGAAAGCGGTAGCCCTGGGACCACTTTATCCATGTATCCCAGGTACTGGAACGTCATTAGGGTGCCCAGTTTGCTTTTTTTCAGCTATTTCTTTTTTTGCCAAATCTTATGCTAAATGCACCAGAAAGCTACAAAATCTTACTTATATATACCTGGAAAACCTTTCAAATAAGTGGAGCATTTAAAGGGGCAGTTCAGTCAATGAAAATTATTTAGAAAGACACAAAATGCTGTAAAACATTTGAGGAAATAATAATTCATTGATCGAAAGATATTCCCATTGCAACACTTAATCCCCCCCACACACACCATGGCTCTATTTCATGGCTCCTTCGCTAGGGACTGTAAAATGGGACTGTATAATGCCACGGCGAGATCTGTATAATGCCACGCGGGGCCTCAGCTTAAGGCGACATTTACACAACAGTGAATACTCTCCTATTTTTTGCCGCTTTCACGGATACCTCCATACACTGAAATGTATGTATGATCCATGCATCCATCCAAGTATGGTCGGGTGCAAGACGGCTGTGAAAAATGGACTTTTCTCACAGCCATTTTGCACCTCTTTCGTGAGACTCTAGCCTTCTTTATATTTCCCATTCTCCTTGAAGCCACGCTTGGTTTTGGCATAAAAAACACATCAAAATCTGCAACAAAAAAACGCAGCTTTTCGACAACGTGTGGTCCCAGTCTAAAGCACGTCTTGGCCGGGTTTTGTTCACTGCCAAGAAGATGTAAACGTGACAAAACTACGACAGATGTTACCTCGCTCACTTGGTAGCTTTTTAGGTGTCAATACTTTCTTATTTCTGCATTATACAAATGTAGCCATCATCTTACTAAAGGCTGAACCAATTTAGTGCATTGATTCAGTGCAGATGGGCTGCAGCAGGGGTCTGGAACCACAGAGAGCTACAAACACCATGGAGGTATGGGATAGAAAAAAGGAAGAGTGGCTTGGGGGCAAAAATGTAAATGTGAGCTTTTACAGCCCCACCGTGGTGGAAGTAATCAGCTTTTTCTATGAATGTCAACAGAATTCCTTCTGCTTCATCTGGGTGAAATGTATACCAGCATTAATATGGGAATGGAAATAAACATGTTGAAATTTGACATTTGAGATGGTGCCAGCGCTTATTTCTCGGTGCCGCCTGATTCTGATAAATAAGGATTTACTGTGGTAAGAAAATTCTGAGAATTGAAAAACTAAAGGCTACCGGGACAAGAAAAGGGCACTAAAATATATATTAGTATAGTGTAGTGATTTTCCAAATACAGCACAAGCACTTGGCTTATGTTATCCACCAGACGTCAACTACAGGCGGAGACTTCAATTACCCAAATAATATAGTACAAGTGAATCAGCAAACAGGCCTAATAAGGAGATACCCGGCTTCTTATATATAATTATCTGTATAAGGCCTCGCCTATACAGCGGGTGCGGATGTCTGCTTCTTAGCCATGCGACTACACTTGATAAAAGCTGCAGAACCGCATATTATATATGAGAGTTTTAGGCTATGGCTCTAATGCGACATCTATGAGTGTCAAGAAAATTGTGACATTATCACAACACTCATTATTTTCCTATGGGAAAAAAAAAAAAGTTGCAAGTGACCATCAGAAAAAAAGAGCAGGCCAGGCTGTCATGGCGTCTATAGTCTTATATGTTTTTTACATGTCCCATTTGGATGAACCCTCCTAAAAATGAAGTCACCAGTAATGGCTATGAGTCAGGCTGAGAAAGCCCCTAGTGATATCCAGATGGTCATACATTGTCAGTAGTATTACAGTATAGACAGTACAGTTGGGTGCTGATAAAACTGTAAAAAAAAAAAAAAAAAAATTTGGAAAGAAAAGATTGTGGGTTTTTTTTTTTTGCGACAGGTAAAATATGTTAGGTAAATGTAATTTCCTGTAAAAACGGCAACAGCATAAAAAAACCTGACAATGCGTGTGGTTTTCTGATGTAGTTTTAACCGCACCGAACCACACAGTCTGAATGCATCCTTATACATGCCCATCAAAATGAAGACTATATAATACATTGCAATATGAGGTCTGCCAGACAGAGTATTAGCTGTGCTATACGTGGCTAAGGCGGGACGCAGTGAAAAAGCGCTATGGGGAAAAACCACGGTGGAACACATCGCGGCTTTTCCCGCAGCACTTTTCACAAAAAGTCCACAGGGTTTTCCCCCTCGGACTTTCTGCTTCAATTATACCTATAGGGAAACCACTGGCGTTTCTGTAGGTATAACTGACAACTGTTTTGGAAATCGCAGCATTTCCGCTGCAGGTATTTTTCTGCAATGTGTGGATGGGATTTGCTATGTAGGGCCTGGGCCTAAAAGGGGGTTCTCTGTTCTGGACAATTTATACTTGTTGAAAGGGTTCCTTGACAAAAAGGTGTCCCCTACCTGAGACCCACCGTACAGGTCCTCCAGAGAAAGAGACACTCTTAGTAAGTGATCTCCATCCTGGCTAAGAAATGAGAATCCTAAACAGAGGACTTCTCTTTATTAACTCAAGATTCACTAAATGGGCGTATGACTATATAGATAAGATATATACTGTAGATATGATCTGCTCTACTAGAGTTCACAAGGATGTTCTAAGTAATAAATTTCACTGCATGCCATTCTATAATAGATCCTTGAAATATATATATTATATATTTATATTTACAACATATATTATAAATACAGGATATATTTAAATGTATACACTGTGTATGTACATCTCTCTCTCTCTCTCTCTCTATATATATATATATATTTATACAGTGTAATATAAAACATATTTGATCATTCCTGAGAACAGTTCCTGGCCTGAAAGAATGGGAATAACCATCTGCAGAACAGAAGCGGATATTATCGGGAGGCCTTTAGAGAATACACACACAAAGGTATATCAAGGTAATGGATATGTGCACAGGTGTGAATGTTTCCAGGAGGTCATTCTTAAAATAATATTACCCAAGGACAAAAGTCTAAACTGCATGCAGTGACTACTGCACCTGCTGAGGAGGAATGTCAATGTATGTGATACCTCACCAGGAAAGGTTTTTTTAGGATATTAAAGGTCGTTTCTTCCTATTTAAACTAAAGAATGGAAAGCATAGACATAAACTTTGCAATGTAATGTGTCTTAAAGGCTACCACCTCCCCAAAGCATATTCAACTGCCTCCACCATGTTACACAGCCCACTACAGTGATAAGCATAATACCTCTGTTATGTATGTCACTTTTGTAGATTTGGAGAAAAACAACTTCTAAGTTTTATGTAAATGAGGCAGTCGGTGCACTGGGGGTGGGCCTTAAGCTCCCTAGAGCACTGCTCTTGCAGCTCAGACTCCTAACATCTTCTGCACTACCCTGCGCAGTGAGAGTTGATCCTCTCACTGCAATGACATCACTCATCCTACTTGAGCAGCAAAAACAGTGCTCCAGCGAGCTGAAGGCCCGCCCCCATTGCACCAACTGCCTCATTTGCATAAGGCTGGGTTCACATCTGTGTTGGTGTCTACGTAACTTATCAATTTTTGTGACCCATCAAAAGATCATAAAAACTAAGTAGGTCACTTAAAAAAAACCATTGATTTCAATGAGCTTTTAAAACCTTCCGCAGGTACGCGTTTGGAGCAATTCCGCCGTATATCCGCTCTTTTTGAGATAAAAGTTGGATTTGCAGCACTTTTGCTCCGTCCAAAAAATCAGGATACATGACGGACGACAACGTATCCATCTTTTCTAACATTGAGGTCTATGGCGCTCAGATCCAATGTCTATAGCCAGCTGTGTGCTAATAATTGGTACCATGGGAGTGCTTGGATGTGGCTGCTCCACACCACTTGCAGCTGAGATGTGTACAGTGGGGGATGGTGACCCTCATTCTAGTCATGACTGTGCGTCCTACTGGTTGGACCCTCTATGATCACTTACGGAAAGTCTTATAGATATGCCATAAATGTTTATAGTCAGAACACCACTTTAACGTCAAAGGTTCTTCCTACTAACAGCACTTACTTCCTATCCTGTGGATAGGAAACACGTGTCTGATCGCTGGGACAACTGGTGGGACACCCCAGATCATGAAAATGGGGGTCCCAAGTATGCATGACTGCCACTCCTGTTACTTCTATGGGACTGCCAGTGGATGGACTTATACCATATCCCGTGAATTACAGATAATGAAACCCCTTTAACCATAGACATGAATAATGGCTGGCTGATCCTATGGCTGGGAAGTAACCATTGCTTGGAAATCACTGATGTCCAGGGTATCTGGCATGTTTGGCTTGTATTGAAGAAACAATCTCATGGAAAAATGCAGAACGTTCCAGATAAATTCCCCTGATATAGATACTGCAGGAGGATCTATGGACCTTGCCCAATGAAGGACTTGACAGGTTGGATGTTAACATGCCCTATCGTCAGTTCCCCAGAGATAAGCAATGCCTGAGGTGTTTGGCAGCCATGTATCCCCCCTAGCCTATGGAAATAACATGCACTTTTAACTGATCCAAGCATGCAAGTTTATGGAAGAACTGGACAGGTTAGCCAAAGAGTTAGTGGGGCCACTGTGGACTATATAACAAAAACTTCTGACCAATGGAGACTCTTTTTAAGTCACCGACATCCTTCACTCCTGACATAAGCAACGTAGAGGTAGTGTATAAGGAACTGGCGAGCTCTAAGATTTTTCACTACTGTGGCATAGAGGGACCCATAAGATGGGCAGATGTCTTACCTCCTGCTGGTGATGGTAAAACATCTGCACATTTATTGCCTACCTAAATATTTCAGCAGCTTATTAGAATTACATATATCTGAGGTAAATTTGTGATTGTGGAGGGAGCCATATACTATATACTTCAGACTTCCTGGGTATAATGAATCAACATATTCAGTAGTCAGGCTAGTAGGAGACTCCCGATATTATTTCACTAGGGCTATGGTCACACGTCCATTAGTTCTTTTCTATCAGTTTTCTGTTGTTCTTTGGTAGTGGATCGCCCATACTACACATTGCTACATAATTTTACTGACCCATTATAGTCAGCAGGATCCATAACAAAATGGATCATAATGGATCTGTCAAGGCGCTTGTAAAAATGGTAGACATGACATTAATGAGCCCTGGGAGATTTTTTTTGAGTCATTCATTTAGCATCTCTTTTATATCTCTGTATCTATGATTACATCTATCTGTCTACTTACCTATGACTCTATCTATAATTCTATTATCTACTCATTCCATATCTCTCTTATACTTATGTGTCTATGATTACATCTACAAATAAATCTATTTATCTATCTATAAGTCTATTATCTGTCTAATCATTCCATATCTCTCTTATACTTATCTGTCTATGATTATATCAACAAATCTATCTATGTAGCTATCTATAATTTATCTCTACCTATTCTATGTATCTACTCTATCTATCTATCTATCTATCTATCTATCTATCTATCTATCTATCTATCTATCTATCTATATACTCTATCTATCCCTTCTATATAGGCACCCATGTCTATATAGCAGCATTATCTGTGCATAGTAGTACGGTATAGTGGGTCGGAGGTGCCATCCAGGCCTTTGTTTGTTAGAAGACAATCAGATGTGTGTGCATTTGGTGTCTATATATTAGGCAGAGGTGAGAGGTGTATCTCCGAGGCGATATGTCCTGACATATTGTGTGTGTGTCTTTGTGAAGGGGGGAGCGGGTCATCTGCCTTTGTGTGTGAACTGACAGAAGGGGGGCATATGGATCATTTTCACATTGCCTGCAAGTCTCAACTGAATAATTGCCCCGGGCTAATTACACACCGGTCAGTCCCAACACCTGCTTCTCCTTCTACAAAAAAAAAAAAAAAAAGAAAAATAAATCGCTGTATCCTTCTATTCCCTAGTCCTCCTTGGACACGACACATCCCCCCTTCACCAAGCCCTTGAGGATCTGAGCTGTGGCTATTGTTCCCCTGTATGACGGATGGCAAGACGCAAGCATGCACGCTACCGGAACTGTCAAAATGAGAATTTACCCTTGCACTGCCACAATGTGTACAGCAGAGCCAGCTTCTAATCTGAAATCCCGAGATCCCTCAGATTCACCTATATGACCGGACCCACCATAGCAGAAGGGAAGCCGGTCTCTGTTTGATGTCGTAATCACCAGTGCATGTCAATGAGAGCTGTCTACACACGGCCATGCACATCTGTAGTCAAGAGATTATCTGCCCTCATAATAAATGCTCCTTACTACGAGAAAAGCCCTATACTGTACAACAGCCACCTACCTGATGGTCTGTACCTACATCTGTACCTGAAATCACCTGCTAGATCTGCAGAAGTCAGCACTTTAGAAAAGTTTAGTGTATAAATAGGGCCTCCAATATCCTCCATACATATGTAAGTCAATGTCGCCAGCGGGTCCTAGACACGGATATAAGAGATCTAAAGATATGATCATGGGGCAAACGTCTTTACTGAACTTCTTGTTGGTCAATCTGAAAATCACAAATGGAAACACTACAGACATAGCCATGGTAATGGGAACAACATTATTCTGGACTCCCATCCATCCCATAGACAAACTCTACTGTCAGCCTCTGGCTGATAATACGGAAAATAGTTTGCATTCAACAGCACAGCAGATATGGACAGGATATATTTTATGTATGATTTCTCTGAACAAGTTTAGGATTGACCTGATGTAGTCCACGGAGTTGACACAAAATGCTGGGAGTTGTTGTTCTGCAATGCAGACCTTTTTGTAAGAAGTCCGTTACAGAAAGTTGGCATGGAGGGTCAACATTGTAAATATATTAGCAATTCACGTAATATCATTACTATGAGGTTAGTAAAGCCAATAGGATGGGTTCAGATTGAGATATTGGCGTTTGCGGCAGGTTTGTCGGTAACTGTAGCTTCTCCTTATAAGCCCCAGATCCTATACTGTCACTACTCACTACAAAATAGTCTGCAAGCAAACAAAGACAATTGTCCGCTATCTCCCAGGTCTATGCCCCATATCCCATCCCGTGAACTAGACCTACAGGGACGCTACACAAAAAATAGCGCAACGTTTCTCAATCACAGTGCACTGACTCCTATGGCACAAGTGTACAAACGGGAGTAAGCCCCCAAAATATTATAATGGTTAAAATTGTCATAAAGGTCCAGTGAACTACAACACATGTAATAAGTCATCACACACAAAATCTGTAATAGAGGCCGTGGCGTGATAGTCACGTACGACAAAGTTTACAGCTGTAAGTGCATTCCTAAAGCTACGAAGGTGCAATGACAGTGCACTTCTATAGATGTATTTCATGACTTCTGCAAAGAGTGGACGCATTCTGGTGTCTACATGACAGATCAGTTTCTGAAGTGTCACTGCCCCAACTGCTTGTCTAGCTCTGTCCTCTTGTGACACCCAGACATTACTACTGTCCCTTGAACTAGAACATCTTGGAAGTTTCTACATATCTTTTGATTAAATAATGGTTGTCTCCACCCCACTCCAGGCCCGTAAGCCTCCACTAGCTGTCTAGGGAAGCCAGCCTGCAGGACTTTATTGGCTTATGTAAAAGGGCATTTTCCAGCACCGTGAAGACCATTTTTGATCACAGGTCCTCCCAGGGAATCATGGATTGCTTCCACCCAGTCCTCCCTCCTACATCTTTGTTTCTGGCAGTACTCACCTGTCTGCCCCTTTCCCAGTGTCTTCTCAAGCCGGTATGGCCCAACATACTGCATGTGCGGTGTTCCACCACCATCTTTCCCAACCGTGGTCATCTTCTCTCCTCTCTTTCCACTGGGATCCAGATGCAAGGAAAATCCTCAAGAGAAAAGGGGGAGGAGGGCTGGGGATGGAGAGGGAGGGGGGGATGGCTGTCTTTGCTTCTTCTCCCCCCCTCTCTTGCTGGATAAACCTGTCCGTTCTTGTGACGCCCAATTGAGATCCTTTTGGTCCTCACCATCAATAAAGACTTGCTTTTCTCTCCGTCTTCCGGACCTTGTCGTATGTCCTGTCTCGATGCAGAGCTCCGGTAAGTCTGGATGTAATGAATGAAACAAAAAGAAATAAAAAAAAAAAAAAAAAAAAAAACACACCCCTGTGGGGGAAAAAAAACCCCAGTGCACACTCCCCTTTTTATGAAAGGAAAATATATAATGCAGTAGTGATGAAGGTAGGCTGGGGGAAGGGAGGACAGTGCTAAGGTGCAGGGAGCATGGTGTGGATGCTGCCGTGTTACATACAAGCAGCTCAGCAGGGACCTGCTGATCAATCCTCACGCTCGCTGCTTAGAGGTGGGGAGTGAAGGGGGGGCATGCAGCCCTATGGAGCTGGGATGTTATCCAGACAACCATTGGCGGATGCAAAGCTGTTTTCTGGTTGGTGGCAGAAGGATGCATTTTAATTGGACTGAGGAGGGGGGTTACCTTGTGTGTAGGGATGTGTGACTGTGATTGCAACATTGTATCTTAATGTGTTTTGTGTGCAAAATCTGTGCAATTAAATTTGTGCAAGAAAAAAAAAAAAAAAAGAAGAAAGTGAATCACCCAGAACGGGAGACTTGTACAGATAATGAATGATGCTCATTGTGTGGAGTGGGAGCATGTAGGGTAATGATGGATAATGTTCATTCCACACACACAAGACAATTACACACTTACAGAAAGATTAATATCACAGACGTAGGCAACCCCATCCAAAATATTATACATATATATTTATATACACACTGCGGCCATAATATATAGACTTCATTTTTATGTCCTATACTTATAAGCAGCATATATTGATTTTCCGGTCGAGACAGTGCACACACATATTAATTCCATATCACTGCCCTTGATACTAATGTTCCTTGAACCTCCCTCAAGTATGTGCTGCTGAATTCCTCTGTGCTGCACATATCAGCTCCTATAAGTTTGCTTTCAGTTGATCAACTGCACCAAAGGTCATTTACAATGTGACTGATAACTTATTCAATGGACCGTAGATGTAGCAATTTTTCACAGAAATGATAAATGACCCGAAATTGTTTACACCAGTATACGATCATTTTAGCCGAAGCAAAGATTTAGTCTGCTGCCCTACCTATATACTCTAGACAAGGCAGAGTGACTTGTTGGTGGTCTCTTTGCACCCGGGGCACAAGCCCCACAACCGGCAGCTGCTGTTTCATAGTCAAAATAACCATGGCATTCATAAACTAAGAAAAAAATTGTAATAACGTGAGTGATGTCATTCACTATAAATCACATGGCAGTAATACATGCAAGTACAAGTAATGCATGTTATCTGTATGTGACTTCGCTGGATGGCAATACCTGGCAAACCACATATAGTTTGACTACGTTGTTCTCAGCCGTGATGCACCCTTCGACCACCTGAAGACCCAAACTTAATATTTCATAACTCTGTAAAAAAAGAGTATTTCTGAGTAAATTTACAACAGAGCATTACCATTTCCTTTTGTCAATAGGGTGTGTTCCTGGACATGTCAGCACTAATCGATTAGTGTGAGGACACACCTTACTGAAAAGGAAAATGCTAATACCCAACTATTAATTTATTGGAAATTTCCAGGAGGAATAACAGAGGGACAACACAATGCAGAGTTCTAAGAAAAATGCTTCAGAATCGTTAGTTCACTTTATTTACCCAAACAGAGAAGTCAGAAGAACTGACTGGCACTCTTTAAGACGAGTGTGACCACCTGTGTCCAAGAAGGGTAGCACTGGCCCAATAAAGTACCAGAGGATTCTCTGATGGCTCCAGATTCTGAAACAATACTGGGTACCAGCAGAAAACAACCCTATGTCAGGAAAATATACGGGTTGACATTAAAAGCAGCTTCCTATGTAGCACTCATCTTACTCTTTCACATTGCAGCTCCACCTTGGGTACACTCTCTTTGGCCATGGGTGAGTCTTGATAATATCCTGCAGGGCACTGATGGAAGTATCTATTTCCTCTGGTTAATCCAGCAATAGGATACTGCATCTGCAAAGCAAGAATAAACAAATATGGACAAATGTACACATGTGGAGAGGTGAAGGTTAAACTTTTGGCTTGGCAACCTTAGGTGGGTGACAATAGATAGCTATGTACTGTGTCCCTACCCAAGTCAGGATAGCACCCCCTGTATAACAGAATATAACAATGTTTATTGGAACGTTTTACTTATTCCACTGAATGATGTCATGATATGATGTTTTACAGTACCTACAAAGTGAATGGGATTCTGGATAATCCCATCCACACACTGCAGAAAAAAATCTGCAGCGGAAAACCTGTTTTTTCAAAAACACCTGCGTAATGTAAATTATACCTGCGGAAACGCTGGCATTTTCTTTATAGGTATAATAAGGACAGAAAGTCTGCATAGGAAAACTCTGCAAAAGCACAATGAAAACGCAATGTATTTCTGCTGTAGATTTTTTGCTGCGTTTTACTACGTGGGGCCTTAGCTTCAAGGTGTCCAGTGTTGCACCACTGGAGGAGTTGTGTAGGCAGGTCCCATAGTAAGATCATAAAGTGTGTGGAGCCTCTGCATCTTCTCGGCAGTTGGAGAGAAGATGTAGATGAGGCAGGCGTACGTGTGGAGTCTGTCTGATTGTTTGGTACACACCGTCCCAAGAAGCATCTAGGGAGGCCTAGTCTGTGCGCGCAGAAGGAAGCATGGCCTATGAGAACAAGAGGGAAGCCTGTCGCCTCGTGGAAACTCCAGATGACTGAAGTCTTGTATTGAAAGTGTTGTAACATGTTGTAAGCTGTACCTTATTTTGTATCGCTACTATCAAGCCCAGTAAAGTTTTGGTTCCAGTAAATCAATGTCTGGTGGTTTTCCTTTCTGACATGACTACAGTACACCACCAGCTCTGTGTGAGGCCTGACCAGTTGGATCGCTGCTCTTGTGGTTATTACACACCTACAGTACAAAACAGAGATATAACTGTGATCGTGGAGCAAACACTTTCAAGACTACAGTCATCCATTTGCAAAGCCCTACAGTCAGCCTAAACTGGCAAGTATGGGGGAACAAAAAATTGTATTCAACTGTACACACAGCATAGTACATTTAGGATATTGGATAAGAGTGTGGTCACTGGGGGTCCGACAACTGAGACCCCACTCATGAGAACAGGGGTCCCCCATCAAAATGTGCCAGGTGCATGAACACCACTTCATTCACTTCTGTGGAACTAACAAGGAGCTGTACTTGGCTTGTCAGTCCCATAGAAATATCTGGAGCAGTGGTCATGAGCATCATCTCTCCTTTCACACATGAGCCGCGTTCAGCCCCTCAGTGATCAGATACCCTAATCCCATCCTGTTAAAAGGGATACATTTTCTTCATGGGATACCCCTTTAATTGACATTACACTGCAAAAGTCACCTATCCAATCCTTCCATAATGACTCCTAGGACAGTATACATACCTATTAGAACTTGTTTGTTCATGTTATAATGTCTTAGGTATATTCTTGTCATTTCATGTCTAAATCTATGTAATATTATCTCCTTGGTCAGTAAATTCTGATTCCCAGCATGTTTCTTCGGGGACGTCATAAGCGATATTGATACAGTGCAGTCAACAAGCTCACTATTCATCCAGGCTGAATACACGTTGCCGAGCCTTATATGAAATTCCACCCCCTGATTTCCCCACAATATTAGCGCTCTGGATACATCTGACCTATTCTTCCTCCAAATTCCTTGCTTTCTAGGATGAATGAGGCATAGTAATGCTCATCTGTCAGCGCTGCTAGAACAGGGACATGGAATACAGTGACATCAGAATAAGACATTTTCATTATTATCAGTTCTTACAGCTTGATCTGCCGTAGTTATTTCCAGGAGCAGATCTGTGGCTTTCTCTACCAGTGCTGTGTATATGACTATGCTGTGTCCTTTATATTCATGCTCACTTGTATTAGACTTCTGATCGCCCGCCATCTAAAGTATCTGACATAAAATCAAGCACAACTGGAGCTCGTGCGGCGCTGCCAGTCAATCTAATATTCCATATCTCTAACCTCACAATGCCAACGACTGAGACGGGGAAATGGACGGGCTTGACTACTGCCAAACTGCTTTCCCTCTTCTCTGCTGGCAGCGCAGTGCCAATCCAACTTTATGCTGAACAGATGAGTCACTTCAGACTGGTCGCTAGGCATACCTTTAGATAAGGTTGTCAGACAAGAAATCCATAGCAACCAGTCTGTCTCAGATTACTGAAGTCTTTGGTGTAGGAAGCAACACTTTACCCAAACTATATAAAGCTAAGGCCCCACGCTGCAGAACGCATCATGTTTTTTTCCAACGTTTTTCATAGCGTTTTCCTCTGCAGTCTTTCTTCCCCTATTAAATCTACAGGAAAAAAGTGTTCCGCAGGTAAAATTGACATGCTGCGTTTTCCAGCAGTGTATGGATTGGATTAGCCTGAATCTCATTCGCTTTGCAGTGTTTTTCTCTGCGGCCCTTCCGCAACATGGGGCCTTGGCCTAAAGGTGGTTTTCAAGGTTAAAAACAGTGATGACCTATCCTAAGAAAAGGTCCTCGATATCAGATTGGTGAGGGTCCGATACCAGGGACACCTACCAATCGGCTGTTCTGAGCAGCTGAAGCTCAAAGAATGGAGATGTAGCAGACAGAGCTGTTCTCTGTGTAGTGCCTCCCATTTACTAGCTAAGCTGCAGTAACCTGGTTTGGCCACTACACAGAGAACAGTGCTGTCTGCTTCCTCTTCATTCTTCCTGCCCATTACCTGTTTATCCATTGCGGAGAACAGCTGATCTATGGGGGTATCTGGTGTCAGACCCCCAACGATCTGATACTGATGAACTGTCCTTAGGATAGGTCATCAATATTTGTAGCTTGGAAAACCCCTTTAACAGTCAGGTTATGTTCGCGGCAGGCAATTTCTAAAACCTGAAAAATTCTTCTTCAGGAATTCAGAAGCAGATTTTTTTTCAACATTGCCAAATCAAATCTGCTGCATAATCTGTGGTGGAATTTGCAAATTCTTTGTCAAATTCCTCGCCTCAAAATCAGTTCCAAATTCCTCTATGTGAACATACCCTAAGACTGTCTTTATTCTCCATAATAGCCAATCAGAGCTCTGCTTTAATTTCTTAAACTTATGTAGAAGAATGAAAAGTGAGCTGTGATTGGTTGCTGTAGGCAACAAATACAGTCCTACTATTAGACAATTTTGATAAAAGGAGGTGAGTACATAACATAATGAATTTACATCTATTTAGTCATAGCTTCCACCAAAAATCCCTTAGCCCCTGCCCTGGCCCCACCCACAGTCTAATTGGGTATGCCTCTTTGACACCCAGGACTACCCACAAGCCACCCACTTTGTACGATTTATTTTAACAAAACCCTTCCCCTATTTTAGCAGATCAGTATAAGGCTGCAAATGTATGGCCATTAGTTTACAAATAATCAACATAAAAAAAAAAAAAGGGATAATTTTCTGTCATTTTTTTGTGTACAGACAAAGGTAAGGTATCCTATGTTTTGTATCTGACAAAAAAAAGACAGAAATAAATCCATTGTTCAACATTGGGGCACATATATTGTTATTCTACGCCAGTACCAAATGCCAGTCTTGATAAATGCCCCCCAATGACTCTATGTAAGCAAACCGCCATCTGTTAGCATCTGCTTTTTTGCATCCGTTATACTGATCTACTAAACAGATGTACTTAAATGTACTCTTAAAGGGCTTACCCAATTTATTTAAAAGGGGTGTCTGGCCCAAAACCATAATTTAATACAGATGAACTGTCCTCAGGATAGGTCATCAGAATGTGATCTGTCGGGGTCTGACACCCGAAACCCGCACAGATCATCTGTTCTAGCAGCCTCCGGTAGTCAGAGGCTGCTAGTGTGCCATGCAGCTCCTATACAAATAATAGTAGTTCCCCTGTAACCACCGCTATACAGTGGACAGGGGAGTTGTGCCGCTTGTATAGGAGTGCCCCATCCACTAGCAGCTTTCAGCACCCAGAGACTGCTAGAACAGATGATCTGTGCAGAGTTTAGGTTTCAGACTCCCATCACATTCTCATCAAATTCGATTTGGGAGTGGACATCCCCTTTAATAAAGGGCCCAGCACTAGGTATTGTTATAAAACAACAAAACAAGCCATAGTTACCTGTTTTCTGCCCCTCTGCTTCCAGTACCAGTCTTCAGTCCTCCTCTCTGATGTTTGTATACATGGAGACAGCACTGACATGCCATATACAATGGAGGGCAATAATGGGCTCCAATGGCCCCTTATACAGCATGAACTGGATACGGCAGCAGCAGGGAGAACCAGAGCACAGTGCTGGAAGTGGCAGGAGAAGAAAGCAGTAAGTATGGCTTCTTATGTTGTTTTATAACATTCCCTAGTGCTGGGCCCAATATGAAATAGTTGGGAACCCCCTTAATGCCTGACTAACTAAACATAGGAGTGACAGCAGATTTACCGAATCAATCAGCCACTTCCTTCCTACTAAACTAATACAAGCATAGTGTCCCTGGATAGAGGTCTAGTTGCTAGTGCACACTGGGTAGTCTCGAACCTGGCAAGTGCTCAGACTCACTTCACTAAACCCTGCCCTGTGACGCCCCTTTGGTCTTGATTGATTGCTTTGGTACAGTCCACAATCACGTGTGCATTAAAACCTTGCACATATGCTGAGCGTGTCAGGACGCTGGCTCAATGGGCAGCACAACAGCACTGGGGTCCTGGGTTCAAATCCAACCAAGTATGACATCTGTATGAGTTTGTATGTTACCCGGTGTTTACATGAGTTAACTTCAGGTTCTCTGGTTTACTCCCACATGCTGATATGTATCAGTCAGTAAATTGGCTTCTTATAAAACTGACCCTTGTGGGTGTTGGGAAAGAGCACCTGTACGGCAGCCACTAACTCCCCTACTCCATTACAAAGGTTTTTCATTGACCAAGCATGCACGGTGCCTTCCCCTCTATAGGCATCAACATCAGTGATGGCACATGTGCTATAGTCATGTGCAGTACACCCAGATGAGAAGGCAAGCCTGTGGCGAGAGCAATGATGCTGTAAATCAAGACCAAGGAGATGACATGGGGCAAGCTTTAGTGAGGAGAATGGATCTTCTGGGCTCAATATCACCCACTGCGCCTTTGCAAACTGAAAATTACATCAAAGTTCACTTTGTTGCCGAGTGGACATCTGTCCAGAAACATTAAGGTATGCTTGTAAAAATGGTTCACTACATCACACTGTAAACAGTTTAAGAGAGAAAGTAGTCCTCAGACACCCTTTAAAGGAGTTTTGCAAGAGTCCAATACTGATGACCTGCCTTAGGATACCCAGGACTCTACATATCAGCTGCTTAAAGCCACAGCATTACTTGGGCGAGCACTGCTTCTGCTTAATAGGACAGTGACATCATGCTCATTCCTCGTGTGGCCTGTTTGTAGCTCAGTCCTCTTCAAGTGAATGGGGAGGAACCGCAATACCAAGCACTGTATGGCCCTTGGTGCTCAGTGAAGAGGCTGCAGCACTTACCTCAACCTTGTGGTCTCTACAAACAGGTGATCTGAGTGGGTCCTGGGGGTCAGATGCACACCGATCAGATACTGATGACTTCTCCTAGGAACAGGTCATCAATACTTAAAGGGGTTATCCAGGAAATACAGGGTTTTTTTTTTTTAAAAATCCCCCCCCCAAAAACAAAACATACTCATCTGTCCCTGGTGCTCTGGTGTCACGGGCTGCTGTCTGGTCCAGCGGCACCCCAGGAATTGTTCCAGCAGAAGTCCTCGCCACATGTGACCGATGAGGCCAATCAGTGGCCTCAGGACACCTGCGACATCCTTTCTTTCTTTAGACCGCCAATTGGCCTCAGAGGTCACGTGAGGTGAGGACTTCCGCTCGAACAATCCCTGGGACACCTCTGGACCGGACACTAGTCTGGAACACCAAAGACTGTATTTCCTGGACAACTCCTTTAACTCTCAGAAAACCCCTGTAATCCACATATCTCATACAGCGAGAACACATGAGGGTTGCAAAGCTGGTGCTTTACATAGAGATCTAGTGGTCACCGGTGATTTTCTTCCCCTGGATGCTAGTAATATGAGAGGGGAGTGGGCACTGACATACCGCAGTCACTGGATTTTGAGTGGGCTTAAAAATAAAAAATAAATAAATTTAAAAAAAAAGATGATGAATTATTATGGAAGGTGCTTACACTGATGCCATTAGAGTACTGCTCATCCACCCGTGTTATCATCCACATCAGCCGCATCTACTGCAGAGTGAACACCACTGAACCAGATCCAAATATAGGGTTCAATGAATCCTACGAGAAACAGACCAGCAATAATCATGAGTATTCTTCTGTATGCTTGGCAGATCTTGAACACAGCCTGCACTATATTCATATATAGTCAGTCATGAAGTGTTCTAGAAATAACATAGAGCATAACTTCACCTATTATTCCACTGTGTGTTGTATACACAGAGATGCATGCTTGTGTAAGGTGGTGTGAACATAACCTTGAATAGTTTGCTATTTCGCCTGTAAGAGTCAATGGTTTGCATAGGAATGGTGCTGGAGGAGTTATGCTGCAGGAATAGTCATGGCTTAGGTGCAGGACTAAGAGAGTTTGGTTTTGTGAATTGGTGCATTGTAGTCAGATCTTGCTTTGTTATATTGTGCGCTGTGTATATGTTGCAGTGCCCTGTGCATTATGTATTGTATTTGGTATACTTGGCATCTGCATGTGTGATGTTGCTTTAAGAGGTGCAGGTCATCATGCGGTCAGCTGTTCTGGAGGCATCTGAAGACTGCATGTTGTGCTGATTCCTTAAAGTTGTGCCCATGAGTTGCACCGATGGAGAATGTGTTTGTTTTACTCCCATGGTGAGACTCACTGGCATCAGGTTATCCAAGGATCAGTATTTAAGGGCTGTTTCCACACTTCGGTGGAGGGAGTCGGCTTGGGGAGAAGCAGGACTGCTGCTAGTGAGGGGAACATCTAGAGGAGTCGACAGCTTGTAGGAGAAGGGGGAACACAGCCATAAGAATTCAGCTGGTTCACTGATCCATTGCACATCTAATGTGTGGTCATTAGGTATGGGTCCGGAGGTGGCGGGCAGTGCATCCCCCATGCCAGTGATAAAGTGGCCTAGAGACCTGTGCGGTTATTTTACTACTACAGCTGATCTGCAGTACCTGGTTTGGCCACTACACAGAGAACAGCGCTGTCTGCTTCCTGCTCCATTCTCTGTGTATTAGCTGCTAAAAACAGCTCATCTGTGGGGGTGCTGGGCCCACACTAATCTGATATCAATTACCTATCTTTTAGGACAGGTTAGCAATGTTTTTAGTCCATAAAACCTTACAAGCAGGAATACTGTTATAGGAAAATGATAAATCTGTCCTACTGGGGCAGGCACTGGAGGGCATTAAGCTGAGTTTCTTAAAAACAATGTAGCTGACACTGGGGGCACTTTGCTGAGATGGATGTTCATGTCTTATGGACAGTCAGAAGGAATAGTTGTTGACTGAATGGCTGAATCTCCCTTCAATGTTGACCTTCAATCCTCGAGATGTAGAGGATGCCCCGTTGGTGAACAAACCTGTATTCTGTGTTCCATGCGTGCTATGACTAGCAATTTGTAAACTGGCAGAACTACTTTCTTATCATGTGCATCTATGCTTCTTTTCATGCACTCTATGATCTTGTATGCTTTGGCAGCAGCTACCTGACACTGGCTGCTACAGTCACGTATACTCCTGTTTTGTGTTATTCACTTCACACAGTTTAGTATCATCTGCAAAAATATATAAGGTGATATTTATAAAGATTGGCACATTCAAAGCCAGTCATCATATCCCTGGCACCGATGGAAGAGCTGCTTCTTCATAAATGCAACGGCTCCTGCGCCAGGCCGTGTGATTGTGCTAAAATCCATGTCAGCTTGTAGGTGGTGTAGACTTCAGTGATCATTTGCACCAGTAAGGCTAGATTCACATCTGCGCACGCTTTGCCCACCGAGAGACCCAAACGAAGGAGAGCCAGACCACTAAAACATTGGTTAACATTGGGTACCCATGGACCCCATAGACTATGATGGGGCCCACCGGGTGTGCACCGTTTTTACACTGTCGGTTTCTGCAGGGCAGATGTGAGTTTAGCCTAAACTAGCACAGATGATATAAAATGTTACAAACTCCCGCACCACTTTCGCTGTCATGAAAGTTGAGTGGGAGGCGCAAAAACGCCAGCTGAAACCATTATTGTCACAATTGGTGTTTAAAAAGTCACAGATCTGACTTTTTATGCTAGAAATCTGGCTTAGACTCCATAATAAGTCTGTCCTATAGTTTTCCTTGCAATCCTTCAACAAGGAAAGAGAATAGGGCCCAATATTGCCCCTTTAGTACTGTAAAGTGTTAAAAACTTTTCAAAAGTTAAGATGTCTGACATCCAACAACTCACCCCTGTCCGGTGCAGAACTTACCTCCTCACAGAAGATGATCACTTTAGGTTGATAAGACCGAACCCTCACGGCACCTACGAGAAGGAACAGACATGGTAAAGATCTTTTTGTATATATTTTATATTAGAAATAACTTGGCACAAAATTAAAGTTTTCTAAATACTAAAAAAGGAACAAATACAGGGAAACGTAAACTGACCACGTGTTTTGTCATTGCTTATTATGGGACATATCCAGACCGATCCCTCATACATCCATCCCGATATAGCGTTATACATTTATTATTATTGAGATGTATAGGATGGTATTTGCTAAAAAATAACTATTTATCCACAATAGAGGTTAAGCGTCCAGGTCTATAGTTTACAGGATCACTTTTTGACTCCTTTAATACATTCAGTTTTTTGCATGCAGTTTTTGAAGCTAAAACCAGGTGTAAAGGATAAGCCCTCCTGCACACGGTGGTATTCAGTCCCGTAAACATGGTCCGCATGAGGGCCATATTTACCTAACATAAAGCTGTCAGTCTAGTACAGCAGTGATCAGGCCAGTCGGGAGCTCACTGTATTGTATCTGACTATGATGCAGTGAGTTCCATACACACAGCCATGGCCAGTCCGGAAAATATGGCCCTTGTGCGGACCTTGTTTGCAGGACTTAAAGGGGTTGTTCAGGATAACCTGTTTTTTGATATGAGGCCGGGGGAAGGTGAAAAAAAACCCCCCAAAAAAACAAACAAAAAAAAAAAAACAACCCATACTCATCTGTCCCCGATGCTCCGGTGTCTCCCACTGCAGTCCGGTCCCTTGTTTTGGCAGCAGTTTCTGCCGCACATGACTGTTGAGGCCAATCAGCGGCGTAAGAAAAGGACACGGGACGTCACAGGTGACGCTTGCGAGAGATGTCCCGGTTCCTTCACTTAGGCCGTTGCAGAAACCGACGAAAATCGGTAGAGAGAAAAGTCCTACATGGAGGACTCTATCCGCTGCTTTCAGTTTGAAAACAGCGGACCCCATTATAGTCAATGTCCGTGTGTAACCACAGTTTTAGCGGTTTGGCTCTCCATCGCTCTGGTCCCCCAGGAGGACCACAATGCTAGTGTGAATCTAGCGTCACATGTGCTACTCATTACTGCAATTTATAAAAAAAACATGCAGTTCTTAACTTAAAAAGCACTGTGTGAACAAAGCCTTACTGTTTTAGTACTTTAACCACTTTTTGTATTTTTTTTATCTTGCTTTATATTTTTTCTTTCTAACCAAGAAGAGATTGTCCTAAGAAGGCCACATTTTACACTAACAGAAGCTATACTGATATATGGTTTGCTTTACGCTGCCCTAGACGCAGGTTATTGTGTTACATCTTATACCATTTCAAGCACTCTCTCCCCCTCTATACACACATTTATAGGATACATTTTGCTATATTTTATACTACAAGTACCACTGTATATTTTGATACGTCCTATTCACATTTTTACTATTTTCGGCCACTATAACCTTTATCTGGGGCACCTTATTAGATTTTTGACACGTAAAACATGGTTGTCAAGTTGTTCATGAGCAATACATGCAATATATATTCATGGCCTGGGTCCAGCTACGGTATAATGTCGCACGCCAGAATTTATGAGGCAGCAAAACCTTCTGGATGTCAATTCAACCTTCTGCAATACCAATAAAGACACATATTTTAAGATGAAAACCAATCCGACACTATTGTTACTGCAGGTGAACCCAGAGTGGAAAATGTTTGGGTGTAAAAGAAAAGGATACCATAAAAGAGACCTGGCACAAAAAGCTATGCAAACAACGCCATCTTCATGTAATTTATAACTAACAATATAGCCGAAATAGAAAAGTGACTGATATGATCAAACAGAGCTTGTGCAGGCTGTACTAATACTAACATCACTGAACGTGATCCCGGGAAGCGATTTGCCATATAAAGAAAGAATTAAATCAGAGATTCTTCCATTTTATCTATTTTTAATTTGTGCGCCATCTGTTATGCACAGGCTAGTCACTAAACAAAGTGAACGCCAGGATATTAATGCTACATAAATTAGTTAGAAACCTGAAACTATTTTATACATACAAAATGAATTCATTTCAACAGAACCTAGCACGCAAGGGCCTGCACTTTTTTTCCCCAAAAATAGCACAATTCTTGTCCGTGGGTTGTCTCTGGTATTTTGGCTTGTTCTCATTCAAGTGAGTTGTGCCGAGCTGCAATTCCAGACAAAGTCCATGGTCAAAAGTGGCGCTGTTTCTGGGAAAAGCAGACCCTTCTTTCCCTATTGGAGGGCCTTTTTAAAACATCTTCAAAATGCACTAAAAGAGACAAAGGGGCAAATGTATAAAGACTGGTGTATTGTATGCCAGTCTTAATAACCAGCTGACTGGAGATTTATGAAGTGTCTGTGTCACCAGAATGGAAACCTATGCCAGGTAGGAACTGGCGTAGGTGAGTTATAATAAATCAGTCAGGCCAAGGCGCCCCCACCTTGGCCCATCATGATCCCTGATTTGGTCCACCCACACTCACACAATGTGGCAGGTCAGGGCTTGTGACGCACGTTTGGTGCAAGAAAAGGCCTTGTGACTTCATTTCAGTCGTTTAGCAAATAGCACCTTTCACATTCCCAGAAAGCCAGAAGCACCATAGTAACACATGTATAGTCCCATACTATAGCATTAAGAATCAAACAACTCAGGGCCTTGGCCTAAAGGGGTTTTCCAGGACTGTAATATTGCTGAAATATCCTTAGGATGGGTCACCAATATCAGACTGATGGAGATCCGACACCAGGGACCCCCACCGTTCAGCTGTTTGATGAGACTGCAGCATTTAGGTGACACTAGGTGTTGCAACTCCATTGTTCTGTTCCATCTGTGCACGACCTTTTCCTCCGCCAATTCTCGGCAGACACTGCCCCATGATCTCCAGTAGAGACTCCAGCACAGATGGAGCCTGAGAACTGCAGCCTCATCACTGAATACCAAGAACAGCGCCGTACATTGGGTAGAGGCTGTGCTTGGTACTGCAGTTCAGTCCTATTCACTTGAACGGGTCTGAGCTACAAACAGGCCATGTGAAAAATCAAAGTGGCATCATTTGTCACTTCAAGATGATCTGTGTGGGTCCCAACAATTCCTAGAATGATTTGAAATACACAAATCTGATCGGAAATGGAACTGAGCAGTAAAAAAAAAGAAGAAAAAAAAAAAAAAGAAAAAAAAAGCAAGTTGCACTTCACTGTCAGCTTAATATTTATATTGTGAGCCTGAGCCCGATGTGGGACAGTGATTTACAATGTCTGTAAAGTGCTACAGAATATGTTGGCGCTATACAAGTAAGAGAAATAAATGAATAATAATAAAGTTGCTGAAATTTTACAAAACTTGTAGAAAAAAATGTGCATGTCGTGTGAATTTTAAAGCATGTCAGTTTATGCTGTAGGTTTTTCTCCATGGATTTTTGCAATGCACTTTATGCTACTTAGGACCCTTCCAATGTGGACAACTGTAAAATACCCTGTCCTCTGCTAACCCTGTCTCAGTCTACACAGCAAAGCTGACCAATGAGCTAGAGGAAACATGAGATCTGACCCTGCTCTGTCTACTTCAGTGGCCAGTGTAAAAACTGGAACATCAGACTATATATATTGAATTTCTATCTATGCGTGGGATGTGTATCTTTCTAAAGATATAAAAGCTGCAAATTGGTGTTTTGTAGTAACTTCCAATCAGCTGTACGGTCTCAGCTTGTGCAGACTGCCTGCTGCTGTGATGAACTCCTTCAAAGTGGGCAGAATCAAGCTCCGCACGCCTCCACCATGTATATTAATGAAAACCTCCTCTGATTGTCTATTTCTCTTAACCCGTTCATTCTTGGTGTACATGAACAGCTATTGTAGTTCAATGCAGATAGAAATTGGCCCCTACACTAGAATGGAGACATACCAAATTCTAACACGTATCAATCCCTAATGGGGAAAAAAAACAGGCAATCACTATATTACCCTCCGATACACATCAAATAAAACCTCTCTACATAAAGCGATGTGCATCTGTAACTTAAAGGGGTTTTCCGGGTCCCAAATAGATTTTTCATAAAGGATAGGTCATCAGTATATGATCCATGGGGGGCTGATACCTGGACCCTTCACGGATGTCTCGGCAGCTTCCAGGCGCTGGAAACTGCTGTAGTGTAATAGGAGCGGCGCTATAGCCATGTCCATCATGGGCGTAGTTATAGGGGATGCAGAGTGAGGGCCACAGACTCTAAGGAGGCCCCAAAGTTCCCTTGGCCACATAAAATATATCACTATTCTAAGTGGCAAAAGGTAAGTAGGGGCCCCTTACAGAATCTACATTGGGGCCCAGGAACATCAAGTTCCGCCTCTGCCGTCCAATGCATAGTGGTGGTTTTGGGGAATTGTAGAACCGCTCCTATTACTTGAATAGGAGTGTCCTGAACACACTTCCTTCTCACTGCACCTGGAGCCTGCCAGAAAAGCTGATCTGTGTGGGGTCCAGGTGTCGTACTCCCACAGATCACATACTCCATTTGGGACTGGAAAATCCTGGAAAGCTCTGCGTTTTACAGTAGCAGCAAAGTGAATAAAATCTCATTAATCTCATCCACACACTATGGGAAAAAAAAGCTGCAGAAAAGCTACGCTTTCAAAAACATTGAGTTTCTGAAAAATGGGGCATGTTAATTTTAGCTGCAGAATTGCAAGTGGCTTTCCTATACAGGGGAAGAAAAAAAAAACACAGAAAAACAGTAAAAACTCAATTAATGTTTTTAGCTGCATTCCGTTACGTGGGGCCTTAGTCTTAAAGGGTTTTTATGATCTCAAAATGTGTTATAGATGTGGATCCTGCCTTGACAACAGGGGTCGGAGTCCCCCATTATATGGACACTGTGAAATGACTGTGGCTATGGTGGCTATGCATATGCGTCTCTCTATTTTTATCCAAGTGATAGGTCTTCAAGTTTCAAATATCCCCTTTCAGTCAATTTATTACTATACAATCCCTTGAAGAGGAATGCAGAGAATTTCAAAAAGCCATAATATTTATTATGGTAAATAAAGGAATAAAAAAGAAGCAGCCCCTGTACGTTGGACATACACAAGGCCCCTTGTGATCCTCTAAAGGGTGCGTTCTGACATCGCCACAGTCACGTGTGGTCAAAACCTTGCCCATAGCAGTGGCCACCGCTGTCAGCGAGATATGCGACTGTGGCAACATTAGATCACACCCTATAGAGACCAAGGGCCTCCTGTTACAGTGCAGCATTTTATTCAGCTCAGCAACAGCTGAACAGATTGCAGATCAAGTAAGGATGTCAGCAGGCAGAATGCCCATTCACACAAAATGTAGTTGGGACAAAACTAGGAAATATGGAGATTGTAATTTGCCCGTTTTCTGTTTAGAATGCAGTTGTAACAAAAAATGCCAAATTTAATTTCAAAAGAATTCCAGGCTATCTATAATAATGAGAAAATTACATTTTCGATTTAACAAACGTGTAATAAAAACCGCATGATCACGAAGGGATTGCATCAGGAATTTGTAAAATATGCATGAGCATGAAGGGATTGTATAAGATCTCACACTGTGACGCAAATGCACATAGGGACCATGTTACGCGTGATTTCTTCTGTCTGGGAACACTATCAGACTTACATGGACAGAATAGGCATAACAGTTAATTCCAAGGCTTAAGCTGCCCATTTACAAAGGATAACTGATAACATAAGCATGCATGTCTGCAGCCGAGGAGATAAATGTTACGCTACGCTATACCGTATAGTCCTCACCTGTGGTTCTTGGACAGTAGTTTTGAATCCAGGGAACAGCCATGCAGTGTGGAGCCAGTGATGATGTAAGACTAAAGAGTTTGCAATTTGGTTTACACTAGTGCCGAGTTCTCCGTATTTCGGGTCCGTCAGGACCACTAAAACAGCGGGTAGACACGGAGACCGGAAGATGTCATTGACTATAATACCACCAGGTATCTGCTGTTTCAAAACTGAAAGCGGTGGAGAAGAAAGTCCTAGAAACGAATTCTATAACTAGGCAGCTGTTTAGAGCAGGGTTGTGGAGTCAGTAGGCCAAACCGACTCTGACTCCTGCTCTAACTCCTTCCTAAATGGCTTTCTGCCATGGTCATTCAGCTGCAGTAAAGATCCTCTAATTCAATAAAGAGCCAGTGATTGAAATTCTATGAAAGTAAATACGTAACAAACTATATATTGTATAATATAATTAAAAAAAATTTTTGACTTCAACTCCACCCAAAATTGGTCCCTACTCCAATTCCACGACTCCGACTCCACAGTCCTGGCTCAGAGAGGATTGCCAGTTGGCGCCATAAGTTGACGTCAGGTACCACAGCAATAAATAAGCTGAATAATAGCAGACTCCATTTGGGGTACACCACTTACAACCTAGGACCAGCCTGACTAGAAGTCATTGACCAACACTCTCTGGGTATGATCATGCAGCCAGTTTTCATTCCAAGTGCAAACTATAGTTTCTAAACCAATACATCTTATTTTACTCAAGTCTGAAAACCCAATATCCGCAATGATCCCTCTTTCCGGGATTCTACTGTCCTCTCGAATGTACCCACGATCTCTCCTTAGGAGAGAATTTTTTGAGGTTAAGTAGACGAGTTTCTCCCAAATAAACTTGAAAGATGAGAAAATGTTCAGTGGTCTAGAAATCTGTTCAAAGCCAAAGGTTGTAGCAGAGAGATACGGAAAGTACTTGGAATGCAGAGACTGGGAGGAAGCGAAAGATGGTAAGTCACTGGGTTGATAAATCTAAAGACCTTGAAGCAGCCAATGAAGCATACTGGCAACTGGAAGAAGGAAACCCGTAATCTGATAGTCTTCGTTGATAACCAAACTCTGCCCAAGCAGACAAAACCAGTCTATGGATTTTTTAGTTTAAACTGTTGGCTGTTGTTCTTATATTGTAGACAACATTGACTGTGGGTACGCCATACTGAGAGTACAAGGGAAGCAGAATGCCACAGACATGGTTATTATGAGCAGATTCTTCCCTTGGCACACGGTTGGGGCAGAGTCATAGTGCATAATCTGCTAGTGACCAGGCAACATAGAGTAATATATCTAGTTCCTGGTTTTGTCAAGATGTTGCTACAAATGTCAGACTGTTAGGAGAATGTCAAGAAGAAATTCCCATATGAGCTAAAGTAAGTTGGGGATCTATAATATGCACAGGATCCTCTGGCAATAAGTCAAATGTCAAAGGAGCTGACCGATACGTGAGTTGAAAGTCAAAACTTATGAAGAACAGAGACCAGCAAGCTTGTAAAAGGTCGGGCCGTGGCCTGGACGCGCATGGAGTAGCACGCGCGCAGGTCCTTCTCCGCTCGCTACTGAGACCCGTGGACCCCTCAGCAGGCGCAGTATGGGCAAGCGCTTACCGAGGAAGGTGGCCCCGGGCACCCCAGCGCCCGTGGAGAGGTCTGGGGGGGCCACCCTGGACGCCTTTCTGGCCCAGCGGCCTTCTCTACCGGGCCGGGCTGCTGCGGGGCGGCCATCTTGGATTTCCTCCACTCTCCAGGCACAGGGGTCGCAGCGCAGCTTCTCTCCTCCCGCGCTCCCCGTCAGCCAGCGGAGCGCCGCTTCAACAGAGATCCCTGTCGGCGCCTGGGCAACCCAGAGTTTCCCCAGCACGAGTACTTCCACAGTCTCCTCACCCTGGGATGTCCCAGCAACTACATTCTGCTTCACCAGCACTCCTGGCAGAGCGGCATGAGAGGACCCCGGATGTTTCCAGCTTCTCAAGGAGCTCTGAGGTCAGTGGCTCTGCTCCCTCCTGCACCGCTGATGAGTTGCAGCCTGTGGCCACAGAGCTGGTCTCTGTGGCCCCCCACCTACTATCTTCCCCCATCACCCCCCCCCCTCCATGGCTCAGAGGGGGATGGCGTGGTGAGGGACGCTGGCGTAGGGGCTCCTCTGCCCCGCACTCCCAAGGATTTTGGCTCCCCCCTCCAGTCCTGTACCCCCAGAGCTGCATTCCAGGCCCATCTTCAGCACCATCATCCATGGCGGACCTTCTTCCTCAACTTACTACTAAACAAGACCTTAAAAGTATGGTTGCGGAAATCACAGCATCCTTCCGATCTGAAATTGCTACCCTCCGCACTGATTTACACTCCATTGCTAACCGAATGGACACGCTGGAGAATGACCATGACACTACCAGGGACTATGTTGCCTCACTGCATGATACTACCACTGAACAGGGTTCAGCTATACGGGACATGCAACGCCACTTGGAGGATCTTGACAACAGGGGCCGGCGCAACAATATACGAGTCAAGGGACTCCCAGAGGCTGACCAATCTGAGGATCTGCCTGTTCTGCTGGAGGCTGTCTTCAACACTATACTGCAGGAGCCCCCCGTCCCACACAATTAAGTTTGATAGGGCACATCGAGCCCTTCGACCCAGAGGATCTTCCGCCACACCCCGTGATGTCATCTGCTGCCTCCACGACTTCACCCTTAAAGAGGCTATAATGAGCAAAGTGCGCAAACTCAAAGACTTCGAGTTTCAGGGAGCTCCACTACAATTCTATCAGGATCTGTCGCTAATCACCCTCCAGAAACGCCGCCATCTCCGACCCCTCCTCCAGATTCTTCAGGAGCACCAAATTCCTTACCGGTGGGGATTTCCGTTTGCTCTCATTGCTCGTAGGGATGGTCGCTCCGCTACGCTTCGCTCCTTTGCGGATTTGCCTCTCTTCTGTGACCTATTGGATGTTCCCCTGCCGGATTTAACAGACTGGGAGCTATTCTCTCCACCCCCTCCCTCCACCACCGGTTTGGCAACGATTGGAGCCCAGACGACGTCATGCATCCTCCGCGGTGGTAACCACTCGGAGGCCCCGGCTGGAGACTGATCCCTGAGGAGGCTGCCCCCCCCTTGAGACGTTCTCCCTTTTCTCGGTGGTGCTTTGGAATCTGCATGCCTTAATGTTATGTTTGCTTCTCTTTTTTTCTTTTTTTAGGTCTACGGGTCTCATCTATTATGCTTATTATTGGATTGTTTTAGCGGAGTGGGGCGGGGTGGGGTTCCGGTGACTCCCCTTCCTTCCTTCTTTTTACTGGTGGTTGGGGATCCACCGCCTCCCCTCCGACCTCCTGTCCACGCTCTCCCCCCTAAGGGGATACTTGGACTGTGCGGCCATTGATCCTGATTGGACCTCTGGCTGCCCTCATTGGTCCCCAGGCGAGTGACTTAGCCTCGCCCACAAAGTATTGTTTAACTGTTTTTATTTTTACTTTGTCATTTATGATGTCTTTTGCCTCCCTCCCTCTCTCTTCCCCCCCCCCTCCCTGATCTAGAGACCCTGCCTCGACTTTGGGTTCCTGTTTGTGGATTGCCCTTTTGCCTCTCCGAGGGAAACTTGCCAGCGTCATGTGAGATGGGTGAGCTTATTGCAATCCGCCACTGTCCTCCAATCCTGGGTCCCAATGGTTAGGTGCGTGACAATTAATGTCAAGGGCCTGGGTTCCAACATTAAAAGGCGCCATGTCCTTAGAGAACTCCGCTCCTTACGAGCGGATGTGGCGTTTCTTCAGGAGACTCATTTTGACCGCGCTGGTACTTTTGCCTTCGCTAAGCATTATTTTCCCGTAGCTTCTTCGGCCTTCCACAATCGACGCAGAGCTGGGGTGGCTATCCTTCTTTCTCGATCCTGCCCAATTACAGTGACGACTTCCCACATAGACCCAGGTGGCCGGTTTGTTATCTTGGAGGGGCTCCTTTATGGTGCCCCGATTGTTTTATGCAATGTCTATGCCCCCAATTCAGCACAGATCCCGTTCTTGCGCCGGGTATTCTCCCGTCTGCGCGCTCTCCCACCATCAGCTTGGCTGGTGGGGGGAGACTTTAACATGGTCTTCTCTGAACGGGCGGATCGTCTGGCGTTACCCCAGGGCCCAACCCCCCATAGGTTGGCCCAACTTGCAAGGGAGTTCCGCAGGCTGATCCGCGCCCACTCTTTGTATGACCTTTGGCGAGTGGACAATCCTACGGCGCGCTCCTACACCTTCTTTTCTCACCCTCATAACACTCACACCCGCATTGACTACTTCTTTGGAAATGCTCCCGCTCTTCGTTTGCTTAGGGACACGAACATTGGCCCTCTCACCTGGTCTGATCATGCCCCAGTCGTGGTTACCTTATCTACGACTCCAGTGCCTACTCGCCAATGTCATTGGCGTCTTAACGAAACACTGCTCAATTCGCCGACCTCCCTCGAGACCCTGCGCACACACTTGATAGATTATTTTAGGGACAACTTAGGCTCGGTAGACTCTCTTGCCATTCTCTGGGAAGCCCATAAGGCGGTCATGAGAGGATGCTGTATCGCATTGGCTTCTAGGCTTAAAAGGGACAGACAGGTCCAGGAACAGCTCCTCCAAGCCCGTATTCGGTCCCTTACGACGACTTTGGCAGCGCATCCATCCCTGGGGGTTCTTCGCCGTTTGGTCCTGGCCCGGGCGGACCTCCGTGATTTGGAGACCCGCCATGTGGAACGACTTCTCCTTTATACCCGTCAGAGGTTTTTTGAACGAGGTAATAAATCTCATACCCTCCTGGCAGGAACCCTCAGGGATCATCAGGCCTCTTCCACACCACACTCTGTCCGTGACCCCGCGGGTACTCTTCAACATCACCCTGATGCTGTGGCGCTGGCGTTCCACTCTTACTACTCTAAGCTGTATGACTTACCCCCCCCCCCCACGAGCACTACTCCCTGGGGATGACTCAACACTACTGGAAGACTATTTAAAGGATTGTTGTCTCCCACGCCTTCCTCCTGAGGCCTTAACCTCCCTGAACACCCCCATCACCAGGGAGGAACTAGAAGGGGTCCTGAGGGACCTCCCAAATGGGAAAGCCCCAGGCCCAGATGGGTTCACTTACAATTATTATAAGGTTTTCCAGGGTGAACTCTCTGCTCATCTATTGTCCCTCTTCAATTCCTTCCTTTCAGGTTCCCCTATACCCCCGACCATGCTCTCTTCACTACTCACATTGGTCCCTAAACCGGGTAAGGACTTGCAGGATTGTGCTAACTACCGACCGATTGCTTTGCTGAACACGGACCTGAAACTTTTCACCAAACTCTTAGCCAATAGACTGAATGCTTGGCTCCCTCTGCTTGTCCATAAGGACCAGGTGGGATTCATCCCCTGTCGTCAGGGTGGTGACAACACCAGGAGGACTGTGGATTTGGTGGAGGTGGCCAATCATTATTCTACCCCCGGCCCTTCTCTTGAGCCTGGACGCTGAAAAGGCTTTTGACCGCATAAATTGGTCGTTTATGCATACTATGCTTAAGGCGTTCGGGTTTACGGGACCGTTTCTCACAGCTATCCAGGCCCTTTACTCCTTACCCTCAGCAGCAATTAAGCTTCCCCATGCATCTTCGCCCTTCTTCCCTATTCGAAATGGCACTAGGCAGGGTTGCCCCCTGTCACCCATCATATTTGCCCTCTGCATTGAACCGCTAGCGACCAAGATTAGGCGAGACCCTAATATCAAGGGGATCATGGTCCAAGATAAGGAATTTAAGATATCTCTCTTTGCGGACGATGTACTCCTCACTCTCACCTCCCCTCATACTACCCTTCCAAACTTGCTGCGCTCGCTAGAGACCTATGGTGATCTCTCAGGGTATAAGGTGAACCCCGCGAAGACTGAGGCACTCCCACTTAACATCCCACGGGACCTTCTCCTTCTCCTCCGCAGTAATTACGATTTCCAGTGGCGGGAGTCCTCTATCCGCTACCTGGGAGTCCATATATCCACCTCCTATGCGACCCTCTACTCGGCAAACTACCCGCGGTTGTTTTGTGAGCTAAGAGCCCTATTGGACAAATGGCAACCCTTGCCTATCTCCCTTTTGGGGAGAATTGCTGCGGTCAAGATGACTCTCCTCCCGAAGCTACTGTATTTTTTCGAGACGCTCCCAATCGCGATACCTCGGGGAGAATTACGGAACCTACAGAAAGCTATCTTCCAGTTTATCTGGAAAGCAAAACGACACCGAATACCTAGATCTGTTATGCTGGCAGATAGGGGGTCTGGGGGTATGGCTGTCCCACATCTGTTACATTATTACTGGGCGGCCCACTTACGCCATATCCCATTCTGGGCGGCTATGCCAGCATACACCAGATGGGTGCAGATAGAGAAGCTATGGCTGGCACCCATGCATCCTAACGCGCTTCTGTGGGTCAGCTCCCCCCCCACCCCCCCTGCCTCGTACCTGTTGGGCCCCATTCGGTTTACTAGATCTATCTGGTCTACCTGTTGTGCTAGATTCTCCCTGATGTCCCCGCGCTCATCTATGGTCTCCATACTATACAACCCCCTTCTCCCGGAGAGCCTGACTTCTGCCATGACTAAAGTGTGGTCTGAAGCTGGCCTTTACCGGATTGCTGATATGGTTGACCCTGGAACCTTGGAACTCAGGTCCTTTGCTTATCTTACAGCTAATCAAAATCTGCCAAGTACTGAATGGTTCCATTACTTGCAGGTGGTTCACTTTGTCCGCTCCCTCCATGGGTCTCTTAAGGTGTCACTCCCCACCGCTTTTGAAAAGATTTGCCGTGCAGGCACGTCCACTAGGGGCTTTATATCCTCTATTTACCAACTTCTTAACTCACAAACTACAGGCTCTCCTGTTAATCATCGCTATATGCTTAAATGGGAGGAGGCGGTGGGTAAACCCATCTCCCAGGAACAGTGGCGGATTGTATGGTCTCGGGCCCAGAAATCATCTCAGTGCATTACGTTTAGGGAAACGCAGTATAAGCTGTTGATGCATTGGTATCATACTCCGGCTCTCCTTCATACTTTAAACCCATTAGTTCCCCCATGGTGCTGGTGCTGTGGAGCTGCGGTGGGTACCCTGCACCATATCTTTTGGACGTGCCCTCTCATCCTCGGTTTTTGGAGGGAGGTCAGGACTCTGACGACTGCTCTCTTTTTGCAAGAGGTTCCTCTTGACCCTCTTCTTTATCTCCTGAACCTTCCCCCCAGACACCTGAGCAATAAGTCATCCAGGCTTTTCTTGCATCTTTGTACTGCAGCTAAAACTCTCATAGCTAGAAACTGGAAGAAGGTGAGTCCCCCATCTAGTCTTGAGCTTGTGGCTAGAATGAAGGATGTGAGGAGTCTTGAATACCTGACTGCTGGCCTACATAATTCACGGGAAGCCTTTGGGGCTATTTGGGCACCCTGGGACATGTATTGTACATCACAGGGTCTCTGATCTCTAGTCCTCTCCTTCCCTCCCCCCCCCCTTCCCTTTGGTCCTACCCTTGTCTTCTTAACCCCTCCATTCCCCCCTCCCTTGTTCACTGCTTAATTTAAATGCATATTGCTTAAGGGGGAGGAGGCAGATAGCCTCTATTTACCTCAATGCTTCCTGTTTGTTTGATTATTATTGTTTTTTTGTTTTTTCTTTATTCCTTGTTAATGAAAAATTTTTCAATAAAATTACAGTTATATAAAAAAAAAAGCTTGTAAAAGGTCTAGTCTTTGGTTGCCTAAAGGTATTCCAAGATCTTCAATTCCATATATATTACGACAGAATGTTTAGACCCCTCCAGGAGTCTTCGCTGTCAGCAGTTCTAGACCTTCAATGGAATAATTATGTTCTGCTGGAGAGAATTATTTAGAGAAGAAAGCACAAGGGTAGAGCTTATTGTTGGCCAATTTCTGAAACGTGATGGAAAAAGCCATTCACTTTGACAAAGAAAGGCCTGAGAACATCTGGGTGAGAAAGGGCCAAAGAATGAAGCATCCTTTGACTTGTTCACAGGCATAAACTGTATTTTAGGAAAAGAATGACGACTGGCCATTTTACAAGTAAAATCAATAATGGGGAAGTTCCCAGAGAAGAGAAATAAGGATTAAATGACCTTTAGGAGTTAGTGAAACCTAGAAAATGTTGCAGCTCTTTCAGAACCACAGGGCAAGACCATTGAAGGAAGGCAGAAACCTTGTCTGGCTCATCTTCAAACCTTGATCAGATGTGAAGTTCTGTTGAGTGAATTCTCACTGAGGCTTTGTAACGGCGTACATGCTGCAACTGGGAGGAAAGAGTTCTGGAGACGACATTCTGTAGATACTGATAGGAACACCATGATACTGAGATAGAGAAGGTCACAGAACACCTCATTCACAAAATGTTAGAAGATAGTCTGAGCTTTACAAAGCCTGAGGGGATACCTAAGTGTTCATAATAGAGTTGAGGACCATCATCCACCTTGAGAAAGTCCAGGTTGTAAGCTCTACAAAAAGATATCATAGGATAATAATCTTTAACTGAATGTTGTTTAGACCTTCATTGTTTATAAGGAATCTCAAAATCTCATCTTCCTTTTTTAAAAATTAAAACCTGTTCTGGGTGGTAATGTAGACTTAGAAATGAAGGGCCCATGTAAGTTCTCTTGAGTATAAGTGTAGAGTGTGTAAGGGAAGCAGAAACCTGAGAGGAAGGGAGTGACAGAGACAGTGTTTCCTAAACTCGCCCAGCCCCTATCCCTGCCTACTTGCTTGACTGTACTAGGTGACAGCCGACAACTTGGAGCCGATCCCTACAGTAAATAAGTGACACACAGAACAAGACAAGACAAACAACACAGAAGAGGAGTCAGCAAACCAAGGGTCAAAAGCCAGAGAGACAAAGCAGTACAAAATCGAAATCCAAAAGAGTAGTCAAGGGAAGCCAAAAGTCAGAGGTAAGTAATACAATACAATAGCAAGGCCAAGGAAACAGGACTGAGTCACAATAGCCAGCAACCATGAGTGAGCTGATGACCTGTTTATAGCAAGTCCAGGACCTGCCCCAGACTTGATTGATAGACAGCCCATCAATCACACAGGCAAGGCTAAAATTAACTGAGGAGCACAAAGAAACAAGGTGCAGGAGACGGGTGTGGCTGAAATTCAATTACATAGTAGTAGTACTAGAACAGTGTTCTGACTGAGCAACAAAGAACCTTAAGCAAGGAATCAAGCTGAACACGCCTCCTGCACCGCAGCGTGCGAGCGGAAGGTAGCACAGAGACCCGAACAGGCAGAAACGTTACAAGTGTCTCAGTTTCAGATAAAGAAAGAGGATAAATTTGATCCTGAAAAGGTCCATGCCTGGGAATGAGTCTGACATCACATTGTTGTCAATGAAACAGAAAGATCACAATGGATAAGCTGTCCAATCACAAACAGGATTCTGTAGATGGAGCAAAGGCAAGCCTAATAAGACTGCATGGCGGCAGGAGTAGAACCAAAAAGAAAACTTCCTCATATACAGTGGGAATCCGCTTCAAAATCTGCATCAAAAAACACCTCCCATCTCTCCTATTCATTTAACTCAGGAGTCAGGAGCAAATCTGCTAGAGATAAAAAAAAAAAAGCATCATGATCTATCACTAGCATTTTTTGCAACAACTTCTGCAAAAAACACTTCTTCCTCTTATTTCAATGGGGGTTGCAAGCCGGAATTCGCCGAAAGGCATGACCCTTTTTTTTTCTCAGCTAGAGGACAAAATCTTCTTGACTCACATTGAAGTGAATAGGAGAGCTGGGGGAGTTTTTTGAGCCAGATTTTGAGTTGGATTCTGCCTCAAAAATCCTCCTGCAAAGAAAACTGTGTGTAAACTTACGTTTAGGTTCTAGACCTTCGTAAATGGAACAGCAATTTACAGATATTAGAGAAAGTGCAAAGGTAATGAAGGAATCCTGCCTGCCCCTCCCAGAGACAATCCACCAAAGCTTTGTTATCCCAAGACAAGTCTGAAACTAGAGTACCAAATTTGATGACATTTTGCCTAGGAGCGAAAGATTCTTGCTGGAGGCAGAATATTACAGAAACAGCTATAAGTTTCTCACACATCATAACGAAAGTTGTCAGAAAACGTTGCAATGAGGACATGGTAGGGTGCCTGTATTCCCAAAGAGGTGACATCCAGGTCAGGGATCCTCTGGAGAGCAAGGAAATAATGAAGACGATCTAACACAACCAGCGGGAAATTGCATAGCACATTTGGTTCAGAAATCCTTGGAAGATCTTAGAATATATATCTAAGTATTATCTCTAGAGAGCAATAATGGGCCTGTAGGAGGAACGGAAAAGACTATTGGGGTAGGATCGAGTACTTTAGGGAGGCTGACCATGTGTTATTTATTTAGTTTTCTTACTTGCATAGCGCCAATGTATTCTGCAGTGCATACAGGCTATAAAGCATTTAGGCAAAATGATATCTTGTAGGGGAATAGGATACTTTTTTGCTGCCACTTTCCTTGCTGGACTACTAGACCAGTAAGCTCATAAATATCCATAGGCAGAACAGTCGCTTGACCAGTCCCATTTGGCTCTCTAATTGGTCTGGTGCAGAAAAAATGTGAGCTGGAGAGTTTAAGGGATCCTCCAATTCTTCACGAGAGACCTCAAGGCAACCAAACACTTTCCAGTGGCATCTGTCCAGGAGCCACACTGGAGTGGGGTCACTCATTCTGACTGCAGCCATGTGGATGAGACTGGTGGTGGACGTTGCTCCCATTCACATCGATGGAAGCACCAAAAATAGCTGAAGTAAAGCACTCAACTATCTTCGGCGCTCCCATTCTCTTCAATGGTTGAATCGGAGCACCGTCCACCACCAGTCATGTCTACATTCAGTCAGGCTTAATGTGCAGAGAGGGGAAAGGACTCTCATTCTCAGAACCATTGAGGGTCTCAGTGGTCAGAACCCCAGTGATCAGGTATTTAACCTCTATCCTATACTATTAGTGGCATATCCCCTTTCAATAATTGTATAATATAATTAATCATTTTATTTTGAAGTTTTTTTTCCAACCCTGATTTCACCCAAAACTGGCTCTGATGTCACAGCTCTGGCTATGATTGTCACTGCCATGAGGGCATTATTAAAGTCAATGTATTAGCACTATAAGCATGGACTTGCATGTACTGTAATGCAAAGGGTTAAATCTGCAGCAAGCTCATTGCAAGTTCAAAACTAAATCGGCATCTACAAATCTGCATGGAGTAAGACTATGGTAAGTGGGAATCCAACCTCATGCTACAACTTTGACTGGCATTAAGAAAGTTCTTTGATTCTCAATGATATGAATGACAGAAGTAAGGGAGGACGTAGATGTTTTACTGTGGCTGCCACTTAAGAGCAATTCCTATCTAATAAAGTATTGACATGTCACTAGGATATTCCATCACTTTTTATGTGGCGGGGGTTCTAACCTCAGAAAAATAAAGGGAAAGCAAAGTGAAGACATATCCTAGAAGTAAGGCCCCTTGCAGACGACCGTGGTGTGGGTCAGTGTGCTATAGGTGTATTTCCCGGATAGCACACTGACCCATTCTTTTCTATGGGCCCGTACACACAAATGTGAATTTCACGATCCCGCGGAAGCACGGCGTGTGCATGGGCGGCACACAGGGACATCCCCGTGTCCCCCCCATTCTTTTAATTCACAGCAGGCCGGCTGCAGCACAGTCGTCTGCAGCCGGCCTAAGGCATCTCTATTAAAATAACCCTTAACTGAAAAACATTCTAAAGAAGGTTCAGAAAGGCTTAAAAAATATATAAAGTTAATCACCTGACCAATCCTCTGCAGCTCCCACTACTCATATCCAGGGTCCCCCCGGTGGCCTCTACCCAGATCCCTCATCACATCCTGCAAAAATGACTATTCAGCCAATGAATGGCTGAGGCCGGTCACTGCTGTGGCTAGTTGATCACATCAACTGTGTTGAGGAGGACTAGGAAATAGAAACTGGTGGGGATCAGGGAACTATAAGAATGGGAGCAGCAGGGAATTGGTAAGGTATTACTTTTATTTTTTAAGCCACTCTGAGCATTTTTTTCACTGGCCTGACAACCCGTTTTAGTGTGCACTTTGGCTGTCACTGTTATGAGTAAACTGTGTTTGGCATTATGAAGGGGGTACTTTGGCTTCCACTCAGAAGCGTAACTTTAAGCCCAAGGACCCCAATCCAAAATCTAATTTTTACTGACCTGTACAGTGCACATGGTAGTGTGCAGGAGACCTTAATGGTGCAGATA
The DNA here is from genome assembly GCA_947044405.1 of Leptodactylus fallax. Taxonomy (NCBI): domain Eukaryota; kingdom Metazoa; phylum Chordata; class Amphibia; order Anura; family Leptodactylidae; genus Leptodactylus; species Leptodactylus fallax. Next base: position 1,282,740 of record CAMRHE010000412.1, read on the forward strand.
TTCGGTTATTTTGCAATTAATTTCCCAGCCTTACCACTTGCCCAATTTGTAGAAATCAATTTTTAGACTGAGGCCTCATATTGCAGAAACGCAGCTTCTTTTGTTGCAGATTTTGCTGTGATTTTTTTTGAGCAAAAGTCAGGAGTGGATTGAGCAGAAGGGAGACGTATAAGCTTCCTATATATTTCCATTCCTTTTGTAGTCATTTTTGGCTTTGGATCAAAAAACCACAGCAAAATATGCAAAAAAAACCCTGGTTTTCCGCAACGTGGAGCACCAGCCTGAAAGATGCTTGGGGTCCACTGAGGTATTGTGGCACGCGTGCATTGCACATGGTGTGGCTGAGGTCAGTGCGCCCCACTTCACTGCATATGAGCCCCATTTATTTAGGATATATACATATATTTATGTATAATCCCAGTCATACCAGCTGACAGGTTCCTTTTGATGTTGTGCAAGGCTGACTCTCTAAGACTTTGTTCACATTTGCATTTTGAGTTTTGGCTTTTTGCAGGACCCGTCACATGACGAACCACATTGACTTATATCAGTCCATCGTATTCTCTGAGGGGCCCCTCATGTTGATGGTAAACCCCCCCCCCCCAAAAAAAAAACTATTGTTCCTGTTAATATGGCGGGATCTGCAACAGACTCTCCGAACAGCACCTCATACGCTTGTGTGAACAGTGCCTTATGTGGCACTGTTATGGGGACACTGCAGCAGTCACACCACACTGTGGAATAATACACCATATTACACCACAAGCTGCCATGGCATGCAGAGTACTAGTGAAACCTTTTCTGCCATAAGTAACCCTCCATCATCACTTCCAGCCACCTCCACTATACATGTCACCGATATACACGTGCATATCACGATATTTTGTAATAAGGGCCCCTACGTGACCATGGCTACTACCTAGTTCACACTCCTGGTGTCCACAGTGGCGCCACTGTCCGTACACATAAAGTTATTCTTGACCCCCGCCGCTCCAATTCTGCGCCTGCGCACCATTCCAGATCATGTGACCGTATGTCAGACGGAGCAGGCATAACAGGAAGTGTCCGAGAGAGGAGAGCAGAGTGGAGACAGGAGCCGCCCGAATACCATGGCGACCAGTGTCAGCACGCATCGAGGACCGGTGAGAGGCAGGCTGCTGGGGATGGGGTGACAACCAGGAGGGAATAGCTGCTATGGAACTACAAGTCCCAGCATGCTGCTCATTAGATCGTGTGGTGGCTGCACTGGGATTTGTAGTTCCTCAGTACCTGTAAGGAACATGAGAAGAGGCACAGCCATGTCATCTATAATATGGCGCAGTAATTGTATAGTAATGACACAAGGTGACCGTCCAACTACATCAGCTATGTCACAATGCAGCTGGGGGTCTGTAGTCTGGGACCCTCAGTCTTTCTATTAAAGGGGGTTTCCATAATGACCCCTCCAGATAGGATGACTGATCACTGGGTGTCTGACTGCTGGAAACCTCATCAATCACCAAGATGGAGTTCTCCAATCCCCTATGTGAATGCAGCACAAGTGTGACCACTGATCCATTCATTTCTGTAGGACAAGACTGTGATCGCACGTCCATTATGAATCAGACGGCGTGTACTGTGAAGAGGTCACAGTGCGTGCACAAGTGCCAAGATTCCTTCAAACATCAGATGATCATTGGTGGTCCTGCGAGTCAGACCCCCCCACCTTTGATCTTTTATTGATAGCCTATTCTAAGGATAAGTCATCAATAACAAAAAACTACACACCCCTTTAATGGTAGCGCATTCTTTGGGATGGAAATCTGCGCTCACCCCACAGGGCTTAGGACACGTTGCTGACCACCCTGGTCTGTATAGAGGACACTTTCTGACTTCTCCGGGCCTGTCTTTGTGTTCTGTGATTGTATAGTACCAATGGAAAGACCAATACAAAAATGCACTTAAGACTGATGACTGTAGATTTAAGTGACTATAGCGGGTGTGCAGGACCCCTGGAGCAGTGGCGCCTAAGCCAAGTACACCCTAGTGAAGTGCTTCTCAAGCAAGTAACCTGGTTAGCGAGTCCCCATTAGATGGATTATAACAGTAGACCTGAGATGTTCCCCAGAAAGGGAAAAGAGTGGAGAATTGGATTTCTTGCCCTACTGATATAAATGACAACACAGTACCCACAAAGCTATGCTCAAACACTTAAGCAACCATGTGAGTGCCCCCTAGTGAAAAAAGTCTAGCCACATGATCTCTCATGACTGTCTGAGAAACCTCATGTGACATGTACTTCCTCCCTGCTGTTACACTGGCAGCTGGACAGATGAAAGGGCTGGATCTACTCAGTACAGTGACTTATAATACAAGAAGCTCTCTGGCTTTCCTTAGAGCAAGGATTCTCATAATTCTTAAACCAAATACCCCTTGCTCAAATAAATGACCCCAAGGCTATGATCATATGCTAAGCTCTACCCATTTACCCTTTCACTGCTGGGAGCTTTTGGACATTTTATTTCTCTGGTAGCCAGGGCAAGTATTACATCTATGACTTGAACAAAAAAATAAATAAAATGAAATAAAAAAAAATTAAAATTGCATAAAAATCATAATAATAAAATTCACATACAAGCAAAGGCTCATACACAAAACACTCTTTAAAAATAATTGATCAAGGAAAAAAGTCCATATATTCTCCAAGGGACTACATGTAGTGTCTACAAGAGCTTGTGCTATCTAAAATGCTGAAAGAGGCCATGTAATATTTATCGGTCAGCCATAAAATATTAAAGATATATAGTGCACTACTATACTCTGAGTGTGCACAGCATACTATGTATAAAAACAATGGGGTCTTCCAGATCCCCAGGCAGTTTTCATACTGAGAACCTGGATAGATCATCCATATCTGATCAGTGGGAGTCCAACACCCAGATCCTACACTGATCGGCTGTTCCAGCTGCCTCTGGGCATCAGAAGCTGTACAGGGGTTGATGCAAAAGCAGAAGGGTAGCGTGTCTATGTCCACTGTAGTGTGTGATAAAGAAACGCCAAATTCTAGAAACCCATCATTACAAATCCCTAAACCTAAGAATAGGTCATCATAATAACTCCTGCAAAAACATGCCTCGTTTTTAGGATCCATGTTTTTCAGATCTCGGGAGAATGTTATTGCTATGACTGTAACCTCTGGGATTTGCACCTATCTAGGAGACTGGGTCAGGGATCCCCTTGCTGTGGCCAGTTATTGGAGAGATGGGCACACATGCAGGGCTCTCTCCTTTCACTTCTATCAGAGTTCTGAATCTCTTGTAGAAGTGAATAAAGAACCACTCTGACTCACCCCTCCCTCTCCATTCACAGTGGTTGCATGGTGAGGGTTGGCTGACCTCTTTTCTTAAGGTGGAACCCAAATCTATTAGACACTTATGGCACATCCTGTGGCTATGCTATAAATTCTGAGATAGGAAGGCCCCTTCAGTATATAGTACTGTATATCACTACTTCTAGGCGTTGGCACAACAATTTAATAGGTTCTCAAATACTCCTTCATTAACAATGTAGCCAAACCTACTGCCTGCACAAAGTCAGCATTTTGCATAGGCTTGCCAAATAGGTCAGGTAAGGTCTGGGACAGCAGTGTCTCTCTTTGCCGCCAAAAGAGGTTATTATGTAAATTTTACTTTATATTAGTACTTGTACATTCAATGTATGTTTCCGGAAGTCAAAGTGAAATCTATCTTTACCCCCCTAAAATACTATATGAGGGATACGGATTGCAGTGATTGGATGGAGCGGTCTTTAGTCTTCACCGTGACAAGTAGATGATTTACTTATAATATATACGGCACATTATATGACGTTACCCGACAATACTATGTGTATGCACTATTATAGGATGTAATAGATGATTGTGTAAATGTTGCATTGACTGGTTACTGATGCATGCCGTGTTCTTCTTGGCGTTTTCTCAGCTTGTTTCCCCGGGAGTTGTTGTGCGACCAAAAATACCTTGCAAAATGACAGCAGTTTGTGTTAAAATGTGTGTGGATGTTTACAATGCAGATTCATGGTCACCCGCTGGACCCTGCTTCTTGATCTAGTGATGACATGTCGACACCATTTGGCAGTTAATGGGATCCATCGGGCTCCGTATGTGACTACTGTTGTAGCGGATCTACCTATCTGTTGTTCTGGTCAGCGGGTAGGCCGACACTAATGTGAACATAGGATATGCTGTGTGTGGTTTGTTTTTGTTTTATTTTTTAAATTTTCCTGCCTGAACACTCCCTTTTCTCAGATAAGATACCAATGGCCTATCCTTAAGGTATGCCATCCACACATTGCAAAAAAATACCGAAGCGGAAATGCTGCGATTTTTAAACCCGTTGTGTTTTTGGAAATCACAGCATGTCAATTATACCTATGGAAACGCTGGCGGTTTCCCTATAGGTATAATTGAAGCAGAAAGTCCGCAGAGGAAAACTGAGAAAAACGCTGCGGGAAAAACCATGACTGTGTTTTCCCACAGTGCTTTTTGGCTGTGGCCCGCTATGTGGGGTCTTAGCCTAAAGGGGTTTCCAGCAATTGGACAAATCACAGAGGTGGTGGTTGTCTGCCACTGCTGTCTGTTCGATCTCGTGCCGTGCCCTCATCGCATACGTTGCTGGTTCCTTTCCAGTGACCACGGAGGCCATTGGTCTCCGTGGTCACACAGGATGTGGCACTTCCTGCATCTAGGACATACTGTAGGTGAGGTGTGTGGGTGTTTTTTTTTTTTTTTTTTTTTTTTTTTTAAAGACGAAATCGATCTGAAAATTTGCTCCAAATTACGCTGGTGAACTCACACTTGTTTCTCTAAGCGTGTCTCTGTCCATTTCCTGATCAGAAGTGATGGCGTCACACTTATAGCTCATGTTGCCGCTTAGCAGTCACGTGCCGTTCGTGCAGACATAATTGCTGAAGCCAGTGATTGGCTGATCAGGCTTGTGAACGATGACTGCGGCGTCATCTCCTCTGACCAGTCTGGGCTACCCTGCTGGAACAGAAGGACTTGAACAAGGTGAGTCATGTCTTTTTTTTTTTCATTTATAGGGTTCCCTTCTCTCTGGAAATTTACAAAAAAGGTTGGATAATCCCTGTGAAGGATGTTGAAACGCCGCCTCCTAATAGGGTCTATGTCCAATGTAAGCAAAGCCGTGCCTCCGAAATAAAACATTTAGTGTGTATCCTTGATGGAGGCCTCATTGGCTCCGTGGACTGTAATATGCCCAAGGATTAAGGGATTTTCATTCTGAAAGTTAATTATGTTTAACAAACAAGGAGAGCTTTGCGAGTGTCACTTTGAGAAGAATATTAAAGAGGACCTGTCACCTCTCCTGTCATCTAGTAAATAACAAATTCTGGAACATCTCTTCTTATAAATCTGCATTGTGTTATTCCTCCTGGAATATGTATACAGTAAATACAATGACAACTAGGCATCACCGTTCCCCCTCGTCAAAGGGGTGTGTGTCCCTTCACAGTGTGATAGGACAGTGTCAAAGTGTGCAGGGACACCCCCAACAGGGTACGCCCAGCTGTCAATTTATTCATACATGCTAGGAGGAATAACAGAGGAACGGAAGAATTCTAAGAAAAGATGAATGCAGTTACTTACTAAAGCAGACGTGTCGGGAGTGGTAACAGATTCCCTTTAAGAAGGCCTCGTCACTCCCATTTCTTGTACTATGGGATTGGCGTACGCACGGTTCATTTAAGTATCGTTACTGCCCAAATTAGCAATTTGGTGTAAACTGATAATTTCTTTCCTTCCTTTTCTACCCTGAAAAGATAAATTGGGAAAGAAAAAAAAACCTGCCGCTCCTGCAGTAATGATCACTATACGGCTTCCCTGTTACATTTACCAATTCAAGCGGATTGTGTCATAATTACGGTGTTTGTCACCCACCGATTCAGGGGAAATTATCTAATTTAGCAGACTGTAAAATGCACAATTTGCAGCGACATGCCATTTATACGTCACACTGAAGCATAAACTGTGCCTCTAGGCACGTATAATAATAAAATCCAAGAGCCTGGTACCAGACCCTATTGCTCGGCTGCACGGAGTGGAAGGATGAGCGGGCTGAATGTGGCTGATCCCGACACCTCCTCACAGTACTAGCAGCCATTTTGTAGGCTAAAGCATTATGTATTAGGTTATGGCCCCACGTTGCGGAAACGTAGCTTTTTTTTTTTTTTTTTTTTTTTTTTTTTTTGAGCCAAAGCCAAAAATAGCTACAAAAAGAACGGGAAATATATAGGAAGTTCTTATACTTCTACCTTCTGCTCAATCTACTCCTGACTTTGGTTAAAAAAAAAAAAAAATGGCAACAAAATCTGCACCAAAAAAAGCTGCATTTCCACAAAGTGGGGCCTCAGCCTTAAGAGGGAACCTATTCATTTAAGGTCTCATACACTCTGTAATTAATGTATTTTTGACCTGCCAAAAACATGGGCTGGCCTCACAGCTCAGCATCATTGCTGAACGCTGAGGAGCACCCAAATACCGCCTGTCCTCCTTCCACATCGGTACCCTTTTGTAGTCTTGTATTGTGAAAGGGAGCGTTATCTTAGATAGAGGGCCCTATCTTATTACACATGAAGCGTCCTCTTTAGGCCATGTAATATATTAGGGAATTGCATATATAGTAATTCCCCCATGTAAAGTAGGTTGCTGCTTTTGTTCACTTGATGTCTACCATAGTGCTGTATTGTCATTTGGATAGTGGAGAATAGTGAAGTATTTTCTCCATATTCTCCATCCCCCTATGTTCTTGAGTCTTTAGTATGTAAAAAAAATTTGACAAAGGTCTCAGATTGGGTTAAAAAAAAGAAAGAAAGCAATACTCACCTCACTGATTCCCTGATGCTCCTGTTCCAATGCTTCCCAGGTCCCCTGCTGGTCTTTGCTTCCTGGTCCCTCTCACACAGGAAATGGTTCCAACAGGCTGAGGTGGGTCACCGCTGAGATCAGTGATCGCCTGAGTGGTCACTTCCTGTTAGTGGAGAGGAACTAAGAAGTAAAGACTGGCGGGGTAACCTGGAAAATGGCAGTAAAGGAGAGGCAGGGGAGATCAGTAAGCTGAATGTTGCTTTTTTTTTTTTTTTTTTTTACATTTTTTAACCTATTTTGAGCCTTTTTGGACACAGGCAACCCCTTTAACATACTGTAAATCACATAGAGCTGTGTCCTGAGCAGTGGCTTGGATGTTGTTTGTCCCTTGGCACAGAGCGGGCAAACAATCTGGAGAAAAAAAAGGGAAATGGCCCTTTCAATGACCTTCCTGTCAAGTGTATTTATTACCCTACAGAGCTGCAGTAGCGAGTCAGCTCAGAACAAAGGCGCACAAGCCAGTAAGTTGTTTTCTCACAGCAGGTAGAGCTCAGTCCATTGTAAAGACGTCACACAGCGTTTAGCCTATAACTAGTCCTAAAAGAGCTGGCAATGTCGTAGCTGTGCGGCCGTAGAATGATTGTGTCAAAATGTGCCCAAAACCTATTTATATTTCCAGCAGCAAAAAATGACTGTTATCTAAGCGCACAACAGAGGGCAAGACGGAGAAAGAGGAACGTGCTGTATCTGAGACCTCTAAGATGACAACGTTGGGTACAATGGATGAAAAGCGACCCTTACTGTATGCGGTTTTTAATTTCAGCCATGAGTAACACGTGTCCACCAGGGCTGTGGAGTCGTGGGCCAAACCACTAACTCCGACTCCTCTTATTTCTCTACAGCCTGACTTTAATTCCTGTTCCAACTCCTTTATAAATGGTTGAAAGCTATTCACTAAATTCCTATGAAAGCAAAAATGTAATAAACTATGTATGTAATTATGATACAATTTTTATAATTAATAATTTTAAGCATTTTTTTAAAGCGATTCGGGGACGGAAACCCCAAATGGAGAATGAGCGCTAGGGTGAACCTAGCCTTAACTGATTGTACTAAAGTGAAATGTGAGGCTCGATTGACACAACAGTGGTGACGGCCATCACGCTTCTGCATTCATTTGATTTGAGATCATTTGATTTGATTTGGGCTATTTACATGACTGTCAAAAAAAAAACCAAACTGTTTTAATACAACAAAAAAGGCATAGTGTGAATGCAGCCTAAAGAGGTTGTATTTCTGGCACTTTCACTTCCAGTCTGTTCTCGACACCAGGCCACATGATGGAGAGCTTGCCTTGTGGGTGACTTGATAAATGGGGGATGACTGTTTGGGAGCTTGGTGAAATAGCCACGTCCGCCCCCTTCTTCATCTGCGTCTGACTGCCAGCTCTCATTCATCACGCCATCCACAACGTCACATGACCCAGTGTCAGAACCAGAATGGAAATTAAAGTGTCCAGATCACATGACTTGGTATACAATTTGGTCACTTAATTTCTCTGGGCAACCCCTTTAAGCACTTGGGTGACAAAAAGTAGCACTCCTGGGCCGCTTGTGTAAACCATTACTCTGTTATCGTGGAGTTTATATATAAGTATTACGGAACTTTCCCTGCACACCTCCTCTTATCAGAGCTTTGTTAGATACACAGGGCAAGGGCAAATTAAAGGGACAGAAACACAAAGGTTGTTTTTTTTTTTTTTGTTTTTTGTTTTTTTTTTACACTACAAAGTAAGTAAACCCAATAAAAGTTATTACCTCTGTGCACTTGTGGCCTGCACCTCTTTACACTTGCATAATGGAGTCTGATGGTCTTTCACAGTAGCTTTGACATCAGGAATAGCAGGGGAGGGCACTATTGTACTTGTCAAAAAATGGCCAGACCTCAGTGGATTAGTCAGTGCGGTGGTCAGGACCTGCTTATAATGGAGCCATTAAATTTATTATTATTAATAATAATAATAATACATTTTATTTATTAAGCAGGAGCCATGAAACTAATGTGAACTAAGCCTTATGCAATTTGGAAATTCACCTTTGGATTAGGGCATCTCCTAGATTTCCTGTCTAGGTTGTTCTATGGAGTCTGGGGAGACGAGTTAATGCTGTTTTTCCACAGATATGCAAGGTTAGCTGGCCATAAACATTACAGAAGTGTTACCTGGTCTGTCTATTTTGGGGTGACTGTCATTGTTTACCCACATTTGACTATAGTATTTGAGATCCATCTATGTATCTATCTATTGCCTGTAATAGGTAAATAAAGAGTAGACCTATCTTGGAGTTTTCCATTTCTAGAAAGTTGAAAGGGTTGTCAAAGATCAAGAAAGAAAAATGGGAAGTGGTGGGAAATTTTATAAAATAATTAAATAAATAATTAAAAAAAAAAAGCAGTACTTGCCTAAATCTGCCTCCTTTTCAGCGCTGCACCGCACCAGTGTTGTTTATTCTGCTATAGGACTGGTGTTATGTCTACAGCCTATCACTGGCCTCACCAAAATCGTCAGGGGATCGGTGCTGCTTATTTTATTTTTTTTTTTATGAAATTTACTATTATCCCTTTTTCTATATATATATTTAAAAGGAGCTGGGAGGTGGAGCGACTAGGGTGCTGGTTCTGGTCATGTGAGCCAGGGTCGTATCCAGCCCCGAAACCCAAGGTTTGCCCCAGTTATAACCATGGAGGAAGTAAGTGTTTGAACACTGTCGGTCTACTTCTTACCGTCTTTTGAGACTTCACATTATTCTGTTTGACACCCTTTCCCCCCCAAAAAAAAATCCTTTAACTCTATCTTCTCCCCCAGTTGTGTAACACTGAAACTAAGCGTGTTACTCACATTACTTTTATATCTTTGGTATACTTGAAAAACCACTTCTCCGCATAGTTTTCTGATTAACCATTGCATTGGTGGATCTGAGCCCTGCGTCCACACCTTAGACATACCGCAGCACCGCATTCCTCTGTGTGTGCTGGGACTGCAGGGCTGCATAGATTTTGCATACGGAAGTCAACATGTTGTAGTGAGGACATGAGTGTGAGCAGTCGCTTGTCTTACTGGCCGATACCTCCCCAGACTCTGCTTATCGTGGAGGACTAGAGAAATCTGTGGATGGTAAGAATATTAGCAGAGGTTTATTGGGGGGACATATTTGATCACCTTATGCTGGACAGAGTAGGGTATGGACATATCTGTACAATATTTTACATCACCATTAATAGAGCCCCTATGGATGTCGATGGGCTGTGACTATAAGGCAGAACCTAGAGCCTTTCTATAGGGTATACCTACCCTTCTGGCAGACTGAAGCAGCTTATATTAAGGGTTGCAGAATCACTTACTGGAGATTCGTTGCTGACCGTGGCTACCCTTGGCAAAATCTGCTTTTTACCAGTGTGCCAGGACCTGATAGTCTTGGGGTACACATTCTGAAAGTGGTTGTTCACTTTAGCACCATGTTGACCAGATCTATTCAAGGTGGGCCACTCGTCCTCTACCCTTGTCAATTCCTTTAGCTTAGAGGATTGGGAACGTTGGCTGCTGTTTTTTTGCTCTTTTGGAGTGGGTTTGGGATAGACCACCTCCGTGTGCCTGTACACTTAATATGAATTGTTTTCTTATGGCGCGGTCTTCACAGGTGCTTGTATGTTCTAGCATATGCTGTGACTATCCTGCTTTCTGCCCCGAGGGATGTTCACTGTTTGTACATAGTTTATAATGTTTATAGAGTCTTAAGCTGAAAACCTCTTGTACAAATGATCCACTCTCCGTGGCCGTTAAAGGGGTTCTCAGAGACAGCCCCTTGCAAAATTAGGTTTTTGGTGGCTGACCACTCTGGGCCTAATTCTGCCGCACCCAACAAATGGCTGATTTTGCGGGGTAAAAGCCATGGACTGCCAGAGGAAGGACCAAGGGCAGTCAGATGACCGCCGCTGATATATGGCCCTCCATGTTCTACAAAGAGGTCTTGATCCTGCCAGAACTTGAACATCAACACAACATCTCTACCTTATTGTTCTTAGAGCGGGGTCCTAAGCTGAGCAGCCCCTCTGTAAATGTTCATATACTTTATTAGGGCACTTGGACAGGGGTTGTCTAATAGAGTCAACTGCTTTAAGGTTAGGTTCATAAGATTAGTGGGATTTGTTAATCTCTTATCTATGGGAGTCTTCCAGGTCCAAAATGCCTCCCAAATCAATAATTGCCATATAGGGTCCAAAACATACCTCTGTGGCCACAAACCAATGAAGCAATGCAGAGATAATCAGATTTTATGGATATGCAGGTAGGCCTTCAAGTGCATCGGGGGCGGGGCCTGATTACCAGATTTGCCTACAGACAGCCGCAAGTGCTCCGCCTCTCCACTGGAATCTCTACTTCTGTAGCTGTGAATGACATTTCCAGGATCTGCCTCCATCAGGGCTGTCTGTAGGCACGTGAGACAAAACGGGTCCGCCCCCAGTGCACTTGCAGAGTGATTTGCATATCCAGAAAAAGATGATTATCTCTACATTGCTTCATCGGGTTGGCCACAGAGTTGTCTCTTAAAGGCCCCTTCACAGCACTGTTATTGGTTGGAGAGACATTTTGGACCTGACAGACTCCCTTTAGTATGTTTATCTCCCAGTTCTAACAAATTGGTTGACTCTTTTAACATATCTCTAATGTCTAATTTATCGCCACAAACATTAGATATAGGCCAAACAAATTAGCAGATTCCTGCGGGATTCACCAACCATTTAATGTGTATGGGGTCTTCTGTCCTTCCCACAATGACACAGGTTGAGAGGTCAGCATGTTGAAATCCATTAGAAGTCTATTGAGAAGATATACAGGCTTGGCCAAACAATTGTGTATGTATAGCGCTCTTATGTATGGCTTCCTCTGTATGTCATGGTCCTGCGGACCTTCCCACCAAGGTACATGTACTGGTGGGAGAATCTTATTTACAGCTCGTGCATGCATGTATATGACCAGATCCACATATGGATCTCCAACCTGACATTGACTGTATTCGGGTACCACATATTACCAGATGGAAAATGGTGAATCTTTAGCTTTTGATGTTCTGCCTTATTTTTGGCAATGATCAGGCAAGTAAGACCACCCTTACCGCTTTCACCCCCTCTTGCAGCAGCCTGACCCTTTTTCCATTATATATGTAATGTCCTTGGATCCTGTTCTAACCCATAACCACTTATTATTATGCCTTGATCGGTGGTCATCCTGCCATGTGATGGCTGTCAGCCATTTGTGAAGGAGTCGGAGTTGGTGGTTGGGCTCCCCACGTCACAGCCCTGCCTGTAATCCAGTGGGTTTGTCAGCTCTGAGGTTTGTTGTAGTGTACAGCACAGATAATGGTTATCTGCATCATATGGCAGCCTTGTAATGTAAGACTAAGGGTAATAACCAGTGTATAAGAGGAGATAAACACACTCCCTGCCGGAACAATACAAGCAAAAGTGACGACCTTTGTACCAGGTTATTGGGCATTAGATAACACGGAAAAAGTTCCGCTTTAGATGTAATAGACAATCCTACCACTGGCCAGCCCTCTCTCTTATGAGCACTGAGCACGCCCGAAACTTCAACTGGGAGCGTGGCATAACTGGAAATGACTGGTCACAACTTCTAAGCAGAAACCAAGATGGCAGCCTTCATTACTGGTTTGTGGTGGTCCCTGAATTGCTGCATGTGTCTATAACGTTCTGTTCACACTAGTATCATAGTTTACATTCACAGTCATTTATTCTGATCCCTTTTCAAATGGATTTTGATAGATCCCTTCAAATCCCTTTGGGATCTAGTTTCCAGAACTGCTGGCTATCATTACCAGCCATGTACTGAATGTGGAGCTAGACTGCTTCTAATCTCCAGAGCCGGTTATAAAGCAGGGGACGTCTGGTATTAAGTTCCCTGGGGTTCTCATTTTTGATATATGGCCCTTTTATCAATGATCACAGTTACTGCTTCCCATTTCATTAGCTGCAATTACATTGATGTTGCTGAAGCCGCAGTTTTATTGCTGATTCTATCACAATTGTGTGTCCAGCAGATGGGATCTGTACAGTCTACATGGTGGCTACACATTACTTATTATACTACGGCTCCTATGCTACCTCTTGCTTCAAAGCTTAAAGAGAACCCCTCGTCCCTCCTGACATGTCTGTTCTCATGAAATAACAGTGTTAGAGCATATTTCCTTATATGTCGGCTTTCTGTTCCTCCTCCTCAGTGTTACTATCTCTACGCAGTTGGGTGTTATTAGCCCTGATCACATAATGTGAGACTAGGCATAGACACAACCCCAACTGGTGACAGAAGTTTCTTGGAGGAGTAACGGAGGAACAGCACAATGCAGAGTAAGGCTGTGTTCACATTTTCATCAGAGTTTCCATATGAGATTGTCGCAGTGTCTACCTGAAATCAGCGGACGAAAAAGTCCTGCACGCACAGCTTTTTCATCTGCTGCTTTCTATTTAAGATCATCACATGCGATGGACCTCATTATAGTCAGTGGGGTCCGCCAGGTTCTGTATATAATCGGTATTTTGGCGGTCAGCCTGTCCGTTGTACTGGTTCTCTGACAGTCAGCTGATGCTAGTGTAATATAATAATAATAAAAAAAAGAGGTTTTCAAGGCTCTGTTCACATTTGTGTCAGCTCCATCACAAGCCTTTGTCGCAGATTGTCATGTTTCACGGGAAGAGAATAAGCCCCCTTATAAGCCAGTGGGGTCCGTCGAGTCCAATTGGTATCAGTTGTGTGATGGAGCTGGCAATATATTGTGGGTTCTGTTTTTAACATACATTGTATTGCACATCTGAACAGAGCCTTATTTATTCCTTAGGAAAATGAACCATAAGGAGTGGTCTTGTGGTGTCCTCGCATTGGGGGGCTGTTTTACCCATCGGCATCCTTGCAGATTTTTTTTTTTTTTTTTTTTAGTAGTAATCTAGAGGTCACTGTCACAGGGAGGGACAATTGATGTAGTTCTTAATATAATATAAAATATATATATATATATATATATATATATATATATATATATATTATAGATACTTCCAAATATCCCACTATAGTTCAGTTCTAAGACTCTGCAAGTATTAATGATAATGGGATCTTGCCGTTAGCCTGTGTTCACACCTTCTTCAGTCATGGGATGGATGATGACTAACTAAAAACTGATGTCATGGAGAAGCAAATCAGCCATCATTCTCATTTGAGAGGTATGGGCACAATTGGCAAAACACCTACATTTTTAGATTTTGAGTAGAGCCAGACTACTCCTGACATTTTGAGTGTATTCCATATTTTTTGTCGTTCAGCTATTGTATCTGGTTATGATTCCATATCCCTTACATATTCGCATTTGTATCTCTATTACTGATAGTGTCTGGTTTTGCAGAGGGAGAGTGACATCTGCTGGTAAGTTTGAGTATAGATCATTTGTTTGTATTACTGTATTAAATATACTCAACTTGTATATAGAAATCAGGGTATATCCATCAATGATAGTGGGTATAATGTCAGCTCAGTGGTATATAAAGGATCCGAGATCATAGAATCCGTAGTAATCTGTAAGCCTCCTCTAGTGACAGCTGCCAGAATCTTTACATTTATTAAACCAGTCTCCTTTTACTGAGCAGAAGATCTGGAGATTTGTATTCCTAAGATGGTGTGTATAGAATATCGATGATGAAACCGTCTGTGGGTGGAAGCGGTCAGTCCCATTGAACATTTTGGGTGTTGCCGCTGGTCGTCTTGTGCAGACTTGTGAGCACTCCCTTGCCTGCGCTGACTATTTGCTGAGTGTAGTATCAGTCAGGAATGCTGTCGTATTTCTCTACCCCTGATAGTCTACTGCACGGTTCACTACTGTTCATAGCACATTGCCTGAAGCAATATCTGACACGATAGATGAAGGGCAGGGTAAGACTGACAACGGGCTGTCACTTACCTCTAACTACACAAGTTAGTCTAGAAGCCTAAATGGTTTTTGCAAGCTTATGTAAAACGGATGGGGATCTAAATATTACTCGGCTAAAGGGATTGTCTCACACCCTCAAACTACAGCTGTTCTGCAGAAGGAAGTGGCAACCAGTGATCACTTATTACTAGGAATTGGACATGTACCGATACTGTACATGATACTCACTAGCCATTGGAAGTTTGTATCCTGGCCTCCAGCATCCGCCCAGAAAGTAGTTCTGCCTCTCACACTGGTTGTTAGATCCCCCTTTAACCTCCTTGATGTTGTACAGCTTGTAAACTGTGTGTCTCTGTCCATGCAGGTATTCATCGGTGAACTACCCCAAGACTTCCTGCGTATCACTCCCACCCAGCAACAGCAGCAGATCCAGTTAGATGCCCAGGCTGCACAGCAGCTCCAGTACACTGGGACAATGGGTACCATGGGCAGACTTAGTATCACAGTAGTACAGGTAAGTCCTGCTCCACAATATCCACGCTCATCACAACACCCAGCATTTTAGAGGTTTTTTGGGACTTTATATTTGATTGCCTATCTTTAGGATATGACATCAGAGGGTCAGACTCCCAGCACCCCTTCACAAATCAGCTGGTTTCAGCGTTTTAGTAACCGCTGTACCTAGTACTGCAGCTCTGCCCTGTTCGGGACTGAGTCGTGTGTAGTACCAGGCTCAGCCACTATACAATATGTGGAGCTGTGGCTGTGTACAAGAAGCTGTAACGCTCCACGGATGGGAGCTCCAGTTTCTTCACCGTGTTTAGTTGGTTCTGATCTATAATAATATTTTACATGTACTTTATTTGTTCACACTTTCTTTCCAGGCCAAGCTAGCAAAGAATTATGGTATGACCCGAATGGATCCTTACTGCAGGATACGTTTGGGATATGCAGTGTATGAGACGCCCACTGCACATAATGGAGCCAAAAATCCTCGATGGAACAAAGTGATCCAATGCACCATCCCACCAGGAGTGGATTCTTTTTACCTCGAAATTTTTGATGAGGTTCGTAAGCAGAAAGATACATTGAAGACACATTGTCAATGCCATCATGTAACCTAATGGTGCAAAGACCCATCCCATCTAAAAGGCATCTGAATGGAGAGGACCTGTTGGTAGTTTCTCCATTCATAATGTGCTTCCCCCTAAAGGCCATTCAGTTGGGTAAAGGGAGTACAGCACTATATGCAAAAAGGAAGAACCGCTTCTTAAGTCCTCTAATCATATTTTCTCTGTATACCATGTCCACAAAATGGAGAATTGTCTACATCTTAGTATTTTGGAACCTATTAGACCAAGAGACTATTTTGACCTTTTTTATGCTTTGTTGTCTTTGGGTGATGTATTCCACTACATGGCCATACAGTAGCATATGTCAGAGGTTTCCATCTGACACTAGGTTCACACC
The DNA here is from genome assembly GCA_947044405.1 of Leptodactylus fallax. Lineage (NCBI taxonomy): Eukaryota > Metazoa > Chordata > Amphibia > Anura > Leptodactylidae > Leptodactylus > Leptodactylus fallax. The sequence goes on from CAMRHE010000412.1 coordinate 1,299,060, forward strand.
TGCGTTCGGGTTTCCGTTCTTCGGGTCCGCTTGGGGACCCGCAAAACAGAATCCCAATCTGCTTAAAAAGCGGTTACCCGCAGACCCCCATAGGCTATAATGGGGTCCGCTGTGTTTCCGCCTGAAAAATCCAGAGAGAAAACTCCTACTTACAGGACTTTTTCTCTTCACATTTTTCAAGCAGAATAGGGAACGGAATCCCCCCGAACAGAAACTGGGCGCAGGTGTGAACCCAGCCTAAGTCACGGCTCAGCAACCTTTGGCACTCCAGCTGTGTTGAGCAACTAAGACCCTCAGCTTGCACACTCATTCTTAGAAATCCTATTGGATTGAGTGGAGCATGCTGGGTGTTGTAGTTTCTCAACAACTGGAGTTGCTGAAGGTTGCTGAACCCTGGTCTAAGGCATATATCAGAGCCATCCATCAGATGTATAAGGTGGATGTACTGCCTAATGTGATGTGGTCAGGTCCTAAGAGGTCCGGACTTACAATTTCCACCTGCGTTGTGCTCTTCTATATTTCAATGGCAGAGCTTCCCTGTTAAGTAACTTTGTACTTCTGCACTTGTCCTTATCTCTTCACAGAGGGCCTTTTCCATGGATGACCGCATAGCTTGGACACACATTACTATCCCAGACACACTGAAGGAGGGCAAGGTGGTGGATGAATGGTTCAGTTTGAGTGGAAGACAAGGAGATGACAAGGAAGGCATGATAAACTTGGTGATGTCATACACGGTAAGAGCAGATATCAGTACAAAGTATAAAAAGTGATGAAGTTCAACCTGGGAAGTTTAGCGACAACTCTAGATAAATAATATTAACATTGTGTAGTGACGCAGAGACCTAGTGCAGCTGAATAATATAACAACTATATACAGCGAACATTGTCTATGGCGTATATAAAATTGTATATCGTGGTTTGTGTGAAAAGCAAAGACTCTGTCAAGGACTTTCTATCAGAATCTGCCTTTTCACTTCTTTGCATAGAATCTTTCCTGATCTATGAATAACACAATGTAGTAGGTGGACGTGTATTAATAGTTACTTGTAACCTTTGCAGCGCAAAAATGAAACTTCTTTAAGATATAATCATACCATTATAAAATATCATACTCAGGTGACTAATGCTAAGTCGTGTAATGCGTAGCCTCTTGTATATGCTCATGAGTGGGCTGTATGTTAGCTGCTCAATGAACTTCCATCTGTTGGCCATGAACAGAAGAAGGGCTTATTCACATGACCCCAAAAAACAGCCATGTGACTTCCGTCAGACAGCCCTTTTGACAACATATTGAGTTCATTGTTTATATTCACATGGCCATTTTTTGACTTCCATCAAAATAACTGACATGCACGATCTTTGTCCTTGAACATAGATAGGGGCATCTGAATAGTCCAGTTAAATTGAAAATCATGGGTTATGTGATGGCCGCTTCAAAAACTGCTGTTATATGGCCATCATTTACTACCATGTGATTTAGGGCTGTCCATGCCCGTGCACGGACACATACTGTGCTCTTTATGGACGTTAGGCCATGAAAACCGTCACAGCCATGTGCATTATGGCGGAACAGTTTGCAGCACTATTCTGTCCACTAAATATGTTATATAGAAGGACCTGTGAGCAGATTGATATATGGGAAGGCTGCCAATAATTGAGTAGGACCCCCGACTGGACTCCTAAGCCCAAATTGAAAAGGGATTAAATGAATAAAGTTGCAAGTGATGCTCAATTTTTTCCTCCAGAACAATACAGTATACCAATCCATGCTGTATAACAGGGGTAGGCAACCTTCGGAACTCCAGCTGTTGTAAAACTACAACTCCCAGCATGCATAGTTGCTCTGCTGTTCTTGTAACTCCTAAGGAAGTGAATGGAGCATGTTGGGAGTTGTAGTTTCACAGCAGCTGGAATGCTGACAGTTGCTGACCCCTGCTGTATAACATGATACCTGCATTTTTGTAGTGACCAGAGTGAAAAGACTAACAGCCCTAGATTTCCTTATATATTTTTCTTTTTCCTATATTTCATATGTGAGATTATGCAAGGCTATGGCTAACTTCTGTGTACGTTGCCTTCTCCTTTAGTCTCTGCCTGCAACAATGATGATGCAGCCTCAGCCTGTGGTGTTAATGCCTACAGTTTTCCAGCAAGGTGTTGGCTATGTACCTATAGCAGGTGAGTATTGTTACCGTGAGTGGATAATGTAGTAATGTGTATTCTACAGAGCGTTGTAGGCATGGACACCATGTATGTGCTTAGTCACTTATGTAGGGTTAAAGGGATATCCCGGCCTTTTTATATTGATGATATGTGTTTAGAATAGGCCAATAACATCAGATCATTGGGGGTCAAGCAGCTTATCGAAGGAGCCACAGCACTCAGGTGAGTGCTGTGACCTCTTCTCTATATACTAGACATGGTGTCATATATAGCTTTACAGCTGTGTCTCATATTGTAGCTCAGTCCTATTCATTTGAATGAGACTGAGCTACAGAAGGATCACATGATTGACAGATATGGCATCTAAGTGAGAGACCACCTGCTTGTGGGGGTTCCTGCATTCAGACCCCCACTGATCTTATAGTGATGACCAAGAATGTAAAAGTCCCAGAATACCCCTTTAATTTTCAAGTTAAGGAATACTGGATGAGCTGGAACCTAGGAATCAGCATGTAGGTGTTGAAAGTCTTCACTAGGGAGTACTGTCCATTTGCTGAAATATAGTGACTGGATATGCAGAGATCACAACACCAGACACCAGCGATACTTTGTCACACATCACTATTTAGGTAGTTAGATAAATCTGTACCTCCCGTGCCCTGGCTATACCTTCCCTAATCACATAGGCGGAGGATAGGGACAGACTGAATCGCCTATTACCCCCAGATATCCTCAGGGGTCTACCATCCTATCCCTCCAGCTGATATCTGGATCCCACCTATTTTAATTTGCACAACTTGCAGGTTTTTATGTGTCGGTTCTGTTTTATTTGTAGTCTCTTTGTAGTATAATCATGCTATGGTCCTGGATTCACTACATAGATTCTTATCAACAATCCATAAAGAAGGAACAACACGAACCTAAAGACAAATATGATAACATAGTGAAATGACTGATGTATCCCAGGTGGACTCTTTCCCATTTGCAGTCAATTGCTATATATGTTTAAGTGTATGCTCTGCTGCAGCTGTGACCCCTATGATAGTTCTGGGGGATACACAATGGTACATATTTGGTCATGTGACCACCATTGAGCTATTGTAATGGCAACGCACAGAAGCTCACTTGCGTCATGACACGTGACACACTGTCACAACATACCATTAAAGGCATCATAATGAAAACTGTCTGGGTAGTGATGTCAGAGTGGGGCAGGGAATGAAATGCATGGTGGCAAGTGTGTCATGTGACACATAAGCTGCACATCTTATTGGTGGAAATATGATCAAGGTGAGTAAGCGCAGCAGCAGCATGGTGCAGTGATCGAATAAAGAGCAGTAAATGGGCCAACAAAATGAAAAGGGCATTGAATGTAAGCAGACAATAAAACCGGCAGCAGTTGTTCGCTTCACGTGATATAGGCTTGACAAAATTGTGGCATGGCTGATAAGCCGGTCGTAGCTAGTCTATAGCAACCAAATGACCAAGAAAGCTACGTCATAGAGGGAAGTAGAAGGATAGATAGAGATACAGGAGAAGTGTAAGCACTGAGAAATCATGGCAGTCCAAGATACCCCATGATCAATGATGGATGGCAATGATTCCATAGAATGGGGCTAAGGTGGTCAAATCTTTTTGGATCTTAGAGAAGATACTTTGCTAGTCATGTGCGCTGTATACAAAAACTGTAAGAGCGATTCACATGAAACTCTGTTCTTTCCCAGGGGTTCTAAATACTCCCCTAATCTTAAGGTTCTTTACTCCGGCACTTTCTCTTTGTGGTACAAGGTTGTGTTCCCTGAATCCAGTACTTTGGCATGATTTTCTGTCCCTATATCATGTTGTCATTATATATGGTTTTCTCCCTGTATCGCTTGACTACACACTATGTGTTATATACCCCAGTATCGTTGAAGAGTTCAGCTCCATTCACATCATTTTTTTTACATCCATTTAGCAGAGCTATGTAATAGGTACAAATGGATGACCATCCATTTACATAGAGATCAATATAAAAAATGGTCTGTTTTTGAAGGACTCAAAAACGTGGTATACTTTTGTGTGTGTGTTAGCAAAAACTGACTGCAAGCAAAGATATGCAAAGACAACGGTATATGCTGTATGGTCAGATCAGGAGAGATAACCAAAAAGAAAAAAAAAATTAACAGCCAGAGATTTGCAAGCTTGACCTAAAGCTACCATAATCTAGAGATTTTTCGATGGCTAAAACAGCAGATTCTGCCAACCATTGGCACTTTGCGACACTAACAAGTGACAGATGACGGCTGATGGCAGTTAAGGCTGTTTTCACACCATGTTTCAGGCACGGAATCAGTTCACTTCCTGAAACTTAAAAAAAAAAAATGGCATAAGAGCAGCCTTAGGCATTGTTCACACTGCCATTGTCTTGTCAGCTACTCTGATAGTATCAGAACAACGGACTGATAAAATGACTGCTGCAGACTGAGCACCTTCTGTTTGTGTCAATCATCATTGACTCTGTGTTTTTTTGGGGGGGGTCACTGATGACAGGTTGTCAGTTTTTTTCAGTCCGTTGTTCTGATCCTACAATAAATCATAACACACTAGTCAATCCCATACCCCATTGTGAACATAAGCTTGGCCACGGTAAGTCTGTCTGACTTGTTTGATATTTCCAGTTGTGGGGTGCCATATTTCAATGGTGCCCAATCCTAGACTAAGCCACCAATCTTGGTGAAATTTGTTTAGTTTTTTTGTCCAATTTGTTGCTTATGGCATTGTTAGTTTTGTGTTTTTTGTAAAAGGGAGTCTGTCAGCAGTGAATTGGTTATAAACCTAATCTCAGTACCTTATAAAGGGGATTCTGCAGTTTCCAAATCTACCTGTTATTATGGGGCTCTATTTTCATGTAAATCGCTGTTGTATTCATATGCAAATGAGGTGGGAGTGCTTTGGGGCGTGTTTTACCTTATCTGGGATTAGGTCTGTGCTCTAGATTCACAGGCAAAGCACGTTTCACTTCATTTGCTTATGTATTAAATGTCGATTTACATGAAAATGGGGCTCCAAAGCTGAATAACAGAAACATATTTGGTACTTCTACAAGATACTGGGATTAGGTTTATAATCAATTTACTGCTGATAGATTCCCTTTAAATTGGTTGTACCATGAACAAAACTTATCTTGCATCCACAAAATGGGGGTCAAGTGTCTGATAAGCGAGGGGCTTACCTGTGGGACCCACACAGTCCTCCCATTTGAATAGAGGAATTTAGGCATTTGTGCTGGTCTTCTGTCTCTCCATTTTACTTGATGACATTGCTGTAGATAGATAGCCAAGCACCGCATGTTTTACTATGATTTTGCAGTCCCATACAGCCACAGTGGACATGCATGACTACCACTTTGTTCAAATGGGGACTCTGCTTCCTCATTCTCATGATCACTCGGGGCTCAGATCGACATTGGTCACCCACTTGGGTCTATTCTTTGGATAGGGGAGAAGTCTTGTTTGAAGTACAACCTGTTTAGCACGTTGCTTAAAGCATGCCTCCAGTTATAAATGAATAGTACAGGTGAATATAAGAAACTTGGCAATATATCTTTAGACATAAGTTTCCTACTCCAAGCTGAGCTACTTTTTACATATTAGTCTATGGAGAGGGGAGGAGGGAGGAAAAGGCTGCTAGAAAAAAAAACATACAAATAATTGTAGCTGCTGAAAACTGCTATTCTGTGTGTCAGGTAGCTCTTTTAACACTGCTATTTTTCATGATAATGGGATACCAGTGCACAAAATAAAGCAATAAATCAACAGCCTCCCCCTCAATTATCCATACAGTTCTGTGAATGAGTTGGATACAGACTTTATCTACACAAACAGTCTGAGTGAAGATAGTAAGGAGAGCAGCCTAATACGTGGAGAAGGAGACAGATTTCCTTAATAAGTTACATTACTAAGCTTCTTATATTCACCTGTACTATTCATTTATGAAGAGTTGTTTTAGAATTGGAGGCACACTTTAAGATTTTACCCTACAGACACCCATAGGAAACTTCTACTTGCACTTTTTGGCCACAGTATCGTTATACACTTCTGCTGGGAAATATGGTCTTCATAACGTTTATGCCAGTATCCGTATAATAAAGTCTCGCAATGTTTTTGATAGTACGGCTGATAGGGTGTTGAGAAAGATGAAGCCCATGATACCATGGTAGTATTGTCAGGCATACCGGTCTTTCTGGTTGTCACCCTCTGGCTTATTGTTCTTTCTTATCTATGACTATGTAAGTGTATGTTCAGGTTGTATTATATGTAGTACAATAACTTTGTCTCCACTTGCTCATTTCTATCTCTATTGCATACACACCCACCCAGGACTAGATTATTTGTCTCTGGGTAAGTCTGTATAGCTCACTGCATGATTCCCTTCTCACTTTCCATTAAGCAGTGGGGTTTGCTTATATCACACTAAAAACACTGAATATTGATGCTGCGATTACTGTGGCGATTGATCATTTAGCGAAAATTGCTGAAAACCCAGATGCCCTGTTGCATCATATACTGCATAGATATTATATCCAACTTCAAAGCAGCATTTGTCCTAGTTGTAGTTAATCTGTATGAAAAGCTGCCAGTATGCCACCATCCCTATTGGCAAAATGTTCTGTTTGGCTCCAGGCATCTGTGTAGTGTGATAAGCAGGCTACCAGCCCAATTTAACGTTCTGTCCTCATAGTCTACAAGAGTGTGTTTTCTGTCTGGTTTCCTATTGAATACCATATCTCTCCACCTGTACATGCATAAAATATATCCTACAGTTTGCAATATATATATATATATATATTATTAATATATTATTTATTTTATATATATATATATATATATATATATATATATATATATATATAATTTTTATTTATTTTTTCCATTCCATTTTGCTCTAGGTTCTAGAACCACATCATAAACTTTAAGGGTTTGTCCAGGATAAATGGAAATCCCTACACTAATCTAAGCACCCTCCTACTTTTTAAATAACATAATTAATCAAAAATTTATATTTACCCATACATTATCCAGTGACGATCTGTTTCCCCATTTCTGGAAACGTATCGTCACTACTACGAGGCAGAGAGAAAGGAGGGGGAGAGTAAGGTGAGAGGGGTTAGTGTAGGAAGTTACATAGGAGGGAGCTGAGCCATGTAAACAAATGCAGAAGATACCAGGAGCTCCCAGAGACACCCAGAAATCACTCAAAACACGGCTAAAGGTATATGGGTGCATTTATTAACCCATTAATAGCACTAACAGACATTTAAAAAAAAAAACAAAAAAAACAAAACATTTTTTTTGCCCTGAAAGCCCCTTAAAAAAAAAAAAAGCTCATATATATGAATGTGCAATGCATTTAGGAAGTCTTCAGACATGTCCACTCTCTTCACCTTTCATTATGTTGTAGCCTTGTGCAAATAAAAAAAAAAAAAAAAAAATCACGCATTTCCCAATGATTCTGTACTGAATACCCCATAATTAGTTTTTCTTTTTTAACAGCTTTGCAAAAATTTCTAAAGTTTTGTATGAGCATTAGTATTTAGACCCATTGTTATAACACTTTGAAATTTTAGCTCTGGGGCCTCTTGAGATGTTTCTACACCTGTGTGAAGGATAGATCTAGGGAACAGTACCAAAAAATTCATACGAAAAAAAACAAACTGTGGCCTCCATAATTCTTAAGTGGAAGTGAGCTGGCCGTTCCACTCAACTAAGTAATCACGGAGAAGGACCTTAGTAAGAGAGGTGACCAATAACCCAATCATTGTGGCCGAGCTCCAAATATCTTGAGTGTAGATGGGAGAAACTTCCAGAAGGTCAACCATCACTGCAGCACTCCACCATTCTGGGGTTTATAGCAGTGTGGCCAGAAAGAAGCCTCTACTTAGTAAATGACGTATGAAAGCCTTTTGGAGCTTCAAAAAAAAAAAAGTGCCTAAAGGACCCTCAGAGTGTGAGAAACCAGATTCTCTGGTCTGATGGAACCCAGTCTGAACTTTTTGGCCTCAAGCGCCTTGTCTGGAGGAAACCATCATCTGTCCAGTGCCATCTCCTAGAGTGAAGCATGGTGGGTGGCATCTTGCTGTGAGGCTGCTTTATCAGCAGCTGGGACATGTTGACTGTTCAGGGTTGAGGGAAAGCTGAATAGAACAAAGTACAAAGTTATTCTTAATGAAAATCTGATCCAGAGTGCTTTGAACCTTAGACTGGACAGAAGGTTCACCTTCAAACAAGACAATGACCCTAGGCATACAACCAAGCCCACACAGGAATGAATTAGGGACAACTCTGTGAATGTTCTCGAGTGGCCCAGCCAGTGCCCTGGCTCAGGCCCAATTGAACATTTCTGGAGAGACCTGAAAACGGCTGTCCACTGACAGTCCCCATCCAACCTAGCAAAGCTTGAGACGCTCTGCAGAAAGGAATGGCAGAAAATCCCCAAATCAGGTGTGAAAACTTTGTGTTATCACCCCCAAGATGACTAGAGGCGATAATTGCTTCAAAAGGTGCTTCAACTAAGTAGTGAGAAATGGGTCTGAATACTTATGTCAATGCAATATTTTAGTGGGTTTTTTTTTTTTTTTTTTTTAAATATATTGTGACAATTTGGGGGATCAGTCTCAAATGGCGGCAGACTCCTGGTTCCGACAGCAGTGGTTCGTGATACTGGGCGCCGGAGAGACAGCGTTCAGACGGTGCCAATTTAAAACAAAAATGGCTCTTTATTCATCTTAAGTGCAACATAACAAAACAAAAAAAACCTAGGTCCCGCATAGGCCCTAACTCACTGCTTGACCCCTATGTATCCTAGGGGCAACAAGCAGCCTGACTTATGCTCTGCTTGAGCCAAAAAGTCCTCCTTTGGACCCCAGCCCTCCTGGGACAGACCGCCTGTCTGTCCTTGGCTGGTTCCACCGTCCCTGCTTCCTGCAGGACTTCGACAGCAGCTCTGCCGCTGTAACCACTCCCCCTTGGAGTTACGCCGCCCCCCCCACCCAAAGGTGTGGCTAAGGGCCTTTTCTGGCCCAGCCCTGGGTCGCTCAATAGCTCCCTCTGGGTTCATACTCTCACTTATATATATATATATATATATATATATATATATATATATATATAAATAACACATAACAAAATGTGAAAGGGTCGGAAGACTTTCCAAATGCATTGTATGTGACCTATGTGTATAAAACCTAGCAGATCTCTTTAATATTCATTTATAGGGTGGCACATATAAAAAGATTTAGTGAATAGATGCCATTATTTTTACACCTGAATTCCAACGTCCGTATTGGCATCTCTAAAGAGAGCCAAAGGTGCAGGTTAAAACAGTGAAGGGGTGCATTGTTGCACCGTCTGCATTCTAGAAATTGTTGAACCCCAGCTATCATAAAATCAGGAAATATACAAGCAATATACTTTCAAGATGGAATATTTCTTTCATTGTCTTTCCACCCTGTTGTGGACAGAGCTGTACGTGAAGTCCCTTCCGCAGCCAATTTACTTGTTAGTCAGAGGATTGTGAGAAGTAGGAGGGGGAGTTACTGATATTTGAAGACCCTGCATTTACTATATTTTCTATTGCTTTCAAGCTTCTAAAATGTATTAACTAACCAATATATCAGTAATATAAAAAAAATAAAAATAAAAAATAAAAAAAAAGAGATTCTGCCTATGTGTCTCCATGGTTATAGACTACTAAAGACAGCCCTGTGTAGTCTGATTCTGCAGCCATACCTCCTTCCATCTCCACCTTCTTTGAACTGTTTCCAACTATTGACCAGATTTATAGGCAGCACTCTTCATTTTACTTTTTTTTTTTTTTTTGTGAAAATTCAAAGGGCTTTTACAAATCGAACCTTTTAGTATAAAAAAAAAAAAATCCACAAAAATAGCAAAATCAACTCTGCAAAACTTTGTAATCCCTTTCCTAATACACAGTTATAACATAGGATAAAGGTTTACATAGTGAAGCGTGCAAATATATACAGACCAAGGAGGGTGAGTTGTTGTACTATGATTTTCTGAAATCCGTTTAATTTCTGCAAATTAAATAATCAATTGATATTTACCTGTATGTTAAGTCCTAGAGAAATGGAGCATGACTACATAAGGTATGTTTGTAGTCTGTTACCGTGGAGACACCAATACATAGTAGATTACATAGATATATAATATATAATTTTATTTTTCTTTTAGAGCAATAGAGAGGTTGCATACGTATAAACCACAACATATCATTCTTTGTATGCTTCTTCATGACCATTGAGCTTGATAATGGTGTTTGCGTTGCACCAGTAATTTGTGTTTGTTTTTAGTGGAGTGAGGCTGACACTGGTGGTGTTTGAGTCTTCAGAGCCACCATTGTAACTCTGCTTTTTGGAATATTGTTGGCACCCTCTTGAAGATCAGAACGGGACCATGGAACACACCTGTTTAAGCATACATTTGTGTGCATCTTCCGCCCCATACAAGTCAAGGCATAGCTCCTGTGTGACAAATATGGTGAAGGCCATTGGTATAACTAAAATGCAAAGTACTCCGGAGTACTTTCAATCAGGAAAATTCCCTTTTCTTCTACCATGAATTTTTACCCAGAACTGCTCATGATTCCATGTGGTGGAATATTTTCAATAGGTGTGGAAGGGATGTATTGTACTATACTCCAGATTTGTAGTGCGGGATCCTCCATGCCTCAATATGGAGTATGAATTCATGGTCCCTCCACCTCCTTAAATCAAAGTGATTCGATATATGAATTAGGTTATGCCCCCTACCCCTTCAGCACGTGGGGAAAAAATACCTCCTGTGCTGTGCTCAGATGACGTGTACCAGGCTGCTAGTGCACAATCGCTTGTGTCTGCCCAGCGCCGCCTGCTCAAGAAACCTGGCCGCCAGTAGTTCTTATTAACCACACAAGTTATCTGGTGGTGTTGCCAGAAACTTTCACATAGACGTAGAATTTTGCCATAGACATTTAATATTTATTTAAAAAAAAAAAAAGCCAAAAGTCCCGCACTCCGCATTATCTCCGCAAAAATAAAGGACCTGTGACAGATTTGGGATAAATGGACACTAATGGACTGTAGATCAAATCCCATTGAAATCAATGGGATTTTTAACAGATTTTTACAGATCTGTTGTTAACACTTTCTGACAGATACTAACACTAGTGTGAACGCCCCCTATGCTGGACACACAGTTTGAGTCCAGTGTATTCATGAGAAGAATACACTGGACTTAAACAGTCCTATTGGGTCGGGGGAGCACCCTCCTCATGAATACACTGGACTCGTGTTCTCTAACTCCTAATAGCCAGACTGAGGATTTTGTGCAGTTTTGGCCAAGTGGAGTAGTGACCTGTTGCTGCACTTTCGACAGCGTATTGAGTTGAAAGACCTGTTATATTGTATCTTTACAAGGACTTTTTTCATATTGAAAATTGACTACGTCCCCTTACATTCTGGTTTCTCCTTTTTTTGTGAACTCATTGACAATCTAATGTCTCTACAGTGTCAGAGCACTGTACAAAGCCTTCTCCAGGAGTGACCTGTTTGAAGATGGTGCTTTGTTCTTTTTCTTTTGAGGACTGTGACGGCTAATAATAAACCTTATTTTTGTATAGTATTCTTGTTTCGCCAGAAACTTCTATGGAATAAAAGTTGCTGTTTTGTTCTCCTTTTGACAGATCCGAATCAAACAAAAGTTTAATCTCTTGATAAATCATTAAAGTAGTATCTTTAAAGAGAATACATCATGAGACGTAATAACCGAGACGTCTTTGTTCCTCCTATAGGTATGCAATCTGTTTACAACCCGGGAATGCCAATGACTTTACCACAGCCTGCCGTAAACCCACAACACCAAACACGAGAAGAAGACCTAAAAGCCCTCAAAGATATGTTTCCAGATATAGACCAAGAAGTCATTAAATCTGTTCTGGAGGAACATAGAGGCAACAGAGAAGCTGCAGTCAACTCCCTACTCCAGATGGCCGAAGACTCTTAGTGACAATCTCGCTGTGCCGTTTCCCTGTCCCTGCCAGTGTCCTTTTTGACTTGCCAAGATGGAATCTCCTTTGATCTTTTTTCCTCAACTCATGAATTGTTATGTTTTTGCTTTTTATTGTGAGCTCTGTCAATCTTCTCAACCACTACGGGATGTGTGGATTCCCTTACATTATAATTGACCCTACAATCCTCTCATTAATGGGAATATGTGTACTTCAGTTAGCGCCTGAGCTTATTGTACAGCTATCTACTTAAGATGGGAATGAATGGTAGAGTGTATCGGAAGATTGTCCAGCCTAGATGAAACGGGATCTGTTTTTGCTGTGGTTAAAATGAATATAATATGGCTGAAGTCTGCCAGAAGACCTTATGTAGTCCCACCACCCATGGGCTACATGCCAGAGTGGCTCATCTGTGCTGTGTATCGACAAGAATAGGAAACCAAATTTCTAGAAAATGTTAAAGTACATAATGTGAAGAGTCTTTATTTTAGGGTATTAAGTTTGATATCCATGCAAATATTTGGTAAGGTCGAGAACAACCACACAATCACTTTTTTGTTTCGAGCAGGAGAATATGCTGTATATGCAACAGTCTAAACGTAGCGCTATGCAAAACCGAAATATAAAAGCAGAGTCTAACTTTGCTCTTTTACATTAGATTTTCATTGACAATCTAAAGTTTAGGGTGGTCTCCAGACAATCCCATGGTGTCTGCCATTTTTTTTTATTATTATTTATTTTTTTTAACACTTTGCCTGATCTTTTGAGCCCTCCAGCCCCCCCCCCCTTCCTTTTTCTAGAATTCTAGATAATACCGCAAATGTTTAGCAGCTTTTAAACTCCTTAAGTTATGTTAATATGGCAGCCTCACTAGCCTTCTATTTGGGAAGATTTCCTTCCTGTAGTAAGTTGGTCAAGGCTTGTTAAAACTTTTCATAAATAAATAGTACATGTGAATATAAGAAAGTTTGTAATATATCTTATTAAGGAAATCTGTTTGCGTCTCCACTTATTAGGCTGCAATCCTTAGCTTCACTTAGTCTATTTCCTTACATTAAGTTTCTGTCCAGCACACACACAGAAAGGTAGGGAGAGGAGAAGGAGGCTGTTAACTGATTTATTGCCTCATTTTGTGCAGTGGTAGAGTATTATCTTGAAGCTACAGCAGTGTCAGAAGGGTTCCTTCACTTGCAGAGTATTAGTATGTCTTTTCCGACCCTCTCCTCCACTTGCTCTCTCCATAGACTTATATGTATAAAGTAACTCAGCTCGATAAGTTGAGAAGAAAACATATTTCTTTAATAAGATGTATTACAAAGTTTCTTATATTCACCTGTACTATTCTTTTGTAAAAAGTTGCTTTATAATTGAAGGTATACCTTTTACCAGTTGTCATGCTGTATTCAGAAGAACGATTGTTAATACCATTGTTGGTCCTCATGCAGTTTGCACTTCTTAGCAGCACATTCCCTGTTGGCACAAGGAGATCTGGTGCCAACAACGATGATTTTCACACTGGGCAATGGTCTGTACAGGTCCAAAATTCGTGCCTGTATTTGGAGTGAATTCCAGACCTGAAACCACCTCTGCCACTGGCCACAAACACGATAGTTCAGCCCGTGCAACCAAAATTATGTGTACGGGGTGGGACAGTCTGCTGACAATCTAATGTGTACGGGTGTCAGCAGAACCCGCTAGCTGTCCATTTATAAGTATGACCACCTTTATTAGCGGACCCATCGGTTATGAGAATATTAGTCATAGAAGAGCTTCTCCCATTGTATATAGGTAACTTAAATCCACTTAAAGGGATTGTCTGTCCAACACGGCCCCCGTTTGTGTGCCCTTTTAGGGCATATGAATATCATAAATGAAGCACCCCATTATCTAGAATGGAGAGCAGCTCCTGCGCTGGTGGACCCAGCCTTTCCATGCATTACATGGTAGAAAGTTACTGTCTCAGGTGACTTTCCTCACCAATGTATTTCTAATAGACCATGACCACTCTGGGGTAGCAGAAACTCAAATACCACCCAGTCTGTGCCCAGTCACTACTAGGCCTTGTAAAAATTAGATTTGTATTCAAAATATATGTATAACCCACAAAATGGGCCTCATTGACCAAATATAACTAGAGACACACATTTATTTTCCAAATTTATGAACATTATCTAAAAGCAAAACTCTCTAGTTACCCATAGCAACCAATCACAATGCAGCTTTCATTATTCAGGAATAGAATACAATATGAAAGCTGTGCTGTGATTGGCTGCTATGGGCAACAAAACAGATTTTCTTTTAGACCGTGTTAACAAATCTTTCCCATGGGGAAGACTTATTAATTCATGCAAGATTATAGGCGTAAAAAATTTGCATCAGTAATTGTTGCGACTGGCATTTTTGGGCCTCCCATGTTACTTTCATGACTGCAAAAGTGGCGTGGGAGTTGAGCCACATTTAAAAAGGGGTTTTGCGGTTTCTAAGATTGATGGCTTATCCTCATTGAAGTCTATGGGGCATCGCTGCAGTACCTTCAGCTTGTACAGTGTGCGAGCACCATGGCTCTCCCGCTTACTCACTTCCAGTGATCTGCGGTGTCCTGGGTCTCAGACCCCCACAGAGCCAATATTGATGGCCTATCCTGAGACTAAGCCATCAATCTTAGTAACTGGATAACACCTTTAATATCATTTACACCTATTTACTGGTGTAAATAGTGCAAGCTGGCATGGATTTCAGGACAGGTCAATGACCCAGTGGAGAGGTGTGTGCCTTGTCCTAAATAAGCCGTTCTTCCACCAGTGCAGGGAATATGAGCACTAGACTTTGTCAGTCTTCATAAATATCCCCCATTGAGTTTTCGTTGCTTTTTTTTTTTTTTTTTTTGTAGTGCAAGAAGAAGTATAAGAACTTCCTATATATTTCCCATTCCATTTGTAGACATTCTTGGCTTTGGCCTGTGGACCCCATAGACTATAATGGGATCTGCTAGGTTTCCGCCGGTTTTATACTGAAACCGGCAGCGAGGAAATTCCTCCTTGCAGGAATTTTCTCTCCGCCAGTTTTAAGCAGATTCCGCGGTGGAGACTCCTGTGCGCACCACTCTTTTTCCCATCAAAATGACTTACACTGTGATTGAACTTCAATGGCTGCCGTTAGAATCTGTTGTTTGGCAAAACCATGGGAGCTTCCATGGAAGCCGCAACGCACATGTGAACAGAGCCTTAGCTCAGATTCACATGGCAATAATGTATCTGTATTATATAGATCCATATTATAGCTGCAAATCGTGTCCCAACAGGTCGACACAAATTTACAGCATCATAATTACCTAATGTTGGTCATTAGACCAGTGATCGGGTCAGGATTTGTCACCTTAATACAGACATATTGTGGCTATGTGAATACGGCCTTATACAATTCACCTGCATTACCCCAGAAGTGATAATGATGTAGACCTTCCATATCCCCACATAAAGGGAATATTTTACAAGCAGTCTTTGCGGCTGTATTTTAACAATTTTTTGCTATTATCTTAATAGAACGAATGTGTTTTGTGTTTTTGTTTTTTTAAGCCCGACCCTACCCCTCTGTTCAGTGACGGCAGTGCCAGGCTGTGAGCTCTAAATTCGGGCAGCAAGTTGGCAATCAGTTGAGAGAGTACCCCTAAAAGCACTATTTTTTATTTTTTTTAATATTAAACTATTTATTTTTCCCTTTTTTCTCACTTTATTACAGTGTTGCTGGATCCTGGCAGGGGATATTTAATGGTAGCTTAGTTCTTTTGCCATTGCATCATTTCAGAAATGGTTTTGTCCAGGGAATGTGTATATAAAGAGTTCCCCTTTAAGATTTGTATATTGGGATGCACATCAATTGCTTTAAAATAGGGGACACAGGAATGTTAATTATATTATAATGTGAGTAATATCTATCAATCTTAATAAACATTAGGACAGTATTAGTTATTATAAGTGCTATAATAAGTCAGTTACTAGATCAGTCTACTGCTGTAGTGAATGGTGCGGCGGGGGGCTACACCCGTCTCCTAATACGGCCACTGACTTGTGTATGATGTAATTTTAATGTACAAGTTGATGGAAGTCGAGTCTATCTTCATCAGGATTAAGGAGGTCTTTTGGACTAATGATAATGATGATGAACATGGATCTCATTTCCTTAAAAATGTTCTTTACGGTTTTGGTTATGTGACACCATTTTATGTATGACAACGCAGTTTACTGCAAGTTTGTTAGGAGGACCATGGAGCTTTGAGGACAGGGCAGAATAGTGAGTATCAACAAAGCCATTGGTTTGAGGAGACCTGTCTAAAGGTTCATTTTAGTAGCGTAAGACCTCACGCACATGACTGGGGTCGTAAAGAGACTGATCCTGAATACGGTAGTAATGCACGCCACATTGTAGAAAGATGGCGGTATACCAATGTTTTTGTTTTTATGCTTGTGTGCCGGGATCAGATGATTGCTCAAATTGTATTACGATCTAGAATGCACATGCAACCTAACCTTGATATTAAAGGGACTTTAATATTGATTATCTATCCTTAAAATCGGTAATCGATATCAGATTGGAGAGGGTTCAACTCCTGGTACCCACACTGGTCAACTGATTGAAGGGGCCATGGCGCTCTGCGAGCAGGCACAGTTCTGTATATTTTGTAGTGGCTGTGCCTTATTACAGCTGCTCAGTCCTATTGATGTGAATAGGACAGTCTTTCTCCTGTCACCCTCCCTATAATCTTAATAAACTGTGGCCCCAAATTCATCGATCTAGTTAATCAAAAACAAAAGGGACTTCATTTTCTGCCACATCCTCTATAGAAATAGGTAGTCCCTGCTGGAAATCTAAGGAGTGTTTAATATGTAGAGTGGCATGTTGGCTGAGCAAAGGGGGGGAAAAAAAAAAGGCATCCTATATAGCAAAATATTGCTATATAGGGACCCCCAAGCCCTGATTATGCATTGGATAGATCAACTTTGACAGCTCATCATGTTCACTTGAATGGTGTGGAGTTGCAATACCAGATACAGCCTGTACTCAGGAGTAGCGCTGTCTGTGGAAGGTAAAAGGAGACCCCCTTTTCTTTTTCTTTTTTTGTTTACTTATTCTGGGCAACCCATTCAGGCCAGTTTTAGGCTGTATAATTACAGTTGCAAGTCCCAGCCCTAAAATTAACCTTAAAGTGGCACTCCCACAAAAAATTTTATTCTTTGGAATGGTAGAAACGTACATTTTGTAAGTTGTAGTGAAAGTAATTGTGTTACTATTGCCTGTATTTGTAAGTTATCGGCCCCTTCTGGTCCTCAGCGGTGTCACATGACCAGCAGCCTTTGAGTCTTTTAGGAATGTCAGTTGGAGAGTCTTACTGCTGGTCATGTGACACAGCTGAGGACCAGAACAAAGTAGATAACTCACATAGCCACCAGTAAGATTACCTTCATTATATCTTAGGTAAGTTCACATCAGCTTTACTGTAGGGTCAGAAGATGGAAAGTCTGAATGTAATGGGGTCTGTCAGATATCTGCTATATTTTCAGTCATTTTGATGAATGAAAAATTCTGTATGGAAGACTTTTTCAGCCATGATTTTGGGCGGTTTTACGACGCAGTTTTGGAGCCAGAATTTGCTTGATGGTTTGGCTTCTGGTTATCATTACAGAATACCATAGTAGGGGAATGGGGAGGACAGATAGACTTTTCCCTATGCGGGTGCATACTTTTTCCTGTTTATGCCTTATTACTCTGTATAGGAATAGTGTCAACTTATGGAAATTGTTCCGTTCATCTAGTTGGTGAGAGCCGCAAAGAGTCATCATCGTCCTATACTTTTTACTTTCTGTGCAATAATGAACTGTCATGGCTGCCAGTGGTTCAATGGATACAGGACTGATCAGTAATCTGCAGGGCTCTCGTGTTCATCCATTGTATACGCTATCACGGCCTCTGCTCTGTTATATATAATGCTGCCTGCTGTCCATTGTGTACTTTGAGGTGTTTTGTGGTGCCTATATATATATGTAACATATATAATGTCGTAAAACCTAATTTTGACCTTTTTGCATTTACTTTTCCAGTTGTCAGTGGAGTCACATTGTGTTGTTAATGTCTGTCTGTCATTTTCATTCGCTGTCCAAGGTAATAAATGGCTGATTATACTATACATTATATTATCCAGAGCATGGCCGTAGTTTCCTTTTATTTGCTTACTTACTTACTTTAGCTTAAAGGGGTTATCCCATAGGGTAAGAACGGGAGGTCATTTCCCCCTCTGACCACATCCAAGCTGAATGTGGGTGTGATTGGTGGTGGACATGCTACAACCCAATGAAGGGAACCAGAGGATGGGAGTAGTAGTTGTGGTGATGTTACGGGTAGGCCAAGGACACTCGACCAACTCATCCAGGCCAGACACTGACCAGGGGTTGCCTACATGGTACCTGATGGTGGTGGTAGTTGTTCCCCTGGGGAGCTTCCAGTTGGAAAGGGGTCCTCTCTTACTCTGAGCCATGTGGTAGTGGTTGGAAAGGCCCTGATGGGAAGCGCAGGAACGACTCATGAGGCAGTGATGCAGTCGAACCAAAATGAAACTTTACTGTGATAACTTATAACCATATAACTCATGCAGCTTCCTGGTGGGAGTTGTAGTTTCCACTATGGTGGCTATTCCCAGACTTGGGGTGAGGGGCGCCCAATATAAGATGATGATTATGGGGTGCCTTTCTCCTCTCGAAGCAATATATAAAGTCTCTGCCTCTCCCACTATGGCTATGGGGACTGAGTTCTATGAAGTTCCAGGGGACCAGATACCTGGATGTCAGTGTCCATGCTGGTGGCTTCTGTGAACCACAACTTCCTCCAGCAGCTAGCACTCTTTAACCCTCTATGAGGCTTACAGCAAATCTTCCCTGTCTCAGGGCTGTATATGGCTGCTGGGCTAGTTAATAAGTTCTTCCCCCAGGGACTACAGAGGATACACAGGTGTCTCTTGGCTGCTAGCACACTACTAAGTGACTACTGCACTAACTGTCCAATGGAGGCTTCCAGTCTCCACCCTTTACCCAGTGGCCAGTGATTGGCCAGGGATATTCCAAGTCCTCTAAACTAAAAGGGTAGCCTGACACAGTGGAGGTACAAAACATACAATATAAAAGGGGAAAACACATTAAAAACAATATATACTTAGTGGCACAAACACAATAAAATAGTATCCTAGGGATATAGTATAAAATTCAAAACCCCTTTAATAAAAGATTTGTCAGCAGTTACCAGATCCTTTGTGAAGTATCAACTCTGGAAATATTTTTAAAAATCTTGAATAATAGGTAAAAAAAAAACGTACTCCATTATAGCGGGAATGGCTGAGCTACTGGGCATGTGTGACCACAACAATGGACACATCAGGTGATCATTCCGAGAGGGAATCAAAAGAAAAGCAGCTGACTCCATACCAAGTATGTGACATATAGACACACAAACATGACTAGAGAGGTGGCATCTACAGCTTATACTGGGGATATGATATAAACGTGTGTTGCGAATACCCCTTTAATTCAAGCTACATCAGCAGCTACTAGATCCTTTGTGTTAAGATCAAACCTACTAATAATGAGAAATCCAGAAGAATAGCTTAGAAAGTAGACTTGCTTCCCGATAGCGGGAACGACGGTCCCTTGTAAAAAAAACATCTTGGCAGTGAGTCTGCGCTATTGGGCATGTGTGACCACAATAACAGACACAGTAGGTGGAGGTTCTAAGAGGGAAGCAAAAGAACAACAGGTGGCCCCATACCAATACATGACAGCGACATGTAGACACAGGAGCATTTATTTTAAATTAATCTCAAAAGTTATGTTTTACATGATCAAACAATGAAATATAACACTTAATGGTGAGACAATTACATTTAAAGGGGAGTTCCTAGTTTCAAAAACTTTTGTGCAGGCAAAGCTTGAAAATAATAAAGTATACTTCCCAGTCCATCCATCAATGGGCTATGGTTCACAGGGCCAGAACTTGTTTATATGGCTGCTTCGGGGAGGTCTCCATATCCACACATCACCGCTGCAGCCAATCACCTTGCTGTATACTGCTGAGCCTTGTGGTAGGCTGCGGTGGTTATCTGTATATGGACCCCTCCCTGCAACAGCCATGTAAACAAATCCTGACATGGACAACCAGAGTTGACCGCTGGAGGCGAATGGTAATGTATAGCTTTATTTGTTATTTTTGTGCACTGCCTGCAAAAGTGTTTAGAACTAGGACAACCCCTAAGGGCCACAGATCCCATATGCAATAATAGGATCAATCATTGGCATTAAGTTATTATGGTTGTGTGCCCTTTGGCGAGTTTCCAAATAATGGCAAATAGTGGAGTAGGAGTGATCTCCAAGGTATCTGAGATTAAGTATAAACATGGCAGGGTTTTTTATCAAGACAGAGCCCCTCTTGCCCACGGGTTATCCTATATGGACTTGCCCTTGGGTTATGGAAATCTCCCTTAGTAATAGTTTAGTTAGAAGTCATGCCAGAACCATCATCTGTTTTATCCAATTTAGCCATAATCACTAATCTGTTAGTACTGGGTGTCACTGCATAGTTGTCATTACAGTTACAGCACAAGAAGCGGACTTCATAATCTGGGCATTCTCCATTTTTTTGGTTTTCATTGAGACACACAAGTCCATGGGATGCACTACACTCCTGGATAGAGTACTGCTGATCTAGTGGTACATAGGGGAACCTAACCAAGCGACACTCAGCTTCCTGTGGAGCAGTACATATGGAATAACCACGGTTAATAATTTCTGTGACGTTTTCAAAGTCTCCACCATGAGGACCAGCAGTGGGTTGGTGAGTGTTAAACCATTCTGTCCAAGTACATTCGGCAATGGAACAGGAAGTTGTGATCCCCCAAAAAAAAAAAAAAAAAATTAAAGTTTTTAGTACAATAGATATAGTGAAATAGTAAAATAATATCTCAAACAAGCATATATTTTCTGAACATATAGACCTGGCACAAAATGTCATCAAAAACTTTACACTTATAGGTCTCTTCATGCAATTTTTTTTTATTCAACCATGGTGGGGGGTATTGTTAAGACTGGTGTTTCCAACCTCCACTGGTGTAAGATGTGCCAAAATTATTAAGAAGCTCCAACCTTTTAATAATTTTGTCACCTCTCGGAAGTCCCATGCACCAAATATGAAATCTATACCGGCTAGAGTTTTCAATTTGTCGCAGGTATTGCAGCACCATCCCATTGAAGTCTATGGGGAAGTGCTGCAGTGCCCAAACCGGCCACTACACTTTGTATGTTGAGTGAGCCGGTTGAACCACCTAAGGATAGGCCATCAAAAGTAGAAACTGGATAAACCCTTTAATGAAAATTTAGCAATTTCTCGAATGATGTTTCCACTAAATGTCAACTAATAGAGATCTTGAAAATCCTAAGGAAATGCTACAGAAATTATAATACTAAACTTGTGTAACTTTTCATTGTATATAAAATAACTTTTATTCACTGAAAATGGAATACCCCTTAAAGTACTGCTACAAAGTACCGCACAAGCGAACGTATTTGGAAATAAAAGAGGAGGGGCAACTTAGTGGTAGAAAACAATCCCCCATTACCTGTTGGTATCTGCATGGTCATGTGTGCAACATCATCACAGGGACAACAGAGAAATTGCACCTCATAGTCTATGCATGGAACTTCATTGTCCTTGTTCAGGCAGATCAGCCCTGTGTTCCTCTCACATGTGGTGTTGTATTTAAGTTCCTTAAAAGGGACATAAGGAAATTTGACTGAACGGCAGTGAATGTTCCTTGGTGCTCGACACACATCAAATCCTTGAGCTTTGATTTTCTGCAGTGTCTCCCAGTCTCCACCATTTGGACCTTCTTGTGGATGGTCAACATTAAACCACTCTGTCCATGTACACTGAGAACATGTTGAGTCAATTGGCACTAAATGAGAAAGAAACCAAAAATTAGGACTATTTGCATCCAAAGTGTAGGGAAAATTATTCTATATATTGTAATTTGGCCCTTTCCCACATACCTTAAATGAGGGCTGAAATGAATCCTAAGGATAAATCATCGATATCAGACTGGTGGGAGTCCGACACCTGACACCCTATTCTCAGCAGCTGACACACAGAAGACACAGGAGGAAGCAGACAGCGCTGTTCTCTGTATAATGGCTAAACTAAGTCACTGCAGCTTAGCTCCCATTCAAGCGAATGGGAACTGATCTGCAATACCCTGGTCTGACCACTACTCAGAGAACAGCGCTGTCTGCTTCCTGCTCCATTCTCTGTGTATCAGCTACTAATAACAGATAATTCATAAGGGTCATGGGTGTTGTACCCTCACCAATTTGTTTCTTTTGAGGTATCTTTAGGAAAATCCATCAATATTTTTATCCCAGAAAACCCCTTTAAATCATTCAGACAACCCTGGTTTTGTGTTCTAATAGAGCATATGAATATTAGGAGTAATATCTGGCCAGAAGCAGTTTCCACTGCAGATATAATATTCTGCACAGTTCCCAAGTAACAATGCCACACAATGCTTTAAAGGGATAATCCAGGATTAAAGAGCTCCGCTTCCTCTTCTCAGGAAGTGACATCATGTTTGTTGGCCATGTGACCAACGGATGTGATGTCACTGCCTAAGAAGAGGAAGTGGAGCTCTTTCTACAGGAAAGCAGCCATGTTTTCTAATCTTGGATAAAGGCTTTAAGAGGTTGTACTGCAAATAAATATTACTTAATTGTTAAATAATGCAATATGTGACCATTTTGGTAAAACTGGAATATTTTCAAAAAGTGCCCATGTCTAGTAATTACTTTTACTTTTTATGATGCCCCCTGGAGTCCTTTTGATCCCCTTTCAGAATGTCCACCTAATGAGTCCAGTGCTGGTTGTCACACATGCTCAGTAGCTCTTCTCTACTGCCCAGATATGCTTGTTCTAAGGTAGATGGATGATTTTATATTATACAGGTCAACCGATAAGAATCAAAGCACTAGGAGTGACTTGTGAAACCAGCAGTGGACACATCAGGTGGACGTCCTGTGGGAGAGTCAAAAGGGCAGCAAAACGTGTACCTAACAGCAACTCTAGATACGGTAGTTTTTATAAATACATCTAGCGGAAACCTTTATGGTTTGAGTAATCTAACAGAACATGTAATATTTAATCATGGGACAATCCCTTTAAGTAACTATCGCCATACACCATGCTCACATAATACTAATATACATCTACAATAAGTATACTAGTATACAATATAATACAATATCCAGATAAAACCGTTACACAATTCAACATTTAAAGGTAATTTCCACTACAGATTTCTTTTAAATTTGTTAAAATCTCCTCCACTTTCAGGGTACTGAAACACTACAGATTTTCTACATACTAATTCGGACATAAAATCTACAGCATATATATCCCTTGTGGCCTTCCCCTTAAAATTCATAGTGGTGACAACTTTCTCGGTCTTTCATGGCTCCACTCTCAGGGATGTGTGGCCGCTTAAATTGCACAACTTAAAGGCTACTTTTGTCCATTAAAACAACCTTACTTACATAGAAATCCAGTTTATATTCAATGTACTACAGTAGAATCCGGACTTCTTGCAAGGTTTGATACAGCAAAATCAATAAAAGGGTATAAGGATCTTTCAGTTGGCCCAAACTGGTCCAGCACAAAACACCCAAATCTGAAGAGCACTATGGTCTATGTCCTAGGAGTTGTTGGAGGGTGGGCTCTCGGAATCAATTTATCTGGGGGCCCAAGGAATCTCCGTCCAACACTGGGTATCAGTCACCTTTCTTATACATATAGCTTAAGTATAATGACACAGCTGGACTTACCTGGAACTGAGAAGATCTGACTAAGGCAGCAGGTGCTGAGGGTGAGAAGGAACGTAAGATACATTGTGATTCACCTCTTGGGCTCAAGTAAGGTATGAGAACAGTGAGGCTTCTTTATATAGAAGGATAGTCCTTTTCAGGTTGAGGTCTCAAGAAAGTGGACATAATGTTAACTCCCAACCAGAGGTGGCTTATTGTGATCACATTGTAATGTAAATTGTATAGTGAACCAGAAACTCCAGTATATTCATGTTATCTTTTCCTGTTGCACAATGCAAGCTCCTTGGGTGATCCTACTTTTGTATATTTTTAATATACAAGACAACCAGCAATTGACTTGTCAATACTCATGGAAATTTAAGGTGAGACTTAAAGAGAAAACTCACTGGTTTGAAGTTGGGTTTCAACCCCACGAGATTTGGCTGTTTGGTTCCAGTGTATTGATATTTGCATATAGATAAATAGATATTAAAAGTTGATTTCCTTCACAATCACACTTTGATAAAGAACCGTGTACGTGGAGTCCGTACCATATTGGGCCTCAGAACTGCACCATACAATGGACATACCGGGAAATATTAAGACTGGTACTTCATATGCCTTATACTGGTACTTCATATGTCTTATATTGAAGTGCGCAGGAGTACAGTGTGCCAAGTGTTTTAAAGAAAAATATCTTAGGCCATCCTTGTACCAGAAACTGAATCCTACGCCTGTCAGCAGGTGTAGATTTGTGCTATAAAGTCATATTATGCCCAACTGTACAGTGCAGCAATATAGTGAGTAGTGTTAGCTATGCGCTTCAGATCATCCTTGTCAATCCTTTTTTTTTATGCCTAAAGTTAAAGGAAATTTGTCGGGTCTAAAATACCTATCAAAGCAATAAAGGTTCATATAAGGGCCTTTATTAAGAGCAGAAACATACCTTTGTGGCCATAAACCAATGAAGCAATTTTACATAATAAAAAATCATTGTTAGATATAAACTAGTAATATGTACAGATAAGAAACCATAAAAAGATGCACAATTTTTGGTAAGTTGTCCCATGGATCGCTCGACCCTCTGCCCCATTCATCTGGATCTGAGGGGCAGAAATTAGAGAGGGATTTGAGGTGAAAGTCCATCTCAAATTCCTCTTCACTTTCCATCGTGTGAATGAACCCTAAAAGTGCATTACAGGTACCAATCAACGTTACACATGCTAAATGCAAGGTGAATAGGGAAGAACCAATTGATTCAGTCACTGGTTATGCTTCATTCACACCTGCGCTTGCTGTCCGTCCGTTGCCAATCCAGTGAAAATCTCGGCAAACTGGATTGGCATCGGATACAGACCGGTCAGCGGCGCATTGGTTAAAAACCCATTCATTTGAATGGGTTTTTAAAGCAATGCGCAGGTGTGCGCTTACACCCTCTGCGCTGCAAATCCTTTTTTTTTTGGTCGGACACGAAGTCCTGCGTGTCCGACTTTGTTTCCGACGAAAAAAAAGGATTCGCAGCGCAGAGGGTGTAAGCGCACACCCGCGCATTGCTTTAAAAACCCATTCAAATGAATGGGTTTTTAACCAATGCGCCGCTGACCGGTCTGTATCCGATGCCAATCCAGTTCGCCGAGATTTTCACTGGATTGGCAACGGACAGACAGCAAGCGCAGGTGTGAACCCACCCTGACAGACTAAAGGTCCCACCGCTGGGACCTCCACCAAACATGAGATCAAGGGCACACGCACTACCACTCTATTCATCTCTATAGGACTGCTGAACATAGAGGCCTAACTTGAAGTTGCTGGGCCCCAAAGCAAAACCTGTAATGGGGCCCCTTCCTACCTTGTATCATATAGAATAGTGGTATATTTTACAGGCAAAGAGACCTTTGGGCAGTGGCGTAACTAAAGTCTTGTGGGCCCCGGTGCAATCTTTTGTCCGTGGACCCCTATCTCATCCTTACAGCAAATTCTTGATAGTGATGGTTACGGCTGCCAAGGAGTTTAATTAACCTTAGTGTGGTTAGGGTAATCTCTGGGTCTCCTTGGCTTATGGGCCAGATGTAAGCTGCAATCTCAATACTGATGCCAGTGCTTATGGGCCCCCTAAGGCTCCTGGGCCCCGGTGCGACTGCACCCTCTGCACCCCCTCAAGTTACACCCCTGCCTTTGGGGTCCCCCAGACACCCTCTAAGGCTTCACCTCTGACTGAATAGTAGAGTACAGCGCTGTAGAGTTGAATTGCTGCATTCAGGCAGGGGTACATGGAACCCAAGCCCTGGTGAATGATGGAGAGTTCAATGGTGGAACCCATTGAATCACACACTGATCCCCTATTCTGTGGATATGGGATACACTGCATGTAAAAACATATTTTTTATTTAAATTTTCATATAAACAATATAAAAATCACAAAAATACAGAAATAAAATAATTGCAGTGATCACAATTACACAATGCCCCACCCCCACCCCTCATGAGCAATGGAGTCGCACAATATGAATAGATACAAAGAACAGAGTACTCTAGGCAAATTCACGTAAACAGGTAGGTACATCCTTGGATAATTCAGACCCCGGGGTGGGAGTTTCAGTCTGCCCAGGGGACTAGATGTTGACTTTGATCGAATAGATTCCACTTGTATCTTAATGAAGTTTCAGGAGGTGTGGTAGTCTATTGAGAGAGGTCTACCTTCATATAGGATGCTCTATAGAATATATTTACATATGTAACAATAGGTGTCTGAGACACACCTGAATATAAATGACCACAGACACCATTTGTTAATCCCCTCTGCCCCCTATACCATGGCATTGTAGGGTAGAACAATACACATGTAAAAAAACACCAAACATCTGAATGTACAAGGAATTTTTCAGTGAAACATTAAGAGGTTCTGAAGTCTGTGTTTTGATGCACTCCTGGAAGGTCTTGGGGAAAGCTTGGAGAAACTAAAATACTGGAATACATATTTTAATCTATTATGTAGCAGCGCCATTTACAGTACGTATCCCATAAACAGCACTTGGCGCTCTTGTCCCCATACAATAATCTGTCCACCTAACCTCTGCCGTGATAAAACTGGTATTTGTATGGAATACATACTGTAATAGTCTCGGGGTTCCTCAAGATGCGTTTTTTTTTTTTTTAAGATTTTTTTCTTACGAGGGCTGGAGGCTACATTTTTTTCTGGGGAGTTCTCATCTGGCGCTGAGTGCCTTTGGCTAGATGTAACAGCTACTGCTGTACCCCCTTTAGTCTTACTGCTTACCAGCACCATCTCGGTGCCCCCACAGAGTCCTGCAACTTTTAATTAAAGGGGTTGTCTAATTAAACTATTGTTATTCTTTATTGACTAAATCCTGTTGTTATGGGATACAGTTGACCCTGTTATGGTGGCAATGCCACCCATGTTTCTCCCATACATTATTATATGCCGCATGATATATTCACTTTATTAGGAATACCATGTGTAATGATATCTAACCTCTGGCTTGTATGTTGGAGAATGTGTTGAACATATCTAGATGTACTATACATGTATATGACGTTGATACCCCAGCGGCACAATCACAGTGCCGGTTGGTTTCTATGACATCCAAGTGTTCCCATGAATATGTCTGATCACACATATAATACACTGTAATACTACTGCAACATATTTTGTTCTAATGTTGTTAATCTGACTACCCAGAGGTTACTGTTAGGCCCCTGGCTGCCATAGCAAGGCCTTGGCACAATTGCGTTGCAGAGAGGGTGATGAGGTGAGAGAGAGCCCCTTCCATTTTACTTATATGTCTGATACTGGGCCTTAGAGTATGGTGTCAGCTATATATAACATCTGGCACCCACTTGTGATGGCAAAGACACAACCTCTGTGCTGGCACCATCACTGTGCCATAAAAATATGGCAGGGGATATTAACTAGCTTCTCAATGCAACCTATTAGGGACGTGGCCAGCACATTCATATGCCCACGTCACAAAGGGGGCATACCACTTCCTTAAAGGAGTTGTGACCTCACCGATAGGGGCATGGCCTCGGCTTTGTGCGGTGTTCTTGCTGACTGATTCGGCAGAAAGTTGGCAAGTATGAGATAAGTATAATATAAACTGCAGTGGTTATTGTAAGTTTATCAAAGTCTCTATTTGATAAGTCATATTTGAGTATGACTTATCCAGGCCTGAGTATCTGTAGCTCTATATACAGGGCCACTGACTGATTACAAGATTGTAGACACCTGTGATGCTAATTAGTGGACACACCTTGATTTAACATGTCCCTTTGGTCACATTATTTTCAGGGGTAACATCATTTCTGTCCAGGCCTGTTTCATGAGTTTTCATTTTTTTTAAATTCTGTTGAAGCATGGTTGAAAAGCAATGTCTGACTTTCATTTGCTCATTTTCATAGAATTTTTATATATTATTAGTTTTTTTCAGATTCAAGTTATTTCTGTGACCATTGTGGGTTTTTATTTCATTAAACGAGGGGTACCAACAATTTTGTCCACATGTGTATGCCCACTCTGTTTTCAATTATCTCTCTTCAGAGTGTCTCTAATACATTTCTAGATGGTACATGGCTTTGACAAGTCCTTATGATGGCACCCCAAGGCTCCATTTTATGGAGAACCCAGGAGATCTGGATTTTTTTTTCTTTTTTTTAACATGTCTGCAACGTCCCCATCATCTCTGTGCACCAGGTGGATCAGACCGGGTCTTTCATTCTTTTGGATATGGGTCGGATCACCAAATGTTTAAATATATTTTAAGCATATTCAACTTTGTATAGAATATTTTAAATTGTATCATTTTCTCACTATAAAAACATGCTTTATGGGGAAAAAAAGTCATATTTATCTTGCTATAATACAAGAGTCATACTATTATTTATTTATTTTCTACCATTTTGGTGTACCTGTAACCGCATATTTTTCTCCTCTATAAGCCAGAGATGATTTGTGTCTGCTTATGTTGTGCCAAAAATTATAAGGTTTTTGATGCGTGCGCCAAATATTTGTTCCTTACAGCCAAGTTTTTTGTCTGCATGTTTGTCCTGGTGAAGCTCGACACTTTGTCAGATGGTATTTGAGTCAGAATTATGGAGCTACTAGAAACGCTCCATATTTTTGAAGGTCCGTACAACAGATTCGTAAATATGTCTAAAATTATGACAGTATAAATGTGCCCCAAGTGAGACAACCAAATCTAGGCGACATAGTGTATGTTACATATATTAGAAGTACATAATAAACCGAGTCATTCAGTGGATCCAAGACATTTCAATCAAAGACCTTCTTCGTGGGGTAGAGCGGATAAGGTTGGAAAAGTTTAGAAGTGAAGAGAGAACGCTCATGTCGCCCGAAGACAAAGGCAGTGACTATTTACATGTGGTTTTCAACGGTTCTAATAAAGGCTCCATCTTATGAAGACCTCAGGAGGGCTGGATTTTTCCTTAGAAAATGTTTCATTATTGTAAGAGAAATCTCTGAATAGCGTAAAAGGGTTTAGGTTTTCTATTGAGCCCTATCATTATGGAAGTCAATGAAGGTCCAAGATCACAAACTTCAATGTGATCTTCTCAAATGTATCAACGACATATCAGGGGATCATTTTGACTGGATTTCCCATTTTTCACATTGAGTTTTGTCTATGGAATTTTGGGAGCATTTATCCATATTGATGTCACAGCAAATATGCAATACAAGGCAAAATCTGAAAACGTAGAAAAAAGACGCACTGTAGTAAGATCTTCTGTCCTTTAAGAAATAAAAACACTGTACACATCACCAAATATGATAACATGACTATTTTTAGACTTGCCGACTATCTGTCAATTCGGAGATAGTAGGTTAAACCTGTCGGTATCCGATGCCTATCCCGTTCCCCGAGATTTTCACTCGGATTGGCAGTGGATGGACTCAAGCGCAGGTGTGAACCCACCCTAATTCAGTGGACAATTTGATAGAATTTTCATATGTTTTGCTTTCTATTTATTAGCCACTAGATGGTGCAGTTACACTACTTTTTGTACTTGTTTAAACAGCACTATTTGTCTTTTTGAAGATGTATTATTCGTAGTTGTACATCTGCTGACTTTCTGTCCTTCACTCCTCTCTCTTTTAGTTCACACTAGTATTCGGAATCCGTTCTCTGGGTCTGCTTGGGGATATGAAAAACGGAAACCCCAGCCGCTTAAAAATCGGTTACATGCGGAAATCCGTGGACCCCATAGACTATAATGGAGTCCGCTGGGTCCCCGTCCGGTTTCACTTTAAATATGTGGAGAGAAAAGTTCTGCATGGAATAGGGGTGGAGTCCCCAAACGCTAGTGTGACCCGGCCTTTAGCTTTAGCATATGTTCTCCATGGGACTGATATGCTGCAGATTTTCTGATTGATGCAGAAATATAATGGATTTGCTGCAGGCAACACTTTTTGTATGGAAATGGTGAAAGCTGAGATAAAAATATTCAGGATAAATTGACATGGTGACGGTTAGTTTCCATCGCAGATTATTTATGCAGTGTGTGGATGAGATTTGTTTGCATGCAGGGGCGTAACTAACAATGACTCTGCCCCATAGCAAACTTTTGACTTGGATCTCCCACCCCCACATGGCATGGCGCCCCCTTTAATGGCCCCCATACAGTATAACGCCCCATTTTCATACAGTTTTGGCAGAACCCGAAATTCTTGAACTTTACCACCCACGAACTATTAATATACTATGTGGTCTCTTCAGACCCCCGAGTATAATGACATCATTAAAGAGGCCCGGAGTCTGGCGCTGGAGCCCAGGAAAGGTAACACTGTTAGTTATTTTTTACACCTCTCCTGGGCCTTCGCTCATTGTACTCTGGAGTCTGAAGAGACACCACAGTATAAGAATAGCAGTTTCTTTTTGGATGTGTTCGGTTTGAACAAACCACTTTGTGAGGTTCGTCCAAACACTCTTGCCATGGCCCTACTTACTGATCCCTGCTCCTGCCCATGGCTGCCTCCTCTTCCCCTTCAGCCCTCCAGGGGTCCCTGTGTGTCCCATATCACGTCACTGTTAGCAATGTCCTAACACTGTTCACGTGATATGGGATGCAAGGGGCACCCTAGAGGGCTGAAGGGGAAGAGGAGGCAGTCATGGGCAGGAGCGGGGATCAGTAAGTAAATAGGGACCATTACCTTCTGGATTAACTCCAGCAGCTATGGCAGTAGTCCCGGAACAATTTGCATGGTCTATCTGTTTCAGGCACCAGATCATAGTCCTTCACAGGTAACAGTGTTCTAGACTCTTCCAAATGGAGTTCTATTGCTCCTCTGTGGCATTATTTAAACCCTGAGATGGCACACCTTCATGGCACGTCAGTCACCTCCAATTGCTAGCTAACAATGGTGCAGTAAGCTGGTGTTCCTCTGTACAAATTCCTCTTTTGCCTGTCTGCCACTAGTAGGGGTCAGACACACAGACGCCACAAAGTCTCTTTTTGTATTCTTTCCAAGAAGCTCAAAGGATCACTTGCTGAGATAACTCCATGACTACCTAGACTCTCCCTGCCATTCTCCCTTTGACCCATTGCAACCCAACCATTGCCATATGCTGGCGGAACATCAGACCCTTCCCCTATTACCCTGCAGGACCCAGAATGAGGAATTTCTTGACTCAGAGGCATAACTTCCCTATCTTCAGCTCAGTACTCACTGTAAGCCACAAAACAGTTACACTGAACAAACTTCTTAAAGAGATTATCTAGACTTAATGGATTGATATCCTATCCTTAGGATCAGTCACATGGCCTGTGAAGTGGAAGCTGCCGCTTCAAACATCTGATCAGCAGGGTTCCGGGTCTTGGACCCCCACTGATCTTCCATTGATAGAATATCTTAGGGATAGGTTTTCAATTAATAAGTCTCCTTAAATGAAAGCTGGGTTTGTCTTCATTGGCTATGGAAGGTGTACCTTCCATAGCCATTGACCATTGAGTTGCTATGTGGATCTTAGAAATAGGGGTGCCAGCCCAGGTAGGTCCATTTCTTGTGCTGTGGTGATATTCTATAGAGCTGGACCCATCAGAGAATCCCTGGTCTTCTAAACCGAATCTGACACTGCTTGTCTTATTGTGGTGGAGACAGGATATGTATGATAATAACTCTGATCAATTTTATTTTACATCTTCCATATTGAGTACATTGCAAAAAAAAAAAAAAAATGGACTTCTAGGGAGTGGTGCCATATTGAATTACCTCTATTTTAAGGCGACATTACAACAGAAGGATCCTGATTTACTACATCCCATTGCAATGATAGTCGAAAGGTCTAACCTCAGGTGTCATGGCTTCAACATTCCCTCAAGGCTCATATATTGAATTGTCTGGATCTGTTATATGGCAGCCAGAGACTGCTATGGGTTCATACTGTACCTCCATGTGCCTTCTATTTTAATAGAGGTTTATTCCATAGGAATCTGTGAGAAAAAGTATTGCCATATAGTATTATACAGTATGCTGTATCCTCCCCAAAATGCAGGCAGGCAGATGCATCATGGGAAATGTAGTTTCTGCACAGAGTCACTGCATGTAAATAACAGTGATACAAGGAGCAGCAAGTAAAATAAAGTTAAGAAAAGGCTGCACAAGGGAACAGTGAGGATTTAGCACTGCTGTGGATGAGTGCTGCTTGTGTGTGTGTGTGTGTGTGTGTGTGTGTGTGTGTGTGTGTGTGTGTGTGTGTGTGTGTGTCTGCGCGTGTAGATATATACAGTGGGGGAAAAAAAAAAAAAAAAAAAAGTATTTAGTCAGCCACCAATTGTGCATGTTCTCCCACTTAAAAAGATGAGGCCGGCCTGTAATTGTCATCATAGGTAGACCTCAACTATGAGACACAAAATGAGAAAACAAATCCAGAAAAAAAATCACATTGTCTGATTTTTAAAGAATTTATTTGCAAATTATGGTGGAAAATAAGTATTTGGTCACCTACAAACAAGCAAGATTTCTGGCTCTCACAGACCTGTAACTTCTTCTTTAAGAGGCTCCTCTGTCCTCCACTCATTACCTGTAGTAATGGCTCCTGTTTGACATTGTTATCAGTATAAAAGACACCTGTCCACAACCTCAAACAGTCACACTCCAAACTCCACTATGGTGAAGACCAAAGAGCTGTGGAAGGACACCAGAAACAAAATTGTAGACCTGCACCAGGCTGGGAAGACTGAATCTGCAATAGGCAAGCAGCTTGGTGTGAAGAAATCAACTGTGGGAGCAATAATTAGAAAATGGAAGCCATACAAGACCACTGATAATCTCCCTCGATCAGGGGCTCCAGGCAAGATCTCACCCCATGGGGTAAAAATGATCACAAGAATGGTGAACAAAAATCCCAGAACCACACGGGGGGACCTAGTGACTGACCTGCAGAAAGCTGGGACTAACGTAACAAAGGCTACAGTCAGTAACACACTACGCCCCCAGGGACTCAGATCCTGCAGTGCCAGACGTGTCCCCCTGCTTAAGCCAGTACATATCTGGGCCCGTCTGAAGTTTGCTAGAGAGCATTTGGATGTTCCAGAAGAGTATTGGGAGAATGTCATATGGTCAGATGAAACCAAAGTAGAACTGTTTGGTAGAAACACAACTCGTCGTGTTTGGAGGAGAGTGAATGCTGAGTTGCATCCAAAGAACACCATACCTACTGTGAAGCATGGGGGTGGCAACATCATGCTTTGGGGCTGTTTCTCTGCAAAGGGACCAGGACGACTGATCCGTGTACATGAAAGAATGAATGGGGCCATGTATTGTGAGATTTTGAGTGCAAACCTCCTTCCATCAGCAAGGACATTGAAGATGAAACGTGGCTGGGTCTTTCAGCATGACAATGATCCCAAGCACACCGCCAGGGCAACAAGGAGTGATTTCGTAAGAAGCATTTCAAGGTCCTGGAGTGGCCTAGCCAGTCTCCAGATCTCAACCCCATAGAAAACCTTTGGAGGGAGTTGAAAGTCCGTGTTGCCCAGTGACAGCCCCAAAACATCACTGCTCTAGAGGAGATCTGCATGGAGGAATAGGCCAACATACCAGCAACAGTGTGTGCCAACCTTGTGAAGACTTACAGAGAAAGTTTGATCTCCATCATTGCCAACAAAGGATATATAAGAAAGTATTGAGATTAACAATGTCAAACAGGAGCCATTACTACAGGTAATGAGTGGAGGACAGAGGTGCCTCTTAAAGAAGAAGTTACAGGTCTGTGAGAGCCTGAAATCTTGCTTGTTTGTAGGTGACCAAATACTTGTTTTCCACCATAATTTGCAAATAAAGTCTTTAAAAATCAGATAATGTGATTTTCTGGATTTGTTTTCTCTTTTTGTCTCTCATAGTTGAGGTCTACCTATGTGTCAATTACAGGCCGGCCTCATCTTTTTAAGTGGGAGAACTTGCACAATTGGTGGCTGACTAAATCATTCCCCCCCCCCCCCCACTTGTATTTTCTGTGAATAATTTTTGGAAGCTAGATAACCCCCTTAACTTCTAAAAGCACTCCAAATAATCCTTTAAAAAGTGTTTTACCTCCAGTTATAAATACATTTTCATAAGTGAATAGCACAGGCTAATATAAGAAACTTTGTAATATATCTTATTAAAGAAATCTGTTTTCTTATCCACTTTTCAGGCAGTTAATTTCTCCATATTAATTTATGAAGAGGGAAGGGGGGGGGGGGTTAGAAAAGACACTCAAATAATTGCTGTTTCTTCACTCTGCTATTCTGAACTCTTTTAACATTGCTAAGTTGTAGATAAGAGGCTACTAGTACACAATGTGAGGCAATAAACGTATTAACCAGCAGGCAGGAGAACCCTACTCCACCCCTCCTTTCTCCATAGACCTCTATCTTTGAGGATTAATATGGAGATAAATATAATATAAACCAGCAGTCTGATTAAAGATAAGGAGCAAGAGAATAGCTTATAAAGTGGTGAAAGAAAGCTCTCTTTAAGATATATTACAAAGTTTCTTATAATCACCTGTACTATTCGTTTATGAAAAGTTGTTTATAACTGGAGGTACGCTTTTAGTATCCTTCTTAAAGTGAGTCTGTCAAGTCCAAAATGACTTCCAAACCAATAATAGTGCAGTGTCGGAATCTGTAATAGGAGTAGAAATATACATATGTGGATATAAACCAAAAAAGCAATGCAGTAATAATGATATTTTTATGGATATGCAAATAAGTCTACAAGAGCGGAGTCTAATTTGGCAGATTTTCCTACAAATCATTGTAATGCAGGCAGAGTCTGAAAATGTCAATCATGGCTAAGGGGTGTTGTTCCAAGTTGGAGCACTAGTGACTGTAGGCAAATTTATCAAACCCCTTTACGCATGACCCATATTGTATAACTTCCTAAGGTCTCTCACTGGTTTAGATATTATAGAAAAAAAAAAAAGAATTCGGAAACAGAATGGTGTGGTACTAGATATGTTCTATTTGGGGCTCTACGTAATGTCCAATATGAATGTCTGCCTTGCCAATCTATGCTTGGTGGTGGATTCATTCCATGGCTGCCAGAGTATACCAGTTATTTGTCTCACTAACACAATCTCGTGATCTTTTATCCTTGTTTTATGAGCAATTGCTCAGCATCTTCCATCTCAGATAAAAGCTTTGTATTCATGTTTTCATGCTCTGTGCCGGAACCAGAACCTTCATCCTGCTTGGCTGGTCTAGATCCAGAAC
Organism: Leptodactylus fallax; assembly: GCA_947044405.1. Taxonomy (NCBI): domain Eukaryota; kingdom Metazoa; phylum Chordata; class Amphibia; order Anura; family Leptodactylidae; genus Leptodactylus; species Leptodactylus fallax. Next base: position 1,334,885 of record CAMRHE010000412.1, read on the forward strand.
CTGATCCGAGACTTTCAGGTAATGGTGATCCCGTACCAGAACCGTGGTCTTGATGATAAGTTTCAACTATTGGTCCCATGCCAGAACCCAGGACTTGCTCATGACCAGATTCCATACCCGAGCCCAAGTCTTGACTGGAACCTGTTTCTGCACCAGATCCTTCGGATAGATTTTGGCTATTCTCTTGAAGATTAGTCACGTCTGTGTTGTGGGTGCTGTTTGTATCACCTGAAAAACAGATGTGCCATATCATTAAGAGATTTCTTTGTAAAGATGTCTTCTGTATAGTCATTTTTTATTTTTTTAGTATTATGTTATATTTTTGTTGACAGAGTAAAATGCCAATGTGTGGCATCTGGTTCAAGTAATTTTGGCCAAACTCCAATACCAGACACAGCCTGTAGACAAGAGTGGTGCTGTTTTTTGGGTAAAAAAAAAAAAAAAAAAGTTGCGCCTTTTTTCTAATCTAAGGCAGCCCTTTTAGACTTAAAGGGGTTATCCAGTCACAGCAAGTTACCCCCTATCCACAGTACTGGGGCTAACTTGCTGAGTGGTGGGTGTTCCACTGCTGGAAACCCCACAGATCTCGAAAACTGGGGTCTTTTGCACCCCAGTTTTGAATGTAGTGGCTGGTTGACCGCCAAAGATAGCCAAGTGCTTGTTCGGCTGTCTCCAGTTCTTAAGATCTGTGGGGATACCAGCAGTGGGACACCCACTGATCAGCAAGTTATCTACAATCCTGACCCACTTGCTGCGGCTGAACAACCCCTTTAATTGTACCTATAGTTTGTCATGAGGGGATATTTTATGACACTTTTCTGACTTTTATGGCACTTTCTTTACTATTCTTTTTTTTTGTGACAAATTTCTTAGTGTCTCATAAATTTGTCGCAATTCTCTAGGTGGAGGGCGCCAGAGTTTACTATGGAGTTTTGTTGTATTTTTATACTTAGATGTGGATTGTACTTGTACAAAATGTTTGCAATTTAAGGAAAAAAAAATAAAAAAATAAAAATAAAATCACTCATAGCTGCAAAAGGCTCAAAATAGGAAAAACTATGCCAGAGTTCTGGTGCAAAAGCAATGATATATCAGCCCAATTGCTTTTTCTAAGCCAGCTTTAACATAAAGTAATGCTGTTCATATACATGAGATACTTCAATGCTTTTTCAGCTCACAGCTATCACCTTCTGTCAGACAAGCATGCATGTGTTCTGAGTGAGAAGAGGGGAAAAGCCTTGGCTAGACTCCTCTAGCGGTGACTTATCTCCCTGAGAACAATAGGATCAGGCATATCGAAATCCACCTGCCTGATCCTTTTTCTCCTATGACATCTGCTGCTGCAGTCAAAAGACCCTGATATACATTACATGGTTGCCCGCCTGCCGAAATTGACAACTTCACACAATATACATCTAGTATGTGAACAGTTCCACTATAGTAGTAGTTACAGACAGTGAAATTGCAAGGAGAAAAAAAAGGCGCAGAATATTTGGCAAAAAAAATGGTATTCAAGGATGGACATTCCTGAATCGGACCTCCCTGACGGTGTGGCATTTCACCTTCCTAACATTTAGTATAGTTTGATGAAACGTTCTATACAAGATCAAGGTAATTTTATATTTTTTTTGGATTCTTTCTGACGACCTTGACCTGGCATTGGTTTTTATCAAAAACATTGTTTTTTTTTTTTTGTTTTTTTTTATTACCTTATTTCCTTTAGTTACTAATATTTTATTATTGCCTTTTTGACTTATTGTAAGAGCTAAATTATTGTTATGAGATTTATGCATAATAATAGTAAATAGTGATAGTTTTGAAGGCATTTTTTTGGCCATTAATATCAGAATGGTGGGGATCTGACTCTTGGCACTGCCATTTAGTAGCTGTTTGAAAGCACTGTGTGGCCCTCATGCAATTGCTGTTTCCTCCATTATTTACCATGCACAACAACTATATAGCAGCAGTTGTTCCATTTAGTAGAATAGGACAAAGTTTCTTCACCCTGCACGTGTAGGGTAAACCATGAAGAGGACACCGTACTGGCAGGAACCACAGCCTCTTCAAACAACTGATCAGCGAGGGTGCCAAGAGCCAGACTCCTGTTTCGGATACTGATGGTCTACCCTAAGGAAATGTAAACCTTTAAATTAAGAAATATTTGAAGTCTTACCATTGTTTTTGATATAGAGATCATATACAGTACAGACCAAAAGTTTGGACACACCTTCTCATTCCAAGAGTTTTCTGTATTCTCATGACTATAAAAGTTGTAGATTCACACTGAATGCATCAAAACTATGAATTAACAAATGTGGAATTATATAATTAACAAAAAAGTGTGAAAACTGAAAATATGTCTTATATTCTAGGTTCTTCAAAGTAACCACCTTTTGCTTTGATTACTGCTTTGCACACTCTTGGCATTCCTTGATGAGCTTCAAGAGGTAGTCACCTGAAATGGTCTTCCAACAGTCTTGAAGGAGTTCCCAGAGATGCTTAGCACTTGTTGGCCCTTTTGCCTTCACTCTGCGGTCCAGCTCACCCCAAACCATCTCGATTGGGTTCAGGTCTGGTGACTGTGGAGGCCAGGTCATCTGGCATAGCACCCCATCACTCTCCTTCTTGGTCAAATAGCCCTTACACAGTCTGGAGGTGTGTTTGGGGTCATTGTCCTGTTGAAAAATAAATGATGGTCCAACTAAACGCAAACCAGATGGAATAGCATGCCGCTGCAAGATGCTGTGGTAACCATGCTGGTTCAGTATTCCTTCAATTTTGAATAAATCCCCAACAGTGTCACCAGCAAAGCACCCCCACACCATCACACCTCCTCCTCCATGCTTCACGGTGGGAAACCAGGCATGTAGAGTCCATTCGTTCACCTTTTCTGCGTCGCACAAAGACACGGTGGTTGGAACCAAAGAGCTCAAATTTGGACTCAGACCAAAGCACAGATTTCCACAGGTCTAATGTCCATTCCTTGTGTTCTTTAGCCCAAACAAGCTAAAGAACACAAGGAATGCTTGTTGCCTGTCCTTAGCAGTGGTTTCCTAGCAGCTATTTTACCATGAAGGTCTGCTGCACACAGTCTCCTCTTAACAGTTGTTGTAGAGATGTGTCTGCTGCTAGAACTCTGTGTGGCATTGACCTGGTCTCTAATCTGAGCTGCTGTTAACCTGCGATTTCTGAGGCTGGTGACTCGGATGAACTTCTCCTCCGCGGCAGAGGTAACTCTTGGTCTTCCTTTCCTGGGGCGGTCCTCATGTGAGCCAGTTTCTTTGTAGCGCTTGATGGTTTTGGCCACTGCACTTGGGGACACTTTCAAAGTTTTCCCAATTTTTTGGACTGACTGACCTTCATTTCTTAAAGTAATGATGGCCACTCGTTTTTCTTTACTTAGCTGCTTTTTTCTTGCCATAATACAAATTCTAATACTCCATTCAGTAGGACTATCAGCTGTGTATCCACCTGACTTCTGAACACCACAACTGATGGTCCCACCCCCCCCATTTATAAGGCAAGAAATCCCACTTATTAAACCTGACAGGGCACACCTGTGAAGTGAAAACCATTTCAGGTGACGACCTCTTGAAGCTCATCAAGAGAATGCCAAGAGTGTGCAAAGCAGTAATCAAAGCAAAAGGTGGCTACTTTGAAGAACCTAGAATATAAGACATATTTTCAGTTGTTTCACACTTTTTTGTTAAGTATATAATTCCACATGTGTTAATTCATAGTTTTGATGCCTTCAGTGTGAATCTACAATTTTTATAGTCATGAAAATACAGAAAACTCTTGGAATGAGAAGGTGTGTCCAAACTTTTGGTCTGTACTGTAGATGTATAGAACGGGCAACTGGAAAACTACTCTCCGTTGTTTTCACAGTTATTTGTACATGGTGTTGTAGGATCTGGAACTGTAGAAAAAAAAAAAAAAAAGAAAAAAAAAAAGAAGTTCATTCTCAATAGTACCTTCGTGGGGGCAGAACAACAACTTAGGCTCGATATATTTTAGATTGGAAAACATACAACACCAATAGCACAACCAGCTCCAATAGGGGGCACCATTTCAGTGTTTCCAATGGGATCGTCTCTCCTCCATGTATATCCTTCAGGGCCATTTTAATATATTAGGGGGCCCTGTTCAAACTTTTTTCATTAGGCCCCCCCACATAATTTAATTTCCCCATAACTAGCCCCCCTCATAAGGCCTTCTGCCCCCTCAACCACCACACAAAGAACTCCCAAAGAATATGCACCAAAACACATTCCTGCATGCTCCATTTGTAATGATGTCTGCGGCTCGGTGCTCATTGCGCTTCCCTGCTGCAGACAACATCAGCTGAAGGCTGAATAATGGAGCACAGAGGTGACCGCTCCATGCTCCACTATTGTATTCAACCCCTATCTGTGTCCTAAGGAGATAGAGTTGAAATCACTGCCTGCCGTCTGGAACAGCGGCAAAGCACCCAAAATGTGGGACTGTCCCACTCGATCTGGGGTGGCTGAGGGGGCCCCGCAACCATAAGGCCCCGTGCAGCTGCACCGTTGGCCCTATGGTTAAAGCGGCCCTGCCTTGGTTAGAATAATGCTTATATGTGACTAAAGTGGGAACAGTTATATTATAATCAAATTCTCATTCAGAACCTACAAAATATTCTTGTAGCTTCTTTCTGGAGAACACTTAATACCATCTTTCTATTTTGTGTATAACCAAATATGTGTAGCTGCAACAGTTTTCGGGAAGAAAAACTTCATTTTCTAGAAAAACTTTAGGGATGCCAACTTTTATGGCTATGACTGTTATCTCTGTATGTAAATCCCGAGATAACTCTGTAGTTTACAACAAGCACAAGCGCACTGCTGGACTGAGCTGAAAACTAGAGAGTGGAGGGGAGAGGAGACAGGAGAGCAGCTGAAATATGGAGATAGGAAAACTTCTTTATGTACTTCAGTTTTTAGAAAAGGAACATTTGGGGAGATCTATCAATAGTATAGGAAAATGCCCCATTTTACCAGCCTTAAATGCTGCAAATTTTCTGAAAATGGTGCACGTGGCAGGAACATTTTTGGCTTCCTTAAACCATCATGTTACTAGTGAAAATGTACATTAAAAGTATGTGCCGAAAACATTGCATGTATATTCTTTTCAATACTATAAAGAAAGGCAGAAAACACACAATAAATGACCTTTTCTGCAGACGGGTCTGATTAGTCAGCATACACAATCCCCGCTACATTTTATTGACTCTTGTCATAGCTGTAGGTGGAATATACAATATAAACTATGTGTATTACAACCACAGCTGCAACAAGCAAACAGAACAGTACAACCCGTTTTGCGGGTCCCACCTGCTGTGTCACTCGGTGACCTATAAGGCCTGTGTCCTCTGCTATTTACCATTCTATTTAATGGGTTATATTTGGACATCAAAGTATTGACAAGTCTTAGTCCACTCATCTATTATGCAGTTTCAGAATGGTAGACACCTGTGTTGCCTTCTTATAGGATGAAGTTCATGTCATGTTAAAGGGAACTTGTCACAGGCTACATTTTATAGAGAAGGATTTGCTGAGCAGATTGATATATAGTTTAGTGGGGAAAGAGACCATAAAACTTGTAATCTACTCATTGAAATTCTTACTTAATATGGGCCGAGGACCCACTGATTGAAAGTCGTCACTGTATGTTCTCTTAGGCTAAGGCCCCATGTAGGTTCCCGCAACAAAAAAGCGCTGCAGGAAAATCTATGGCGGCAACACATCGCAATTTTTCCTGCATTGCTTTTCACAGAAAGTTCGCAGAGGTTTCCTCTGCTGAATTTCTGCTTCACTTATACCTATGAGGAAACGCCGGCATTTCCATAGGTATAATTGACATGCTGCGATTTGCACACCTTACAATGGAAATCTACGCCAGTTCCTAATTGGTGTAGATTTCCATTGTGGCACACAGCAGTGCACCTGGTTGAAGAAGTTGCCGGAGCCTCTTCATAAGGCTGTGTTCACACGGCAGAAAATTTTCCACCCCCGGAGTTTTCGCTGCGACGGGATTCCGATACAGTACATCTGCATTCCGTTGCAGCATCCCGCTCCTGATTAGGCTCGAATGAATGAGCGTGTCTCAGGAGCATGTCTTGAGCTGCGGACACCGCGGCAAGATAAGTCATGGTGCTTTTTTTTTTTTTTTCACGCCAGCAGAAAAAAGCCGCTAGAGGAAAAAAATGCTACTGACTCCCATTGAAATGAATGGGAGGAGTTTTTTCAGGCGCATTTTGAGGTGGATTCTGCGTCAAAATCCGCTACCAAAAAAAAACTCCGTGAACACAGCCTAAATCCGCCATGCACCTGTCAGGGCCTTTATTAAGACTGGAAAAAAAGAATATCTGGCATGGAGGTAATAAAATAAAAAATCCTTTTATTAATTCAGCATTCAAAACTCATCGTGTGCACGACAAACATTCGGGCCGCTGACAGACATCAAACAGCAGAACCCCTCTTCCATAGCAACCGATCACAGCACAGCTTTCAATTTGTATTCTGTGCCTGAAAAATTAAAGCAGCGTTGTGATTGGTTGTCGTTGCTTTTATTCAGTTTAATAAAATTGCCTCATTGATTTCAATGTGTCTATTAACATGGCGTTTCTGTAACTGCTTTAATGGACATGTCCTATTTTTGTCTGTTTTCACAGTTACCTCAATTCTATAAGAGATCCATGAAAACAGATGCCAGGCACAAATGCAAAGCAGACTGTTAGTTTTTCACAGTCATTTTTTCAGTGTTAATGTGAATGTAGCCTTACACTTCTGCTAGTGATGACTTCTATTTGCAATTGAGCACAAGATAGTCACCATATAAATTTATTTTCCCTGGTGGTCTAGGGCATTAAAGGGGTAAATGATAAATTCAAGTTTTTCATGGAATTCTTTGGAACTGCCCTAGAAAAGAGGAATTTGGATAAGTTCCTGGTTTGCTGCTTCCTAACGCCAGATCTGCTCAAGCCCAACATATCATACACAAACTATATCTATGTACCTGACAGATTACATCCATGTAATCTGATTGTATTCCTGCATGTCCGACGAAAAAAAAAACGGCTTGACGTCGCAGAGGGTGTAAACGCTCACCTGCGTATTGCTTTAAAAACCCATTCAAGTGAATGGGTTTTTAAGTAAAGCGTCGCAAACCTTTCCCTATCCAGTTTTCTGACATTTAGGTCGGATTCGCGGCGGACGGAGTACCGGCACAAGTGTGAACCCACCCTCAGTCAGGCAAACTTTAATGTCCATTGTTCTGATCCTCTGGCGGATAGGTAAAACTATCTACATCAGCATTTATCACGTTCTGTTAACTAACTATTGTAGGGCCAGGACCTGGCACTCAATGCTGAAGTCGGAAAATACTCAGATTCTGACTTAGATTGATTAACTCTCTAGATACTTTAATCAATAGTGATCATAGCATCTTATGCAGTTAAAGAGGGGACCCCACCTTTCTCACCCCTTCGTACCCTCCAACATGCAATGAGATTGCAGGCATCGAAAGAGGGGATTGCTATGGTAATGAGAAGGCCTATCAATGGCCTCCAGTTGTATAAACAATATATTATAGTTGGGGGGCCTTGTACAGATTTTGCATCGGGGTCTAGGTACTTCAGGTTACTCCTCTAAATCTTCAGGTAAAGAAATAAAATAAAAATAAATAAATAAAAGTTTAAGAACTTTACCCCGTTCAAATGTAAATTAAATCAAATATAATTTAAAGAAATATAAATACAATAAAATAAAAAAAAATATATTAGGTATTGCTGCTTGCATAAAAGTAAAAAACCAAACTAATATTTATTTATCCAGTACAATGCCGCCTTAAATATTTTTTTTTTGTTACCTCGTCTACCACAAAAAAAAAAGGATTAAAAAGTGATCAAAAAAATGGCAGCACTAAAAAAAAACAAAAAAAAAACAAATGTCCTTTTACAGCTCAGTCAGCAAAATGTCAAATACCCCAGGCAAATTTTTTATTTTATAAAATGTTTACTTAAGAAAAGAGGTAAAACATACAAAACCTATGTAAATATGGGATCACTCACCAGAAAGAGTTACCATGTCATTTGTAACACAGAATGGACATCATAAAAGGAACCAAACATGTTGACAGATTCACAGTTTTTTTTTTTGTTTTTTTTTTAATTACAAACCTCCCCAAAGTGTTAATAAAAGCTAAAGAGAATAAATATATATATATATATATTATGTTGTATGTCAGTGGAAAAAAAAAAAAAAAAAAGTTATGAATATTGGGATGCAGAGATGGAAAAATGAACCTTAATACCCAAAATAAAGAGATACTCGATAAGATACTTAAATTCTGAAACAAACCTGTGTGTATAAATATATACATTTTTTTTTATTATTTAAATAGAAAGAAAAATATAAATTTTATATCTATGTAACTGTGTGAACATAAAGACAAAGCCTGAAGGGGAGATACAAATATAGATAATATGAATAATATTGCTAGTAATGCAAGACATATTTACCAGGTAAAGAGAAGAGCTGGTTGAAGCAGACAAAGAGAAGTATGAAGGTTAAATACATTGCGATTCTCCAATCAGCGCAGTATAAAGTAGTAAGAGGTAACAATCACAGGTGAGCTGCCTTGTATTATATAAGGACCGTGCTGCACCTATATAGGAGGAGCGGTGGAGAGTGTAGGTGGAGTAACACTTGCACAAGCTACAAATGACATTGTCAAACCATAGTTTACATTATTCTATATTATACGTTATAGCTACATATCTACTATATCTATTATATCGACATAGGTTTGAGAATTCTGTATTATTATATATCAAGGGAATTAGGCACACATACTTGTTTTATTACCACTTGAGCAATTCCCAGGTGATGGAATTGCTTTTAACCAATTCTTACCACTGCCCTGCCTTTTTACGGCCTAATTGCAGAATCAGTTGGAAAAAGGAGCCCATCCCGCTCCACATAAGCCTAACCACAGCCAGGCTGAATGTGGTCGAGGGGATGGGTTCACACTTGGATTGGGAAAGGTTTGAGATGCATTGCTTGAAAACCCATTCACTTCTTCTAAAAAACCGGCTTCGCTACACAGAGGGTGCAATCGCAAATCCGCGCATTCCTTTAAAAACCCATATAAGTGAATGGGTTTTTAAGCAATGTGTCTCAAACCTTTCCCAATCCTTTTTTTCGACGTTTTGCTCGGATTCGCAGCGGACAGAGTCCAGCCACAAGTGTGAACCCACCCTGGGGGAAAAGCACCTCCCATTCTTGCTTCATGGCATAACCCCTTGAGGCTATGGCTCCATGTAGCAGGCTGCAGCAAAAAAGCGCTGCAGGAAAAAACGTGGCGGCAACACATTGCGGTTTATCCTGCAGCGCTTTTGGAAATCACAGCATGTCTGCTGAGAGTATTTTTCCGCAGTATGTTTATGCCACTTGCGGTCCTGGACTTAAAAAGACACCATGAATGCTGCCCACAATTCCAATGCAGGGGGCTTCTCCTCTCTTCAATTTTGGCTACCTGAAGCAAATACAGACACAGTAGCAGGTAGCGAGACAGATGAGACCACCGATCTGTTGGTATTAACCTTTTAGATGATGTGGTCAATCTAACTGGTTTTAGAGGGATGGGGTTCCTTCTGTTTGGCATCGGCACCCCCGCAAACGTGATTGTGGGGTGCTAATGCCCATACATGGTAATTAAGAGCCTGATGAAGGCATCTAGGTCTACCTTCAATACATGCCAGAGGCACGGTCTGATACTCTGCCAGTTAGTTCAGGGCTGACGGCATAATAGATTTACTGTATAAGCAGCGAAATGTATTCTGTAAGCAGTCAAAAGATTGCAAGGTCAATCCCCTGGTGGGAACAAAATACAGTGCAAGAAATAATTACACAATGTTGTATTTAAAAAAAAAAAGTAGGAAAAAATAAGTAAAAATATTATAGGCATGTTGAGTATAATCTGTATTGATCTGAGCATTACAACTCTACAGCTATTTTCTCTGCATGGTCCCAGGAAAAAAAAAAACGTCCCTAAACAATTCTGTTGACAAAAAAAAAAAAAAAAAAAAAAAAAAAAAGAAAAGTTCATTAGAAAAAGTGTTTTAGGTTAAAATTTTGCTGCCACTCTTGGCTATGGCTAAAAAAAAAACGCTGCAAAATCTGCAACAAAAAAAGCGCAGTTTCCACAATGTGAGGCCTCTGCAAAAAAAACACTGCGGAAAAGGCTGCAGTGAAAACGCGTCGTGTTTTTTTTTTTTTCTGCAGCGTTTTTCACAGAAAGGAAAAACTCTGCGGTCTTTCTGATTCTATTATATCTATATGGAAAACACCAGCGTTTCCATACATTTAATTGACATGCTGTGATTTGGAAAAAACGCTCTCGTTTTCAAAATTGCAGCATTTCTGCTGCGGATTAGTTTCTGCAGTGTGTGAATGGAATTAGCCAGAATCCCATCCACTTTGCAGGTAATGTAAAACGCAGCGTTTTCTGCCAAGGTGATTCTGCTGCGGCTAAAATTCTGCGTTTTTGCAACATGGGGCCCCGGCCTTGCTTAGAAAAATTTGTAAAGCTTAAAAAAAAAAAAAAATGCAAATTTGGCATTGATGTAATCACACTAATAACAAGTCGCTGGGGCCCACTGGAGGTCAGTAAGGGAAGCGGGTACGGCTGTCTGCAGGAGCGGGGATAGGTAAGTGAGGCCGCAAACCCCACAAACACTGCTATCATTATACTCTGGGGTCTTTTCAGACCCCAGAGTATAATGATCGGAGAGCCAGGGGAGGTGAGGGAACATAAAAAACATAAAAATCTCTCCTGCACTCCGACATTCTCCAGCAGTCTTCGGGCCTTTTTGGTGACGTCCCAGACGTCACATGGGCCAGGCCGGCGTCATTATGTGTTGCAACGCCAGCTTGGCCCACGTGACGTCTGTACAGACATTGAAGCAGGCCGAAAGCAGCAAGGAGTGTGCCGCAGCCCGGGAGAGGTAAGTAACATTTTTATATTTGTCACCTCCCCGGATCTCTGATCATTATACTCTGTGGTTTGAAAAGACCCCCAAGTATAATAATTGTTCACGGGTGGTCCACTATGGGACATAATACTGTGCAGGGGCCACTGTGGGGCATAATACTGTGTGCAGGGGCCACTGTGAGGCATAATACTGTGTGCAGGGGCCACTGTGGGGCATAATACTGTGTGCAGGGGCCACTGTGAGGCATAATACTGTGCGCAGGGGCCACTGTGGGGCATAATACTGTGTGCAGGGGCCACTGTGGGGCATAATACTGTGTGCAGTGGTCACTGTGGAACATAATACTGTGTGCAGGGGCCACTGTGGGACATAATACTGTGTGGAGGGTCCACTATGGGGCATAATACTGTGTAATGGGGCCACTGTGGAGCATAATACTGTGTGCAGGAGCCACTGTGGGGCATAATACTGTGTGCAGGGGCCACTGTGGGACATTACACCATGGGGAGGGGCCGCTATGGGACATTATACTGTCTGGAGGCCACTTTGGGACATTATAGTGTGTATAAATGGGTGGGTGTGTGGGTGCCAGGAAAGGGCGCGCTATGCCGTGGGGGGGCCCCAAGTCAAAAGTTTGCTGGGGGGCCCAGTCTTTGCTAGTTATGCCACTGCTCATAGTTTTCTAGATTTCTGCTTGCTGTCATTCATTCTGCTTACTCCCAGTGGATAAAAATCAGTCCATGGTCATGAGACACACAGCTGCACAGCTCATTGCAGCGTTTTACATTACCTGCAAAGTGGATGGAATTCTAGCTAGTCCCATCCACACATTGCAGAAAAATATCCGCAACAGACATGCGTCGTGCTTTTGTAAATCGCAGCATGTTGATTATACCTACGGAAACGCTGGCGTTTTCCGTATAGATATAATAGGGACAGAAAGTCTGCAGAGGAAAACTCTGAAGACTTTCTGTAAAAAGCGCTGTGGGATAAACTCAGGGCCGGTTTTAGACAAACTGTGGCCCTGGGCAAAATTAAAAGCAGGCCCCAAGTGCTAATATACCAACAACACCATCTTATTCAGTGAATTCAGAAGGCAGTTGCAGCATTTCAGTGGCAACCCCTTTAATAACACCTCCTTTCTGTCCCCAAAACAGTAATAACCACCCCCCATGCCCACACACAATTCAAGTGAGCACCTTTGTACCGCCTAATAGATTTTTGCACCCCCTAATCAGTTATTATACACCTTATAAATAATAGTCCCTACTTATATATATTGCCCTGTATCAGTTATAGTCCCCCTTATCTGTAATAGCCCCCTTTATCAGTAATAGTCCCCCTTATAAATAATACTGCTCCCTTATAAATAGTTCCCCTTATTAATAATAGCCCTCTCACAAATAATAGTTCCCCTTATAAATAATGGTCCCCATTATCAGGGATTGATTAGACTGGGCTGCAGCAGCCTAATGTAATGGATCATCCCCTGCAGTGCAAGACTCCGGGAAGAGGGGGAGGGGGAAGGAGCTGTCACCCTGCGCGGACACTTGGTAAGTAAGTGGGGGGAGACAAAGTGAGGCAGTCAGTGGGCCCCTTCAGGAGCTTGGGGCCCAGGCACTTGTCAGGTGCTGATGCAGGCCCGTCAGTACACCATGCCGATACAGCTGTGGAGCTCCCTGGATTCGGGCGCCTGATGCTCCGGATCCTGGGGGCCCTTTTGGGGATGGGGACCCTGAGCAAAAGGACCTCTCGTTCACACTCTGTGACATGACACCTTTAAAGCTCCCGCTTCTGCAATCTACCAGGAGCAGATCGGGTGCTGGTTGCCGGAGCCAAAGAGAGAGAAGCGGCTTATAACCACTCCTGTCTTCTCTTTTCCAGTCAATGTAAGCTATGTAGTGAATAGAGGAGGCGGCAGTGCCATTGTCTGGCATGGCAGAGCTGCTGAGTCTTGGCACACCCAGATGAGTGACTGATATCAGTACAGGGGCAGTTATCACCTGTAACTGCAGACACTACTAATACCACAGCTACAGGAGGAGGAGGAGGGTAACATGTAAATGTCCCCATACATCTTTATAACCTCATGGGGCATATTATATAATAAAATATATGGGAAATAAATAAAGGGAAAAAAGCACCAACTACATCAAATCAATGTAAACCATCTGTATGGCCCTTGTTCAACTAAGACTATACATACATCATACCTGTATATAAAACCACCATAATACAATAGGAAACTGAAAACTTTACCTTGGTGACAATTTGCAAATTTAAAACAGTTCACTTCAATAAACTGACAAAAAAGATAACTTGCTAACTTTTTTTTACAGTTAACCCCAAATAAAACAAAAGAGAAATAATCATCTTAATAAGGTATTTGTCATATAAAAAGTGATGCAAGTATTATTCTGGCAGCCTAAGCAATAAGAAAGGGCCAATAAACCACCATGTGCAGAGAAATGCTAGAAAAGTGTTTGGCCATTAAAGGGTTAATTTAACATCACTGGTCAGCAGCCAATGGGATTGCTGGACAACAATTTGAAAAAAAACATAACTGCCAGTCGTGTTCAGTTTGTTACAGGACAACGCCGAGTGAAGACGCCGGTAAGATCTGACACCCCATCATCTGATAGGACTGACCCTAATTTATCTCGCATGAGGCCTGATTTACATTATCAGGAATATGATGAGGTCTTCAGTGTTTTAAAATATGGAATGTGTCATGAGTCACCACTAGGGGGAGCTAGCTGTGTATGTACTGATATTGCTCCCATCCTAGTAGACCATACACTATGTTTCTGCAGTGACATGGAGTTAAATCAGATTCCCAAACACAGAGCCACAGCCACCAGGTGGGAAGATGGCCGCATGTCTTAATACTACATTATCTGTGTCCTAACATTATCTGGGGGCCACTGTGGAGCTGTGTTGGGTGTCTGGGGGCCATTGTTAGGTGTGTGAGGGCCACTGGGGAGCATTTCTAAGTGTTTGTAAGGCACTGAGGAGCATTACTAGGTGTCTGTGAGCCACTGGGGAACATTATTAGGTATGTGAAGACCATTGGGGAGTATTATTAATTGCCATTGGGAACCATTGTTAGGTGTCTAGGGGCCACTAGGGAGCATTAATAGGTATCTAGGGGCCACTGGGAGGATTAATAGGTGTGATAGGAGCATTAATAGTATATCAGTGTTTCATTACAGGGGGTGACACCTGGACGTACACCCACTATCAGGACATGGGGAAAGCTGCAGTGTTTGAGTCTTTATCAGATCTGTGACTAAGTTTGTTTTTGAGTTCACAGATTTTGCTACGGAGTTTACAATGATGGATCGCAGATCTATGGAGGTCAGTGTCTTCTTTATAACCTGATCCCTTGTCCTATTGTCCTCTGCTCCATCCCTGATAAGTGACACTTACTGTATTATTTTCTCTTTAGCACATCTACCGCCGCCAGGAGTACGTATGTGGACTGGGACCCTTCTCATGTGAGTATTTTTGACCCCATAATTTCATTGATGAAACTGAATGATTTATTTATTTATTTATATGTTTTTTATGCCCATCCTATAATCCACCATATTTGATAATCCAGCACCTAGCAGGCTGCATTGATGGTGGATTAAAGGAATTTTAATGTAATTTTTTTGTACATAAAGGTTACTGTATATCTTATGATTGATCCCATTATCTGGTTTTGTTCTCTCCTCAGCTTATCCCTGCAACATGGATTTAAGAAGTCTACAAATCCTCGCCTATTCCATGAAGTTCTTGCCGTCACCTCTCTTCAAGATGGAGGTTAGTGGTCATTCTGCCTACTATGTTATCATTAGATTCACACATGTCCTTACTATAGATGTAAAAGTTGTATAAGAAAGTCTCAATAGACAATTGACTGATTCCTTATTTTTTAGCGCCTCATGACAACCAACCGTGAAGCCCAGAAGAAATATCTGCCCTTTCCACTGGATGAGGAAGAAGAACCTGAGCTGTGCAAAGAGAAGAACGAAAAGCGAAAGAAGATGCAAGAAGAGCCACAAAAATGTCAGGTGAAGAGGAAGCGTGAAGATAAAGAAGACAAGAGGACCACTGAGAAAAAGACCAGTGAAGAGAAAGAAGAGATGGTGAGGAAGAAGAAAAAGCAAGATAAAGAGACAAGAAAAAAGGATGAGACAGAAACCAGCAAGAAACCTCAAGACCAGAGTCAGGAAAGAAGACCAACGACTCACCGATATTCCCTCCTTCGCTACATCCACAGGAGACTTGGAGGAAAGAAGAACATCCTGTCCAACATTCTCTTCCATCCCTGGCGCAGGTAATGTATGAGCCCGCAAGGTGTAATACCAGCAGCAGCACCTATAGTAAAAGTAATAATAGTCATAGTAATAGTCATAGAAATTAGAGCCCAATTATAGAATAGTAATAATAGTAATAGTATAATAATAATAATCTTAGGAAAAATAATATATTATAATATAATTATTAAGGTTAACTAGCTATTAACTATAATAGGAACCAGCAGGTTTGATCCGGGGTCCTCGGACTGATCGCCTTTTCCTGGGGTCAAGAAAGAATTTTCCCCCTGTGACATGAATTGGCAGAATATGTCCAGGGGTTTTCGCTTTCTTCTGGATCAACAGCTTTAGGGATAGAACCTAATGTATAATTAGAGTAATAAAGTAATAGAAACAGTAATTTTAGGAGTAATAATTTTTAAAAAAATCCAAAAAAATAGAATAGTAATAATAAAAGTAATATTATTATAAAAGTAGTCAAATATTAATAGCAGAAAAAAAAATAGTAGTCGCCTAATTTATAGATAGAGTAATATATAATTAGAAAGAGTAGTATTGATAGCAGTAATTAGATTCCAATATAGAATATTAATATTATTTCAAGAATAATTATATTAATAGGAAAAACTAATAGAAGTATTCAGCTTAATTAACTATAATTATTAGATTGTAATAGACATCAGCAGGTTTGATCCGGGGTCCTCGGACTGATCGCCTTTTCCCGGGGTCAAGAAGGAATTTTTCCCCTGTGACACGAATTGGCTGAAAGTGTCCAGGGGTTTTTTTCGCCTTCTTCTGGATCAACAGCTTTAGGGATAAGGATCTAGTTATAGCAATATATCAAGAGAATTATTAGTAATAATGATAATAATAAATAATATAAAGATAGCTATGATAATATTAAGAATAATAAAATAGTAACAGTTACTAATAAGAAAATATTAATAATAATTAGGTTAATAGATATGATATTTAATATATTATTTATAAGGTCCAGCAGGTTTGATCCGGGGTCCTCGGACTGATCGCCTTTTCCCGGGGTCAAGAAGGAATTTTTCCCCTGTGACACGAATTGGCTGAAAGTGTCCAGGGGTTTTTTTTCGCCTTCTTCTGGATCAACAGCTTTAGGGATAAGGATGTAGTTTAGAGTTTATAGTAGAATTATAAAATAAATATTAGTAAAGTTAGTAATAATTATATAATAGTAGTAAATATATAAATAAGATAATATACTAAGGATACTAATAGTATAATAATAGTTATAAAAGTAAGCATAGTACAATGTTGTAATAGTAATGTAAAAAAGCATCAAAAATATCAGTATAATTCAGGATAATTAAGTATAGTAATAAACTTCAGTAGGATTGATCCGGGGTCCTCGGACTGATTGCCTTTTCCTGGGGTCAAGAAGGAATTTTGCCCCTGTGATACAAATTGGCTGAATGTGTCCAGGGTTTTTTTTCGCCTTCTTCTGGATCAACATCTTTAGGAATAGGGATGTAGTTTAATCTTATTTCCCCCGTGACACGAATATTGATAGTAATAATATTAATTGTTAGAAATAAATGATTAATTATTATTATAACTATGTGTCGTCTCCTTTATTTCTCTAGTAACAACACTTTAACATACAGATATCTACATGTTTGTTATAACCCTCATTTTCATGGTCCCTAGGGGCAGCATAGTATGGGGGCAGGTCAGTGGCGCAAGTACCATGGTAGCTGGCGTAGCGGCTGCCACAGGACCCGGGACCTTAGGGGCCCCGCAGGCCCCTGATGCTTTATTTTTTTAATAGGGGTTACTTCAGCAGGTAACGGGCTCTATTTACTTACCGACCCCCGCTCCTGCTCATGGAAGTGGAGGTGGCTGTGAGTAGGAGCGGGGATCAGTAAGTGAGTCTGTGGGCCTGAGGCGATAGTTTTTTTTGGGCGAATTCCAACAAATACTGCTATCATTATACTTTGGTGTCTCTTCAAATCTCAGAGTATAATGATTGGAGGCCCAGGGGAGGTGAGCGAACATAAAAACCAGTGTTACTCACCTCTCCGGTGTGACTCGCTGCAGTCTTGGGGCCTCTCTAGTTACGTCACAGTCCAATTATTATACTCTGGGGTCTGAAAATACTGTGTTGAGGGACCATTATGTGACATAATACTGTGTGCAGGGGCCACTATGGGACATAATACTGTGTGCAGGGGCCACTATGGGACATAATACTGTGTGGAGGGGCAACTATGGGACATTATACTATGTGGAGGAGCCACTATGGGACATAATACTTTGTGGAGGGACCACTGTGGGGCATTATACTGTGTGGAGGGGCCACTATGGGACATAATACTGTGTGGAGGGGCAACTATGGGACATTATATTATGTGGAGGAGCCACTATGGGACATTATACTATGTGGATGGGCCACTATGGGACATAATAGTATGTGGAGGGGTCACTGTGGGACATAATACTGTGTAGAGGGGCCACTGTGGGACATAATGATTTTTGGAGGGACCACTGTGGGACATTATACTATGTGGAGGGGCCACTGTGGGACATTATACTGTGTGGAGGGGCCACTATGGGACATTATACTATGTGGAGGGACCACTATGGGACATAATACTATGTGGAGGGGCCACTATGGGACATAATACTGTGTGGAGGGTCCACTATATAGGAAAAGATGTTAAACCCCCAGGCGGCCATTCACTGTAGCCACGGCTAAAATCAGGGACCCCTTTGGAGTGCAGGTCTCTTTGTGGTGGCTGTCTTTTCTTTTTGTAAGAGAATTACTGGTTAGGCTCATATCCCAAGTCTTGGTCCGGATCAGGACTTTCTTGTAAAACATGTGCCTATTGGGCGCTACCAAAAGGTGGCGCTAGAGTCACAATTTTCTTTTTTTTTTTCTCCCAAGGGATACTAATTTGCATTTCTAAGAAAATCCTGGTATATCTTTAGCTCTGATTAGAACATCCTTATGTGATTTCATTATTATTAGGGCTTTCATCCATAAGCAAAATACTTGCCCAGATTTTTATTTAGCCGTCTTCTTATTGCGAAACATCATCCTTTGTTGATTCAGTCATAACTAGAGGTGAATGGAACATTTCACTCAGTTTCGGTTACAAACCATTCCATATACTTTCCATACACTCAATAAAGCCTAAAAATACTGATTTATGATAAGAATCCTTGTTTTCTTCTTAGCTGTGAATAGAGTATACGTGTAGGCTCCCCACATTATAATGTCCCCCTCAATGTGTTCCCCACAGCTCCCCTTAGTATGGCCCCATTGTATAGTTCCACCCTTAGTATGGCCCCAACAATATAACATTCCCTTAATTTTGGCCCCCACAGTGTAATGTCCTGCTTTAATATGGCCCCCACTGTATAATGCCCCTCTTAATAGGCTCCTATTGTATATTGCCCACCTTAAAAGACCCCTGCGGTATAATGTCCCTGATACTAGGCTCCTATTATGTATTGCCCCCTCTTATGTATTATCCCTCCTAATAGTCTCCCATTGTATAGTGCCCCCCCTTAATTGGACCC
The DNA here is from genome assembly GCA_947044405.1 of Leptodactylus fallax. Lineage (NCBI taxonomy): Eukaryota > Metazoa > Chordata > Amphibia > Anura > Leptodactylidae > Leptodactylus > Leptodactylus fallax. The sequence continues at coordinate 1,353,758 of CAMRHE010000412.1, forward strand.
CAAAGTATAATGTCCCCTCTTAGCTTCCCTCTGGTACCTATATATTTAAGCTGAACATACACATGTTCATGAGCCAGTTATTCCTCTCTACCCCAGCATAAACATGCATGCTCAGTATATTAATAGTATACATGCTAGTTTCACAGGAGAACCACTGCACATACAGCTATTTACCAAAGTATTAGGTCTATTGAAATCCAACACACAGCCCATCTATGGCAGTTTTATGGTGCAGAGGGGCTTTATTGTGGCACATCTTTGGTGGACGGCACTCTGTTCTGCCAAAGATGTGCCACATCTCACGTTCTTTGCTTTGGTTGCAATTTTCTTTGAATGTGGATGAAGACCTGGCCGCAGCAGGGATGCTTTGGCCAACATATTTATTATAACCTCACCAGAAAACTGATATGAATTATATAGGTAATCTATGCCAATTCCTGACTGATGTAGATTTCCATTATGACACACAGCATGTGCCCGATTTATGAAGACATCGGAGTCTTTATAATTGAGACACATCTTGTGCCATTTCAGGCCTCTATTAGGAAATGGCAGTCTTAATACAGTTCTCGCCATTGATCCTCCACATCTTATCTAGTTGACATCTTAGATAATAAAAACTATTTTATTTTATATTACTTTAGTCATGACGCAGTATAAATGGTTATACGTCTTAGGCCTCATTCAGACGACCGTATTGATGTGGAGTATTTATGCTGTATTTACAACCAGCCTATAACTTTTCTTATAGTGACTGCATTTTCTGTATCGCAGCATGCTCTATTGCATAGTGTATTACGCCACCTTTCCTCCAATAGAAGTCAATTATGATGCAGGTTTTTTCATCTGTGAGGAGGAGTGCTGACAAAATACTGAAGTAAAATACTGATCTTAATACTGATGAGAAATAAAAACTGACCAGATACTAAACAAATACAGCAATTACATGCATTTATAAAAAGACAACAAAGTCAGTTTTTTTTATGTATTTTGCACCATTATGGTCATCTGAATAAGGCCTAAGGCTATGTTCATAACCGCATTGGAGGTTCTGTCTGTCTAAATTTATGCAAATTGCAGATACCATAATGGATACCCAACAGACCCCATTATAGACAAACGGACCCTCTGTTATTGTGCGTCATTAGATTGATCCGTTTTTATTGTTATTTCCATTTTTTCTGTTCCTGTGATGGATCAGAAGAACAGAAAGAGGAACACGGATGTGAACTTATTCTTCCTCTGTTCTAAACTATTATATTTGATAAACCCTACACTAAATGTTGTTAAAGCTTCACATCCATTTCTTGAGAATCAAATTTCCTGTGTACTTATCCTGTACTCCATCATTATTGTTGTACGAGCAGCTTTTTATCTTGTTCATTTACTCATGTTGGTCCATGCCATTCACAACTGGCTTCATGCCAAAACCCTAGTCATGTCCAGTGAGCGATGACTTCATTATAGAAACCAAGTTTTGGCTTATGTGTAGTGTGGCTGTACGATGATGCTTCCCTTGAAGAAATAAAGACAATTGCAAAGCAAGTAAAATTGACACTGATAAACCTTGCTAACAAAATTGCAGATATAATGGCACTCAACCATACTGATTAATATCTCTTTTTCTAGACCTATCTTTAGGACAGGTCATGAATTCAAGAATGGCAGGGGCCTGACACTTGTGCGGGTAGGCTTGATATCGCAGCTCAGACCATTCACTTGAACGGGACTGAGCTGTGATCAGGTCATGTGACCTATGAACATGCCATCACATGCCAATCAAGGAGCGCCGTTGCTGCTTCAAACAGCTGATCTGTGGGGGTCCTGGGTGTTAGACCCCCAAAGATCTTCATCTGATGACCTATCCTATCTTTGCTTGCTGCATAATACAGTTGATATCTGCCAGCAGAACAAGTTCTGATGCTGGAAGTTTCACTCCTTTTATGCCATAGTAAAATGTGACTATGACATCTGACCAGTTACACAGAATTACTTTATTAGTGGAATTTTCTCCCACACAAACACACAGATAATATATATCATGCATTTGTTTATATACATTGATAATTGGTATGATTTGACAGTTTCAATAATGTATTTAATAATGATATATCAGAATCAAATTCTAGCTGTATTCACATTGTACAGAGGCGGGAAACCTGTCTACATGCAAGACCATTCAGCAACTGCATTTACCTAAAACACTACTGAAGATCTGCAATGACAATTTTGACCATCTAAAGTGGTCATGTGTATGTGAATTATGTCATTGTGCCTCATATCATATTAGGAAATTCTTTCCACTGGAGCTTTCTTGGAACCTTTTTCTAGTTCAGATGATAAGAAAGACACAATAACCTTAGTAGATACTGATTTGCAAATGGCTTACAAAAATGCTATATATCTATACAGTAGATTAAACAGAGGTCAGTTATAGATTACTTTGCTCATATTCACAAGGCAATGACTTGGCTCCACCATCAAGCCATTTTCAACCCTGAAGGAGCTGTAACATTGCCTAGTGAACATGGGTGATAATAAACCTACAATTCTACCTTCCTTTTGTGCACTGGATTGGATGGAGTTTAGCCTTTTGCAGAAATTGTAGCCATCCTTTGTGAAGTTGTTAGCCATTGTACTCTATCCCTTGTTTTCCTATAGATTGATAAGATGCCATTTGTCCTGCAGGTGTGTAATTTAGGACTTCATTGTTATAGGACAATATAATGGTATCACAAGGTGTCTGAAGAAGACTCCATTTCCATGATTAGTCATTATCATTTAAGTCTGAAATCCAGTCTTGGGCAGTGCAGAATTTACATTACATCAACATGTAAACCAAATGACTGAAAATCCTCACTTCAGGCTATGTGTGCAACCCCCAACATCCCCTATGGTACACATAGAAAAAAAAAAGATTAAAATACAAAGCGCATCAGGTAAACATGGGGGAGATTTATCAAGGGGGAATTTTTGAAGTCAGATTTTTTGGAAGAGGTGTTGGCGTAATTTGCCGGTGAGGGAGTGCCTAATTCATGATGAGATGCAGCCTCAGTGTGTTACTATGGGGGAGACTGAGTGACGTATATAGTCATATGGTTCTCTACCCCCAGACACTGGAGATGTAGGCAGGTTTATCATCATATATAAAGGACACTGTGAAGCAAGGGAAAGATAAATTAAAAGTAGGTAGTCCTGCTGAAGATATATAGTTTTTCTACTGGGGGACGCTGACCCCTGCACTAGAGGGTCTAAGGGTACATTCACACGTAGGAATTTGCTGTGGATTTGCTTCCTGATGAAAAAATAAGTGTCCTGCTCAATCTTGCAGAGTATACTGCGGCTGATTCAGCCATGGATTCTGCGGCTTGAGACTCCCTGCTGACTAGGCCCATGGGTTCTCATTCCTAGTATCCATTTCTAGTACCTTTAAATCATGGTCCTCAGAAAGCTTCCCTTCTCATTACATGTCCCCAGTACAATATCGCTTTAAATCTTGGTCCTCAGTATGGGACCATTTCTAGACTCCAGCATGGCTACTCCTCATATTCCTGGTTCCGAGCATGGCTCCCCTCTCCTTCCTAGACCCCAGCATGGCTACCCCTCACATTTTTTTCACTGGAAACAAAGTCGGACATGCAGGACTTTGTTTCCGAGGAGAAAAACTGGATTCGTAGCGCAGAGGGTGTAAGCGCACACTCGCGCGTTGCTTTTAAAACCCATTAAGTTTTCCGAGATTTTCAGTCGGATTTGCGGCAGACGGACTCCGGCGCAAGTGTGAACCCACCCTTACTCAGCAGCCTACTGACTACATCACTTGGAAGCTCTCTAATATCACTTCTCAGAAGTTGGCAACTATATTCTAAGTTCAATGGAAGGGAGGTAAAGTCTCCATCCTCTGCCATTCTGTAGGCCAGCGGCCCCCAACCTTTAGTTTTCCGCGGCCCGGCAGGAGGGGGGCATTGCAGGGAGCGGGGGCGGGGCGGGCGATTTAGGGTTATACAGTAAACGGCGCTTTAGACGAGACAGGTCGACGATCTGGCCACAGTGTTGTGGCTCCTAGCATAGCTAATGGCGGGGACCTGGTCTACAGCGCTGTACACCGAGGCCCCCATCATTAGCTATGCTAGGAGCCACAACACTGTGGCCAGATTGCCGACCCACCCCACATAATGTGCCGGGAGCCGCCTTTACCGAGGCTAGCCCGCTGCCCCGCGGACTGACAGAAGACCCCCAACGGCCGGTGGTTGGGGACCCCTGCTTTGGGCCACAGGATTATTACATTTACCATCCGGGGCGCAGGCAATGTGATGACGTTGCGAACATCTGACTTCAGGAGAAGGGTTGCAGCTCCACTTGTCAGGAGATCCAGGTAAGGAAAGTATAACATTTGTTGTTTTCTATAGAACTAGAATGGAGAGAATACTATAACAGGGGGCACTATATGTAATAAGGGGGGTTATAACTAATATAGAGGCAGTATACATAATAAGTAATATGGGGCATTAACTAATAAAAAGGCACTGTATGTAATAAGGGGGCACTATAAGTAATAAGTAAGCACTGTATGTAATGGGGGGCTATAAGTGATAAGGAGGCACTACATGTAATTTAGGGTGACTAAAAGTAATAAAGAGGCACTATATGTAATAAGGGGGACTATAAGTAATATGGAAGCACTGTATGTAATGGGGGCCTATAATTAATAAGGAGGCACTATATGTAATAATGGGGGCTATAAGTAAAAAGGAGGCACTATATATAATAAGGGGGGACTATATGTTAGAAGGAGGCACTATATCTAATAAGGAGGGAATATAACTAATAAAGAGGCACTATATGTAATAAGGGGGGACTATACATAATAAGAGGTGACTGTAAGTAATAAGGAGGCACTATATGTAATAAGGGAGGAATATAACTAATAAGGAGGAAATATATGTAATAAGGTGCACTATAAGTAATAAGTAGGCACTGCATGTAATGGGGGGACTATAAGTAATAATGAGGCACTATATGTAATAAGGGGGAATATAAGTATTAAGGAGGCACTATATGTAATAAGGGGTCACTGTAAGTAAAAAGGGGAACTATATGTAATAAGGAGGTACTATATGTAATAATAATAATAATAATAATAATAATAATCTTTTAATAGTCCCTCCATGGGGAAATTCAGTTTATTACAGCAGCAAAGATATGCAATACAAATATAATACAATACAAAACGCTCCAAGGTAGAGGCATTACAGTGACAGTAGGGACAGATAGAGAGGTACAAACAAAGTAGCAGAGGGGATGTCACAACTTAAAGATCTTTCAGTTCTCTCTATGGAATGATCTCCGCTTTGGGCGGTGTTGGTTGTACAGCCTAACCGCAGCGGGGAGGAAAGACTTCCGATAGTGCTACTTCTCGCACTTAGGGTGAAGTAGTCGGTCATTGACAGTACTGCCCAGCGCTATCATGGTCTCATGCATGGGATGGGAGTTATTCTCCCACATGGAGCTCACCACGGACAGTATCCTTCTGTCAACCACCACCTGCACAGAGTCCAGGGGACTCCCATGGACAGAGCTGGCCCTTCTAATCAGCTTGTCGAGTTTATTTCTATCCCTGGTTGATATACTGCTCCCCCAGCAGGCCACTCCGAAGAAGATGGCTGATGCCACTATTGAGTTGAAAAAGGCCCTAAGAAGTGCCCCCTGGACTCCAAAGGCTCTCAGCCTCCTAAGCAGGTAATGCCTGCTGTGGCCCTTCCTGTACAGGACATCCATGTGATCTGCCCAGTCCAGCTTATTATTGAGGAGCACACCCAGGTACTTATAGGTGTTGACAATCTCAATGCTCGTCCCCTGGATGTCCACTGGTTTAGGAGGGTATCTGCATTTATGAAAATCCACCACCATCTCCTCGGTCTTCCCATCATTAATCCTAAAATGGTTCCGCTGGCACCAGTCCACAAAATCCTGGTTCAATTCTCTGTGCTCCCTGTCATCTTCATCTGTGATGAGACCTACTATTGCTTACATCTGTAAGTAGCAGCTAGATGAGTTGCACCTAAAATCTGCAGTGTGCAGTGTGAAGAGGAAAGGGGCAAGAACTGTACCCTGAGGTGCCCCCATATTACAGATCACGGTATCTGACACACAGTCCCAGGCTCTCACATGAGGTCGGTTTGTGATGTAGTCTAGGATCCAGTTGGAGAGATGGTGGTCCACTCCAACAAGGCCCAGCTTGTCTCTCAGTAGCCCCGGCTGTATGGTGTTAAAAGCACTGGAGAAATCAAAGAACATTATTAAGTGGGGTTATAAGTAATAAAGAGGAACTATATGTAATAAGGAGGTCTATAAGTAATAAGGAGGCACTATATGTAATATGGTGGGCTGTAACTATTAAAGAGGCATTATAAAAACTAAGAGGGGGAGCGGTATAAATAATAAGGGGCACTATAATTTAAAAGTTGGCACTGTAACCTATCAGGTGGCATTATTACTTAATAGGTTGCACAAGGGGGTTATTTTTACTGTATAGAGGAAGAAATATGGTTGTTACTGTTTTGGAGGTAAAAATGGAGTAGTATTAATAATAATAATTTTATGTCCCCAAATAGTAATAATAACCCTCTTTTTGCCTCTACACAATAAAAACCTTTATAATTTTGTAAGGGTCATAAAGGTGGGCATGTGTCCTGTGTAGTGGGCAGAGAGAAGGCGTTTTTTATCTTGTAGTGGTATAGTGGTGTAATACCGCAGTACTGTGTCCTATATTCCTTTAAGGCTGAGTCAGGGATGTGTTCATGTTGTAGCACAGGGCACTGTTACATTTATATGTAATGTGTATATAATATGTGATGTCTTTAAGAAGTAATTGCATCAGCCATTGCATCTGTGCCAGCACTGGTAAGGTTAATGCACAGCACCTCACACCACATGTGCCCAACACTTAGCCCTCATTGGACAAGGGGGTGGCGACACTTTGGTGTAGTTTAGGCAGACTGGGGAAGTCTGGTTAGTTCTGATGGTGAGGTAGTGATCTGGAGTGTAGTCTGAGGGGGAAGATTGATGCCACACTTTTGGCCACTGCTGGACCAACAGGACCATAACTGAGTTCAGAGTGGAGTACCACAAGTCTCAGGAGACCAGGTACAGTCTGTAATAAGAGTAGGAGAATTTAGACTGCCACAGAGCACAAGGCCACATTCAGTCCTATATAAGGAGGCACACCTAGTGCTACTCCAAGGTACATCATACCCTATATATGAGGGGAACTCTTCTATCCTTCCCTACCGTGCTGTTCACCTCCATATTGAGCGTTATCTGCTTGTACTGTGAACCTGATGTTGGGTGTATAGAAGCTTTTAAAGACTGGCACTACTTTACCATCCATCTTGCCTCCATGTGTGTGTCTGAAGCTAACTTGCACCAACCACCAATTTGGGTACATTCTGGGCCAGGCCACACTACTACACCCATCATGCACCAGAGGGAGTACCCCGGGAAACCTGTCCAGTACAATGACCACCTAGGTGCGTTCCCCCACCACTGTGCTGTACCCAAGGGAGAGAGCCTGGAGACGCCTACACCGTGACTACCACTCCCAACATCCACCACTCAGGCACAATGTCCCCACATTGTGGGGCACCACAATGAGAAGTATTATTACTATGTGAGGGCACAGATGTGGGCATAATTACTGTTCAGGAGCACAGAGGTGGGCATTACCATGTGATGCATTATTAAATCATTATGTTAAATAAACAATCCAAATTTATTAGGATAGAAGTGTGTGGTCACTTAGGGTTTGGGATATAAAGGGTGGCATCAGGGCCGGTGTTAGACAAACTGTGGCCCTGGGCAAAATTAAAACCGGGGGCACCAAATGCTGATATACCAACAACGTACAAATTTCCAGTGGAAGCCCCTTTAATAATGCCCCCTTTTTGCCCCCAAAACAGTAACAACACCCCCTCTTATGCCCACACACAATTCAAATAACCACCTTTGTACTGCCTAATAGATTTTTGCACCCCCTCATCAGTTATTATAGCACCTCCTTATAAATAATAGTCCCTGCTTATAAACAGTGCCCCATATCAGTAATAGTTCCCCCTTATCAGTAATAGCCCCCCTCATAAATAATAGTTCACCTTATAAATAATAGTCCACATTATCAATATTAGCCCTCTTATAAATAATAGCCCTCTTAACAATAATACCCACTTACAAATAATAGACCTGTTATAAATAATAGTTCCCCCTTATAAATAGCCCCTTGAACAATACCCTCCTTATAAAGTTTCCTTCTTATAAATAAAAGAGACCACATTATAATAGTCTCCCATATAATGTCCCCCTTATTATAGGCCTATTATAAATAGCTCTTCCCTTATAAATAATAGCCTGCCTTATATATAATAATTTCCTCTTATAGTAGCCCCCTTATAAATAGTTCCTCCCTTATATATAATAGCCCTCTTATAACAATCCACCTTCTATATAATAGTTTCGCTCCTGCAATAGCCCCCTTATATATAATAGTCTCCCCCTTATCAATAACATTTCCCCGTTTATATATAACAGACGCCTCCTTATATATAATAGTTCTTCCCTTATACATAATAGCCCCTCATATAACAGTCTCCCCCTTATAACTGCAAACCTTATATATAATAGTCCTCCCTTATAATAGCCCCTTTATATATAATAGTTCCTCTCCTATAATAGTACCCTTATATATAACAGTCCCTCCTTATAATACCCACCATATATAAGTCCTCTCTTATAATAGCACTCCTTGTATATAATAATTCCTCTCCTATAATAGCCCCCTTTATATATAATGGTCCCACATTGTAATAGTGCTCCTTATAGATAATAATTCCACTTATAATAGCACTCCGTATATAAAACAGTTCCTCCATTATAAATAATAGCCCCCTTATATATGGCTCCCCCTGATAACAGCCCCCTTATATATAATTGTCCCCCCCTTATAATAGCCCACTTATATTTAATAGCCCCCTTATATATAATAATTATTATTCCTCTCTTATAATAGTGCCCCTTATGTATAATAGTTCATCCATTATAAATACTAGTCCCCTTATATTTAAGTCTGTCCCTTATAATAGCCCCCTCGTATATGTCTCCCCCTTATAGCAGCCCCCTTATATATAATAGTTCCTTTATAATAGCCCCTTCTGTATAATAGTCCCCTCTTATAATAGTGCCCTTATATATAACAGTCTGCCCATTATAATAGCTCCTCTTGTATAATAGTTCCTCTTATAATAACCCACTTATATATTAGTTTCTCTCTTATAATAACCCCCTTATATAAAATAGTCCCCCCTTATAATAGCGCGTTTATATATAATATGTCATCTCATAATAACCCCCTTATATAACAGTCTCCCCATTATAATAGCCCCCTTATAAATAATAGTTCATCCATTATTTATGCTTTCAACCTTATAATAGCCTCACTTATTTGTAATAATTTTCACCTTTTAAGGATGGAGCTATTATAAGGAGGTATTATTATACACTTATTTATAATGGGGGCTATTATAAGAGGGAACTATTATTTATAAAGGTGCTGTTATAAGGGAGGAACTATAATATATAAGGGGACTAATATAAGGGGGGAACAATTATATACAAAAGCCCCCCCCTTATATATAATATGTCATCTCTGTTAATAACCCCCTTATATATAACAGTTTCCCCTCATACATAATGCTTCACCCTTACAATAGCCCCCCTTATATTTAATACAGTCATGGCCAAAAGTTTTGAGAATGATACAAATATTAATTTTTACAAAGTCTACTGCTTCAGTTTTTCTAATGGCAATTTGCATATACTCCAGAATGTTATAAAGAGTGATCAGCTTAACAGCAATTATTTGCAAAGTCAATATTTGCCTAGAAAATGAACTTTATCCCCCAAAACACATTTCAACATCATTGCAGCCCTGCTTTAAAAGGACCACCTAACATCGTTTCAGTGATTGCTCCATTAACACAGGTGTGGGTGTTGATGAGGACAGGGCTGGAGATCAATCTGTCATGATTAAGTAAGAATGACACCACTGGACACTTTAAAAGGAGGCTGGTGCTTGCCATCATTGTTTCTCTTCTGTTAACCATGGTTATCTCTAAAGAAACACGTGCAGTCATCATTGCACTGCACAAAAATGGCCTAACTGGGAAGAGTATTGCAGCTAGAAAGATTGCACCTCAGTCAACAATCTATCGCATCATCAAGAACTTCAAGGAGAGAGGTTCCATTGGTGCCAAAAAGGCTCCAGGGCGCCCAAGAAAGACCAGCAAGCGGCAGGACCGTCTCTTAAAAGTGTTTCAGCTGCGGGATCGGGCTACCAGCAGTGCAGAGCTTGCTGAGGAATGGCAGCAGGCAGGTGTGAGTGCATCTGCACGCACTGTGAGGCGGAGACTCTTGGAACAAGGCCTGGTCTCAAGGAGGGCAGCAAAGAAGCCACTTCTCTCCAGAAAAAACATCAGGGACAGACTGATATTCTGCAAAAGGTACAGGGAGTGGACTGCTGAGGACTGGGGTAAAGTCATTTTCTCTGATGAATCCCCTTTTCGATTGTTTGGAACATCTGGAAAACAGCTTATTTGGAGAAGAAGAGGTGAGCGCTACCACCAGTCTTGTCTCATGCCAACTGTAAAGCATCCTGAAACCATTCATGTGTGGGGTTGCTTCTCAGCCAAGGGAATCGGCTCTCTCACAGTCTTGCCTAAACGAATGAACTCACACAGATCCACCATTAATAACAGCAGAACCGATCTCCCAGTGGCCGCACATTTCTCCGGAGAAAACCACTCTATTGAAGATTTGCGGGTTGTGGTTTTAATGGGACATTTTAAGACACAGGAGAAAAGAAAAGAAATGGAGTATAAATTTATGCAAAAATTTCAAACTCTGCAATTTGGACTTAATATTCATGCCAGCTTCATGTCACACTATGTTTGAACCATGAACTGAACTCAATATTCATGCCAGCTTCAAATCAGACTATGTGTGACCTGTGAGGGTCACAAATCACCTCCTGATAGCAAACAGATAACAGCAAGAATTACTGATCCCTCCGTCACGCACCACAAGTTTCCAGACTGTTTTTTTTGACCTGTTGTAAATAACTTCTCTACTTAGATTGCAATTTTTTTTAAGGACTCTAAAATGCTTTGAAAACCATGTGTATAAAAATCTGTTAATTTTCAGTTCTTGTATCACACCATGTCTGATGAAGGGAGCGAGTACTCCTGAAAGCTTACTTATAAATATACTCAGTTAGCCTCTAAAAGGTATCGCCTGATTTCTTCACTCTTCCACTACTTTCAATGGCTAACACTGTACAACATTATACTACTACCAGTCTTGCCTAAAAACACAGCCATGAATAAAGAATGGTACCAGAATGTCCTCCAAGAGCAACTTCTCCCAACCGTCCAAGAGCAGTTTGGCGCTCAACAATGCCTTTTTCCAGCATGATGGAGCACCTTGCCATAAAGCAAAGGTGATAACTAAATGGCTCAGGGAACAAAACATAGAAATTTTGGGTCCATGGCCTGGAAACTCCCCAGATCTTAATCCCATTGAGAACTTGTGGTCAATCATCAAGAGACGGGTGGACAAACAAAAACCAACAAATTCAGACAAAATTAAAGCATTGATTCTGCAAGAATGGACTGCTATCAGTCAGGATTTGGTCCAGAAGTTGATTGAGAGCATGCCAGGGAGAATTGCAGAGGTCCTGAAGAAGAAGGGTCAACTTCAAATACTGACTTGCTGCATTAACTCATTCTAACTGTCAATATAAGCTTCTGTTACTCATAATATGAATGCAATTATATTTCTGTATGTGATAAAAACATCTGACAAACACACATAAAAACCAGAGGGCAGCAGATCATGTGAAAATATAATATTTGTGTCATTCTCAAAACTTTTGGCCATGACTGTAGTTCCCCCTCTATAAATATTAGTCCTCCCTATAAATAATAGTTTTCCCCTTTAGCAGGTAATCCCTTTCCCTTACCAGAAAACAATAAGTCTTGCGCTCCCACGATGAGCGGAGCAGCCGGAGATTCTCCTGTAGTAGCGGCTCAGGTGGCGCAATGCAGTGATGTCATCACGCCACCTGTGCCACGACATCCTGTGTGTTACCGGCAGTTCTCTATGACAGATCAGGGACCTTTCAGCTCCTGGGTTCTGTCATAGGATTAAACTGTGCACGTCGATACAGCTGTGGAGCTCCCAGGATCCGGAGCATCAGGGCCCCTTTGAGGACGGGGCCCTGGGCAATTGCCCAGTTTCCCCCCCCCTAATGCCGGCCCTTGGTGGCATTAATACTGTTTGGTGCATTATTACCATCTGCAGGACAACTAATATTTTGGGCACGATATGGGGCACTATCGGGCACTATTTGTGTTCAGGGACAATAAAGAAGAAGAGATAACTATCACTGTATGGTGGTAATTAATATTGGTCTTTGTACATTGGCAGTAACAGTATGATGGTATTATTAAAGGAGTTGTCCATGCTTAAAGCTATTTATGATCTATCCTCAGGATATACCATAAACCAAATGATCAGTGCCCCCCCCCAACCAATTATCTGTAGGAACCCGTTTCCAATGCCTGTCCTATACGCTATACAAGGTCAGAAACAGAGAGCTCCGTCCCCTGTATAGCTCATTGAAGTCAGTGGGCAGTAATGTGAAGGTGCTTGGACTGAGGACAGAGCCTTCTGCTTCCGACCCTGTATTTGTGTATAGGATGGCGCTCGAAGTGGCTCCATATGCAGATCGGCCCGGAGACTGGCTCTCGTCCCCCACTGATCAAGGTTTTATAAAGTAGCTGAAGCTTAAGTCACTATGCAATGATTGCTGTCATAGTGTTGCAGTATTATTTGGGACTTGTATAGAGGTATTATTGGTAATATTAGTCGCTGCATTGTGTGTTTTGTTCCATAACAGTATAGAGGTAATATTTAATCATTGTATGGTTGTAATATTTGGTATAGTATTATTATAACTATATATGTTTATAAATATACAATTTGTGTGTGTAGGGAGTCAGACCTTATCTTCTAAGATCCTGGTAACTCCCATAGTGCTAGAAATGAATGCTGTAGTGCTCTGCACAGGGCCTTGACTGAATACGATTGTGTTGTTGGTACCATAGGTCAGAATTTGGGGTCCCACTTTTAATTTTGCCCAGGGCCACACTTTGTCTAAAACAGTCTCTGCTCTGGAGCCTACATTTATGTTTCATATGCATGTCTAAGTACAAAGAAAGTTGGAGCGATCATAAAATACCATGTAACAAATTTGAACATTTGAGTCTGTTTAAAAGAGAAATAAGAACTCTATAGGCAGGCCCACGAGACACTGGGGATGGAGGCAGGTTTACCATCAAATATAAAGGACATTGTGAAGCAGGGGAAAGATAAATTAACAGTAGTTAGTCCTGCTGAAGATATATAGCTTTTCTACAGGGAGACGCTGACCCCTGCACTAGAGGGTCTAAGGGTACATTCACATGTAGGAATTTTCTGTGGATTTGCTTCCTGCTGAAAAAATAATTGTCCTGCTCAATCTTGCTGAGGATACTGCGGCTGATTCAGCCATAAATTCCGCGGCTTGAGACTCCCTGCTGACTAGGCCCATGGGTTCTCAATTCTAGTACCTTTAAATCGTGGTCCTCAGAAAGCTTCCCCTCTCATTCCATGTCCCCAGTATAATATCTCTTTAAATCTTGGTCCTCAGTATGGGACCATTTCTAGACTCCAGCATGGCTAATCCTCATATTCCTGGTTCCTAGCATGGCTCCCCTCTCCTTTCTAGACCCCAGCACGGCTACCCCTCACATTCCTGGTTCCTCTTATTTCTAGACCCCGACATGGCTTTCCTTTCTATATTCCCTCTACCCTGTTAACTGAAAAATCTGATCAAAAAAGTGGTCTTTGGTTGGGTAAGGGGTCTGCTTATAGAGAGGTAGCTTCCATAGAATATAATGGTAGATACATAGGTCTTTAAATCTAGAAACAATGCCATACTTGTCACTTGGCTGTGTGTGGTATTACAGCCCTACATAGTAATGTATTTGGGATGCATATCACATTGATTCTTGTTGCAGTGAGTGGATGGAGCCATTAAAAGCGCCAGGTTTCATCACATGCAAGGTATGGGACTGAGTTATTTCCTGGAAGAGCTCGATTTAGCAGTCATAGGTGGCAGAGGTGAGTGGATGATCCCCAAATACATTGAAACAGAGGCCTACAGCTGTATAGTATGGCGCTATATTGGGTTGATGTGCATCCGTGCACCATGTTCCATCTTATATCCTGTGTAAATATATAGAAATTAAAAAGAGAAAATTTATTGTAAAGTTTGTTGTGTTTAATGATTCAGTGGTTACAATGATGGTGCGGGTCAACTATGATAGAACCTACTCAACAATTTGCCATTTTTCCCATTGTAGTATTAATAAAACTCATATAATACACTGTATAGTATAAAATTTGCTTTTATTTAAAAAAAAAATACAAAATACGACATAGATACAACCAGATACAGGTAACATGATGAATGTATGATGACCTTGTATATTATATTACTTTTTTTGCGTTTTGGTCCTTGTGTGAAAAATACAAAACGGTAGAAATAAAAGTAAAAAAAAAAAACAAAAGATGGACCATTCCCTAAATGTGCAAAGGTGATGCATGGTATATATTTGCTTGATATTTAAAATATTTTATCAATGCCAGATCCTTGGTCCTGGCTGACTGCCATGCCAGATCCTTGGTCCTGGCTGACTGCCATGCCAGATCCTTGGTCCAGGCTGACTGCCATGCCAGATCCTTGGTCCTGGCTGACTGCCATGCCAGATCCTTGGTCCTGGCTGACTGCCATGCCAGATCCTTGGTCCTGGCTGACTGCCATGCCAGATCCTTGGTCCTGGCCGACTGCCATGCCAGATCCTTGGTCATGGCCGACTGCCATGCCAGATCCTTGGTCCTGGCCGACTGCCATGCCAGATCCTTGGTCCTGGCCGACTGCCATGCCAGATCCTTGGTCCTGGCTGACTGCCATGCCAGATCCTTCGTCTTGACCGACTGCCATGCCAGATCCTTGATCCTGATTGATTTCTATGCCAGATCCTTTGTCTTGACCAATTGCCATGCCAGATCCTTTATCTTGGCCAGAAGCTAAGCTTTGGTTCTGAGCAAAAATGACTTTAAATTCATTGATAAATTCATATTCCAATTCTTGGATTAAGCCTTTAAAAACTAAAAAATATTAGAATAGTTTGTAACCATCGCTATCAGAAACAGTACAAAAACATGGCTACAAAAGACGGGTGAACTAGTCTACAGGGCTCCTCGCTGTGCTTATTGAATACAATCTACTGCACCTTACAGGATTGGTCATTAGAAAAGAACAATGGGGGAAAACCATCAGAAGTACAAGAATTACCAGGTCTGGGAAAATGGTGCTAACTGCAGAAAATGTATCAGAATGTCACATATGGCATGGTACACTACCTACAACTTGGCAGACATTTCAGATGCCATTTTATTACTCATACAACATGGCTGACATACATTTATACCTATATACATCAATATATATTTACACATTTGGTAACCACTTTTTCACGTTGGAACACTATTCATATCTTGAGTCATGGCATGTGCTTCACTTGTGGGCACGAAGATTACTATATTATAGATTGCAGAGTATAGCAAACTTCAGCACTCCACCTGTGTGAAACTACAACTCTCAGCATGCTCCACTGATTTCTATGGGAGATGAACAATGTGCAAGTTTGGAGTTGTAGTTCAACAATAGCAAGACATTGTGGGAAAACATTGGGGCAGACTAACTAATGAAAATGTGTCAGAATTTATGTAATTTACACCCAACGTATGAATAGTCTAAGACACTGTTAGCTAAGAGACATGGCTTAGGAGAAAGACATGTAGCCAATGTTAGGTGTGTACAGAGGACTAGAAAATCTAAAGATGCTCCAGTACGGGTTTATCATCCATCAGTCTCTATGACGTATCTGGTGCATTTTTAGTCTAAGTTTACATTGTCTAAGTATTAGATAGTATTAGTAAATCTGCCCCAAGAATATATTTTCTTACATGGTTACACAGTAGAGCATATGATAATATAAGATATTAAAAAGTATATATTAAAAAGATGCAAAAAAAAAAATCAGACCATAAAAGATACATAAAATGCAATAAGACTTACCAGGAAAAGCAAAGCTCTGGGTGGCAAAGCAGAGAATAAGGAGGAGAGTAAAGTGCATTGTGGACCTCATTTCTGTATGACTGCAGAAGGGAACTGAGGAGTAGAGGTGAGGGGTCTCTGTATATAGCACAGTCCTGACTCCTGCCACACCATGGGGGGGGGGTCCTCTGTTAATAGCTCCGCCCTCCTGGGTACAAACACTAAACAATGGGATCTAATTCTAAATCTAATTACAGTAAAGGAGACATAGTAACATTGGATCTGGTGTTTAAAAAACTTTGCCATTTGTGAGTCATTTTTCAGCTGCACATAATTCAACTTTCATTTAATTTTTGTAGAATGTATATGTTATCTACATAATAGAATGATAGTTTATTTAGTTATTTTCTTTTATAGGTTTCCTAAATTATCTAATTTACCAAAATGTATTATATAGGAATATAATGATAGTTGCCCACATAGACTTCTATGGGGTCCTAATGTACTCTGGACCAGACTCAGTATGCACCCACTGAGGGCACATGGGTAGGCAGATCTATCACCATCTACCGATACCCATATATATTATATTTTTCTTATAATATATAATAACCAATTGACTTGAATGGAAGAAAAATGACCGCAGTAGTGAGTCTTCCTCCCCCATTCACTTTGCATCACCTGGTAATTAACGGAAATGATCGACATTGTTCTCAATCGATCGGCGCCCTTCCTGGCCAGTATCTGCCAGTGCAATACAGCCAGCAGACACCTCTTGGGGCAGCTTAAAGGGGTTATCTGGTTTTTAGTATTAGGTCCTTAGAATAGGCCATCAATATTAGATCTGTCGGGGTCTGACATCTGGGACCCCCGCAGATCAGCTATACCAAGATACCAAACTGTATTGGTGAGTGTAGGTATTGCAGTGCTGTTCCATTGAAATCTATGGAATAGCGCTGCCTTAGCTTCACTTGCCGCTACATTTTGTAGGGCGAGTGAGCATTGCAGCTCATGGTATGTAGACATTACAGAGAGCCATGCTTTCATGGTACAGGTGATATGCGGGGGGTCCTGGGTGGCGGACTCCCACAGATCTAATGTTGATAACCCTTTAAGGACTCATACACACTACTGTGTCACAGTTCCATACAACCTAAGTGAGCCCATGTACTTTTTTTGGGACTGTATTCTTAGTCTGTTTTGTATTCTTTGCAAACATATTTTTATTCTATTGAAAGGGTTTACTGGGTTATTAAAATTAGCCCACGTGCCGCTACCCCTTCATAACAGTTGATCTGTGGGGTGCAGAGACTGACTCTCAGAAATGTAAAATTGATGGTCTATTTTGTGAATAGGCCATCAGTTTTAATTACTTGGATAACCCCTTTAGTCTTATTTCCCTGGATTTGGAAGATAAATGTCTTGCCATACAATATCATCAAGCACTCAAAGGCTGTCTGGCGGAGATCTATTGTCTGTATTTACTTAGATTGCCTGTGATCTACATTCATTTAGGTTGTCTAGTCCATACAGTGTGAATTTATTTATACAGTCATGGCCAAAAGTTTTGAGAATGATACAAATATTAATTTTTACAAAGTCTACTGCTTCAGTTTTTCTAATGGCAATTTGCATATACTCCAGAATGTTATAAAGAGTGATCAGCTTAACAGCAATTACTTGCAAAGTCAATATTTGCCTAGAAAATGAACTTTATCCCCCAAAACACATTTCAACATCATTGCAGCCCTGCCTTAAAAGGACCACCTAACATCGTTTCAGTGATTGCTCCATTAACACAGGTGTGGGTGTTGATGAGGACAGGGCTGGAGATCAATCTGTCATGATTAAGTAAGAATGACACCACTGGACACTTTAAAAGGAGGCTGGTGCTTGCCATCATTGTTTCTCTTCTGTTAACCATGGTTATCTCTAAAGAAACACGTGCAGTCATCATTGCACTGCACAAAAATGGCCTAACTGGGAAGAGTATTGCAGCTAGAAAGATTGCACCTCAGTCAACAATCTATCGCATCATCAAGAACTTCAAGGAGAGAGGTTCCATTGGTGCCAAAAAGGCTCCAGGGCGCCCAAGAAAGACCAGCAAGCGGCAGGACCGTCTCTTAAAAGTGTTTCAGCTGCGGGATCGGGCTACCAGCAGTGCAGAGCTTGCTGAGGAATGGCAGCAGGCAGGTGTGAGTGCATCTGCACGCACTGTGAGGCGGAGACTCTTGGAGCAAGGCCTGGTCTCAAGGAGGGCAGCAAAGAAGCCACTTCTCTCCAGAAAAAACATCAGGGACAGACTGATATTCTGCAAAAGGTACAGGGAGTGGACTGCTGAGGACTGGGGTAAAGTCATTTTCTCTGATGAATCCCCTTTTCGATTGTTTGGAACATCTGGAAAACAGCTTATTTGGAGAAGAAGAGGTGAGCGCTACCACCAGTCTTGTCTCATGCCAACTGTAAAGCATCCTGAAACCATTCATGTGTGGGGTTGCTTCTCAGCCAAGGGAATCGGCTCTCTCACAGTCTTGCCTAAAAACACAGCCATGAATAAAGAATGGTACCAGAATGTCCTCCAAGAGCAACTTCTCCCAACCGTCCAAGAGCAGTTTGGCGCTCAACAATGCCTTTTCCAGCATGATGGAGCACCTTGCCATAAAGCAAAGGTGATAACTAAATGGCTCAGGGAACAAAACATAGAGATTTTGGGTCCATGGCCTGGAAACTCCCCAGATCTTAATCCCATTGAGAACTTGTGGTCAATCATCAAGAGACGGGTGGACAAACAAAAACCAACAAATTCAGACAAAATTAAAGCATTGATTCTGCAAGAATGGACTGCTATCAGTCAGGATTTGGTCCAGAAGTTGATTGAGAGCATGCCAGGGAGAATTGCAGAGGTCCTGAAGAAGAAGGGTCAACACTGCAAATATTGACTTGCTGCATTAACTCATTCTGTCAATATAAGCTTCTGTTACTCATAATATGAATGCAATTATATTTCTCTATGTGATAAAAACATCTGACAAACACACATAAAAACCAGAGGGCAGCAGATCATGTGAAAATATAATATTTGTGTCATTCTCAAAACTTTTGGCCATGACTGTAGAGTCTACTGTATATTTGTTTAGAGTCTCCTATCTAGTACCTATTTTTTTTTTGCTTAGGGGGTCTTATCTCGGCTCTGTGTTCATTTTGGGGTGTGAAGTATTCACATAGGTTATGCTTCGTTCACACCTGCGCTTGCTGTCCGTCCGTTGCCAATCCAGTGAAAATCTCGGCGAACTGGATTGGCATCGGATACAGACTGGTCAGCGGCGCATTGGTTAAAAACCCATTCATTTGAATGGGTTTTTAAAGCAATGCGTGGGTGTGCGCTTACACCCTCTGCGCTGCAAATCCTTTTTTTTTCGTCGGACATGAAGTCCTGCGTGTCCGACTTTGTTTCCGACGAAAAAAAAGGATTCACAGTGCAGAGGGTGTAAGCGCACACCCACGCATTGCTTTAAAAACCCATTCAAATGAATGGGTTTTTAACCAATGCGCCACTGACCGGTCTGTATCCGATGCCAATCCAGTTCGCCGAGATTTTCACTGGATTGGCAACGGACGGACAGCAAGCGCAGGTGTGAACCCACCCTGACTCAGCAGCCTACTGACTACATCACTTGGAATCTCTCTAATGTCACTTCTCAAAAGTTGGCAACTATATGCTAAGTTCAATGGATGTTGTAATATCAAAGTCATTAACACTTAGACAACCAACTGTTCGGAAATGTATTTTCAATTGGAGTCATTAACAATTATTTCCCAGTACAAAATCTCTAGCAGTATAGAAGCCACTGTGCAGATTTATTTTTTTACAATAGGTTCACACTAGCGTTCGTCTTTCCGTCGTTCGAGTCCGCATGGGGATCCAAAAGAAGAAAGAGTCTGTTTAAAAGAAAGATAAGAACTCTATAAGCAGGCCCACGAGACACTGGATTTGGAGGCAGGTTTACCATCAAATATAAAGGACATTGTGAAGCAAGGGAAAGATAAATTAATGGTAGGTAGTAGGTAGTCCTGCTGAAGATATATAGCTTTTCTACAGGGGGACACTGACCCCTGCACTAGAGGATCTAAGGGTACATTCACATGTAGGAATTTGCTGTGGATTTGCTTCCTGCTGAAAAAATAAGTGTCCTGCTCAATCTTGCTGAGGATACTGCGGCTGATTCAGCCATAAATTCCGCGGCTTGAGACTCCCTGCTGACTAGGCCCATGGGTTCTCAATTCTAGTACCTTTAAATCATGGTCCTCAGAAAGCTTCCCCTCTCATTCCATGTCCCCAGTACAATATCTCTTTAAATCTTGGTCCTCAGTATGGGACCATTTCTAGACCCCAGCATGGCTACTCCTCATATTCCTGGTTCCTCTCATTTCTAGACCCCGACATGGCTCTCATTTCTATATTCCCCCTACCCTGTTAACTGAAAAATTTGCTCAAAAAAAGTGGTCTTTGGTTGGGTAAGGTGCGGTGTGCTTATATAGAGGTAGCTTCCATATAGTATAATGGGAGATAAATAGGTCTTTAAGGGGGTGGGTCTTCTCAAAGGAGTTGGGAGCCCCCTACTGTTATGTGTGTGGGTTGGAGCAACTTCTGAAGAGCAACACAGCTGTTGTATTAGTCCTAGTCTAGGCCTGGTTCAGTGTAATACACTGATGTGATGCCAAGCATATAATACATGATTTTAGTTTTTTCATAATTTTGGGGATTTTGAATCCATTAGAAAAACCTATTAACCTGCATTCTATATACTTTTTTTTTTCTTTGAGAGCACTATTCTATATAGACAAATTTCTATGCAAATTTGGGTTTCACTGCATTAAAGAGACTCAAAGTAAAAAAAAAAATGTTACTGCTGTTAGCAGATTTAGTTTTATTGTAGTTCAGTCATGAAACTCATTGAGAAATGAATACGGCGATGTACAAGATAAAAAAAAAATAGAATTATATTTTTTTGGCTGTGTGTGGTATTACAGCTCAACCCCCTTTACTTTAGATGCCCTACATAATAATGTGTTTGGGATGCATATCACATTGATTCTTGTTGCAGTGAGTCAATGGAGCCATTAAAAGCACCAGGTTTCATCACATGCAGGGCCGGTTTTAGACAAACTATGGCCCTGGGCAAAATTAGAAGCGGGGGCCCCAAATGCTGAAATATCAACAACGCTATCATATTTCCAGTGGCAGCCCCTTTAATAATGTCCCCTTTCTGCCCCCACAATAGTAACAACCACACCCACACACAATTCAAATAACCACCTTTGTACTGCCTAATAGATTTTTGCACCCCCTCATCAGTTATTATAGCACCTCCTTATAAATAATAGTCCCTGCTTATAAACAGTTCCCTGTATCAGTAATAGTTCCCCCTTATCAGTAATAGCCCCCCTCATAAACAATAGTGCTCCAATATAAATAGCCCCCCTTATTATTTATAGCCCTCTCATGAATAATGGTTCACTTTATAAGTAATAGTCCACATTATCAATAATAGCCTTCTTAACAATAATACCCCCTTACAAATAATAGCCCTCTTTTAAATAAAAGCGACCACATTATAATAGCCATCTCTATATATCTATATATATAGTCCCCCCCTTATTATAGGCCTATTATAAATAGTTATTCCCTTACAAATAATAGCCCGCCTTATATGTTTCGCCCTTATATATCATTTCCTCTTATAGTAGCCCCCTTATATTTAATAATTTCTTCCCTTATAATAGTCTCCTTATATATAACAGTTCCTCCAATATAAATAATAGCCCCTTATGTATGTCTCCCCCTTATAACAACCCCCCTTATATATAATATTTCCCCTTATAATAGCCCCCTTGTATATAATTCCTCTGTTATAATAGTGTCCCTTATGCATAATAGTTCCTCCATTATAAATACTAGACCCCTTATCTATAAAAGTCTGCCCCTTATAACAACCACCCATATATAACAGTCTCCCCCTTGTAGCAGCCCCCTTATATATAATAGTTCCTTTATAATAGCCCTCCTTATATATAATAGTCCCCCCTTATAATAGTGTCCTTATATAGAACAGTATCCCCCTTATAATAGCTCCCCTTATTTATAATAGTTTCAACCTTATAATAGCCCCACTTATTTGTAATAGTTCCCCCTTATAAGTTAATAGTTCCCCCTTACGCCAGCCCTGAGCACATGCCAGGTATGGGACTGAGTTATTGCCTGGAAGAGCTGAATTCAGCAGGTAGCAGGGGTGAGTGTATCCCCAAATGTATTGACACAGAGGCCTACAGCTATATAGTACGGCACTATATTGGCTTGATGTACAGCTGTGCACCATGTTCCATCTTATATCCTGTGATAATATATAGAAATTAAAAGGAAAGTGAAAAATTAATGTAAGATTTGTTGTGTTTAATGATTCAGTGGTTAGAATGATGGTGCGGGTCAACCGCGGGTCAACAAGCCAGAACCTACTTCATAATTTGCCATTTTTCCCGTTGTAGTAGCAATAAAACTCATATATAAAACACTGTATATTATAAAATTTATTTAAAAAAAAAAAAAAAAAAATACAAAATGCAACATACGACATAGATGCAACTGGATACTAGTAACATGATGAATGTATGATGACCTTGTATATTATATTACTTTTTATGTGAAAAGTACAAAAAACTAGAAATAAAAGTAAACAAAAAAACATAAGATGGGTCATTCCCTAAATGTGCAAATATGATGCATGGTATACATCTTCTTGATATTTAAAATATTTTATCAATGCCAGATCCTTGGTCTTGACCGATTGCCATGCCAGATCCTTGGTCCTGGCTGACTTCCATTCCAGATCCTTGGTCTTGACCATCTTCCAAGCCAGATCCTTCGTCTTGACCGACTGCCAAGCCAGATCCTTGGTCTTGACCGACTGCCAAGCCAGATCCTTGGTCTTGACCGACTGCCAAGCCAGATCCTTGGTCTTGACCGACTGCCAAGCCAGATCCTTCGTCTTGACCGAGTGCCAAGCCAGATCCTTCGTCTTGACCGAATGCCAAGCCAGATCCTTCGTCTTGACCGAGTGCCAAGCCAGATCCTTCGTCTTGACTGACTGCAATGCCAGATCCTTCGTCTTGACTGACTGCAATGCCAGATCCTTCATCTTGACTGACTGCCATGCCAGATCCTTGATCCTGACTGATTTCTATGCCAGATCCTTGATCTTGACCAATTGCCATGCCAGATCCTTCATCTTGGCCAGACGCTAAGCCTTGGTTCTGAGAAAAAAAGTCTTTAAATTCATTGATAAATTCAGATTCCAATTCTTGGATTAGGTGTTCAAAAACTGAAAAGATTAGAATAGTTAGTAACCATCGCTATCAGAAACAGTACAAAAAACATGGCTACAAAAGACAGGGGTGGATAATTATACAATGCTGTACCTTACAGGTCTGGGTCTCAGCCCAGAACAATGGGGGAAACCATCAGAAGTGATGTAGAGTGCAAGAATTACCAGGCCTGTGAAAATGGCGCTAACTGCAGAAAATGGCGCACATGGCATGGTAAATCTTCAGATATTTGCAGACATTGCAGATGACATTTTATTCCTCATACCACATCATGGCTGGCATACATTTATTCCAATATATTGTAGCACATTTATTAACCCCTTTTTATGTCTGTACACTATTCATATCTTGGTGCATGACATGTGCTCTTCTACTTGTGGGCACAATTTGGGCACTAAGATTACTATATTATAGATTACAGGGTTTAGCCATCTTCAGCACTCCAGCTGTTGTGAAACTACAACTCTCAGCATGCTCCACTCATTTCTATGGCTGATGAACAATGTGCACAATGGGAGTTGTAGTTTAGCAATAGCTGGACTGGTGAAGGTTAAGACAGAACATTGTTGGAAAACATTGGGGCAGGCTAACTAATGAAAATGTGTCAGAATTTTTGTGTAATTTGCCCCAGGCCTTACACCAAACGTATGAATTGTCTAAGACACTCTTTGCTCTACTCTAAGGAACATGGCTTAGCAGGAAGAGATGTAGCCAATATTAGGTATGTACAGAGGACTAGACAGTGTAAAGATGCTCCAGATTTATCATCCATCAGTCCTTATGATACATCTGGTGCATTTTAAGTCTCTTTAGTCCAAGTTTACCTCTAACTATTAGGATTAGTAAATCTGCCCCAAGTATATAGTTTCTTACATGAATACAACCCTAGAATATAATTATAAAATAAGATAAAAAATATATATTAAGAAGGTTTAAGAAATCAGACCATAATAGATACATAAAATGCAATAACACTTACCAGGAAGAGCAAAGCTCTGGGAGACATAGCAAAGAGTGAGGAGGAGAGTAAAGTGCATTGTGGATTGAACAAAAGCTTTTATTTGCATCCAAGTCTTAAACAAAAAATAACAAGGTACTGCGACGCAGCGCATAACTGTATTACAATACCACAATTCAGACTATATCATTCATCCTTAAGGGATGCGGCGCGGCATACGGCGACAGGAAATACATCCTAACACTACATGCCGCACTACAAACCTAACTGACATACTTTTGGTCAATGCAATAAACACAGACGAGTGACAAAAACAGGGGGACGAGGGGGAGGGAAGGTCACAGGCCCGAAGCTTTATTGATTGACCACAACACACATGAGGGGAGGACAGGCAATGCAAGAAATAATATACTTCCTATACTACCACTACTTCCTACCCTGGCAATAACTAACACATTTAGGGGGGGACAGGTAAATACAAGAAATAATATACTTCCTATACTACCACTACTTCCTACCCTAACTCTAAACAAAATGGTTAAACAGCAAAAGCATCAAAACATGTGATGGGATGGGGGGAGAGGAAAGAGGGAAAAGGGGAGGGGGGTAATCACAGGCCCGAAGCTTTATTTGAGTAACACAACAGACATGAAGGGAGGACGGGGAAGGGAAAAAAACAGACGTCGCCGAAGACTCAGTCCTCTTCTCCCTCCTCTTCACCGGCCAGGCTATCCAGAATGGCATAGTCCCGCTGCAGGCTGCGGATCAGCCTGCAACAATCCTGAAAAGTGATGTCCTCTCTTCGCAAAGTCAGTCCTTTTCTGGCGAACCAGATAGCGTCCTTGAAACAGTTCACAAGTCGCCAGGCCTCCAGAATGTCACTCTCTCTGTGGGTCCCCTGGAAGAGCCCATACAATACCGCGTGGTACGTCAGGCCCCTCCTGGGTACACAGTCCTCAAAGTCATCTTCCAGCTCGTCCAACAGGCCTTGAGCAAAAGGACACTCCCAAAAGACGTGCAAAGATGTTTCCTCCTTGTAGGGGCACCGTGGGCAGTACCTCGTCTTGCTCAAGTTGCGGGCATGCATGAAGGACCTGAGGGGCAGCCCCCCTCGGATAGCCATCCACGACAAATCCTTGTGCCCGTTGGTCAGCAGACGTGAAGAGACGTTCTCCCAAACGACCTTCGTGGCGTCCGCTGTGAGTCCTGGAACCTCCTCCATGCCATCCCTAGCTCGGATGAGCTTGTGGATGGTCTTTGGCTTCCACAGATCCGGTTTAAGACCCTCCAGCTGGAACTCCCTCACGAACTTGGGCACGTCCTTGTAGAACCACGGGACGGTCCAGTTGTAAGGGACGGAGCTGTCCCATTTCTCCCAGCCGAGCCCTCGCCAGAGGGGGAGCAGGAACAAACGAGACATGGCCTTCCCCGCGGATCCGCTGACTGTACTCAGGGTTCTGCGAACACAATCACAAACAAAAGCCGATCTTAGAAGGGTTGGAATATCGGGGACATTCTTACCTCCCTTGAGCCGGTCCTTGTACATGATGCTCCGCTTCACCCGGTCCATTTTGGAGCCCCACACGAAGTGGAAGACGGTCCTGGTGATGGCCCGCGCCACCGTCGCCAGTGGGGGCCATGCCTGTGCTGCGTACTGGAGCACAGGCAGGATCTCATTCCTCAGGACGAGCGCCTTTCCCTCGATGGTGAGCTGACGTAGGCTCCAAAGCCCGATTCGCTGGTTGATTTTCTTGAGTCTTTCGTCCCAAGACCTCAGGGCAGCGCCTTCCTTTCCGAACCAGACTCCCAAGATCTTGATGAAGTCCGGTTGCACTGTGAAAGGAAAGAAAGCAGGGGAGGCCAGGTGCCACTCTCCGAAGAGCATGGCCTCTGACTTTCCACAGTTCACCTTAGCCCCGGAGGCTCGGCCGAAGCGTTCGCAGGTCTGGACGAGCGTTGACACCGACGACTGGTCAGCGCAGAAGACGGTCACATCGTCCATGTAGAGCGAACACTTGACTTCCAGGTTTCCTGAGCCCGGTGCGATGATCCCTCTGATCCCTCGATTCTGCCGGATAGATTCTGCGAACAGTTCTATAACACAAACAAAAAGGAGGGGAGAGAGCGGGCAGCCTTGTCTGACCCCGGAGCGAACCGGAAAGGGGTCAGTCTTCCAGCCGTTCACCATCACCGAGCTGTGGATGTCGAGATACATGAGGTTAACCATACGACAGAACCACTCACCCATACCAAGTTGGCGGAGGGCTTTCGCCATGAAATCGTGAGAGACACGATCGAAGGCCTTCTCCTGATCCAGACTGACCAGGGCCGCGTGTGCACGGCGGTCTCCGATGTAGTGCAATGTGTCTCTCACCAGGGCTAAGCTGTCCGCGATCCTCCGACCAGGAATGGCGCAGGTTTGGTCCGGGTGGATGACGCTGCCGATGACTGCCTTCAACCTCGTTGACATCACCTTGGCCAGGATCTTGTAGTCCACGTTGAGGAGCGAGATGGGACGCCAATTCTTCAGGTCGCATCTTTCCCCCTTCTGCTTGTACAAGATCGTGATCAAGCCTTCCCGCAACGACGGCGGCATCGTCCCCGCCGCCAC
Organism: Leptodactylus fallax; assembly: GCA_947044405.1. NCBI lineage: Eukaryota > Metazoa > Chordata > Amphibia > Anura > Leptodactylidae > Leptodactylus > Leptodactylus fallax. The sequence continues at coordinate 1,380,977 of CAMRHE010000412.1, forward strand.
CATCTCCTCGTAGAGATCTTTCAGATCCGAGCAGATCAGGTCCCCCAGAGCTACGTATAGCTCGGCGGGGAGACCGTCGCTACCCGGAGTCCTTCCGACCTTAAAGGATTTAGCGGCAGCGAGGACTTCAGCCACCGTCAGAGGGGCGTTCAGAGCCTCAGCGCCTGCAGGATCAAGAGGATTAGTGATACCTGACAGGAACTCTTCCGCTGCATCTTCGTCGGTGGGTTTCGGGGAGTAGAGGTCGCGGTAGTAGTCGCGGACGACGCCCATCACTTCCTTCTTCCCCCTTCTCGTGTTGCCGTCTCCATCCCTCATCTCTGTGATGGGCGTGTGGCCTGAGTGGACCTTTCTGAAAAAGAAAGAGTTACATTTCTCACCCTTCTCCAGATGCTCCACCTTGGAACAGAAGATGATCTGCCGCGATTCCTCCTCAAAGTGCCTCTTGAGACCCTTCTTGGCGTCCTCCAGCATATCCCTGACGTCCCAGCCACAGCGCTCGAGGTCCTGAAGGGAACGCAGCTCGCGCTGCATCTCCCTCAGGTCCCCCTTGCGCCGGGCCGCCTGCTGGCGGCCTCTCGCCTGGAAGAAACAACGGATATTGACTTTAACATATTCCCACCAATCCGACAACCTGCTAAAGGAAAATTTGTCGTTACGAAGGCACACGTAAACATCTCTAATCTCCTCCAACAACTCCTCATTTTCCAGCAAGGAGCAATTCAGCTTCCAGGAGCCGGGGCCGGGTGGAAAACCGTTGCCCACGGCGCCCTCAAAGAGAATACCCCTGTGGTCAGAGAAGAAGCAAGGGATCATAGAGTGGCTTACCTGTGCTACTGACCGAGAGGTGAACACGAAGTCAATCCTGGAACGCAGTGAGCCATCGGACCGACACCAGGTGTAGTTGGCTGATGCCGGCCCCATAGAACCCACCGCGTCCCTGAGAGAGGCCTCGGTCACCATCTCGATCAGCAGTTTAGATGTTACATCGAGCTTCGCTGACGCAGAAGAACTCCTTCCGTCACCCTCCACAGGGCAGTTGAAGTCCCCGGCCAGAATGACCGCCCTGGTGGTAGCGAGCTGAGTGCGCAGGATCTGGAAAAGCTCCAGGCGCTCGTTCTTCATGGGGGAAGCGTACACGTTGATGAGCCTAATAGGCTCCCCCGCCCAAGAACCGTCTATGACCATTAGCCGGCCACAGACGAGCTCCCGGTAGGTTTCAAGCGTGAAGGCGTTCCCCCTGATGAGAACGGCAATACCTGCGGACTTGCAGTCGCCACCACCCGACCAGTAAGACGGACCGTGGCTCCACTCCCTGCAGAGGTGTCCGTAGGACCGAAGAGAGGGGAGGCCGCACTCCTGCATCATCACGACATTCGCCTTAGCGATGTTCTCCACGAACGACAAAGCTGTCTGACGTCTACTCCTCTCCTTGATGCTCCGCACATTTATGGTAAAGATAGAGATCCCAGCCATAGTGAGAGAAAAAAGAAAAGATTAAACCTTCAAGACAGGTTTTCTAGTTACCGCTCCCGTCGGGGGGTTTCTCCTCCTTCTTGTCCGCAGGCAAGAGTTGCTCCAAGGAGTCGTCAATCGCCTGCAGGGCGTGGGTATCGAAAGCCTCCACCATCTCCACCGCCTCACCGCCGAGGATCTCGTTGATGATTGACGCTGGGGGGTTCGGCTAACAGGGTATCCACGTACTGCTCGAGTTCTAAGTCCACCGGGATGGCGTCCTCGGCGGGCTCCACTGCTATCTTTTTGGAGACCTCGTCGTCTTCGTCGGGGCCTTCGCTCTTCTTTCTCTTTCTTTGCTCTGTAACAAGACAAGCGGGAGAAGGGAGGGGGGGGAATTCCTCCAAGGAGGGGCCCACAGCAGCTGGAGGGGGAGGTGTTAGTGCTGCTGGGGGGAGGGAAACCGGGGGGGGGGAGGGTGAGGGGGGGCAGGGGTGGCCACTGAGGTGATGGGGGGAAGGAGAGGGATAACCTCAGTGGGGGGAACACAGGGAGGGGGGGGAGTCGTCCGCTTACCCTGCTCAGGACCTTTCTTGGGCTGCTGCGGCGGCTGCGGCTTCTGCTTCTGCTTCTGCTGCTGCTGCTTACCCTTGCTCTGCTCCGGTTTCTGGGGATTCCGGGGCTTCTGCGTGTCTTTGGGCTTGGTCGCTGGCTTCTTCTTGGCCGGCGCGGCGGGCGCGCCGGCCGCGAAATCCGCCGCCACCTTCGCCCAGGATCTCTTCGGGCACCCCTTGTAGGCGTGGTCCGCCTCCCCACACAGATTACATGTCTTCCGCGTGGGGCAATCCTTCGTCTCGTGCCCCACCACACGGCAGTTCCTGCAAGCGTTCTCCTTGCAGGCCCTTCCTTCGTGCCCTTCCTTACCACACTTGCGACAGCAGCGCGGCATATTGGGGTAAAAGATGAGCCCGTAGGAGTTCCCGAGCGAGAACACCGGCGGCAGATGCACGAGGCCGTTGGAATTGTGGGGGTCCCTGTGGAGGCGGACTACGGCTGACCACTTGCTGTTCCAGAAGCCGAGACTGTTCAGGATCTTGGACGGCTCCTTGATCACAGTACAGTACCTGCTCAGGAACGTGGCTACGTCGCTGCCTGGGGTGTGCGGATTCCTCATCGCCACCGTGATCCGCCTCTCATTCTGTTGCACTGGGCAGCTGCCCACGAACATCCTGAAAGGGGATCCCGGCAGCGCTGACTTCACCGCATCCCAATACCTCCTGCATATGTCCACGGAGGCAAAAGTCACGAAGAACATCCCCGTGAGAAAGGCGTGGACTGCCAGGGTCTCGGCTTTGGAGAAGCCCTGCTCCAGGACCATCTTTTGACAGAAAACTTTCTCTGTCATGTTTGGACGCTTTCCGTCCACCTCTTTCAGCCTCAGAGTCACCGTTTGCCTCATCCAGGGCTCCAAGGTTGGAGGACCCTGAGTGGGCAGCAGGTTTCCCGTCTGGCTGGCGGAAGTGGACGGAGAGACGTCCGAGATGGCCGCCGGAGCCTGGCTTACCTTGGCCTTGCCCCCAGCTGGTCTCCCCGCCTTCTTGGGGATGGCTCCTTCTGTGGCCATTACCTCCTGACACCGGGCTGTCCCACGAAGACTCTGGGCAGAGAACTGTCCCTCGGCGCTTCCTGAAGTCTTCTTCTCCTGGAGTTTCAGCTAGGCTCCGCCCCCTAATCTGAATATCTCCCGAAGCTCCGCCTCCCGAAGTCCAAGTCGTTCTCTCTCCCTGAGCTTCCTGGGATGTGCTCACGGTGGGTTGTCAGCTGCTTCTCCCTTGCTGGCATCGGTCTTCGATGGCGAAGGTCTCGAAGGCGCTAGAGGGCTCGCCCTCTCGGTCTAATGGCAGATCAAATGCAGCACTGCTCCCCCGTCCAATAAATGGCACTCGGTTTATCCTGGAAATTTCGGATATGGGCGTCCGAGCGGATCCGCTTTCTGGCGTCCCAGAAGTTTTACCGGATATTGCTATCCGAACGGTTCCTATTCCAGTTCCCCTCGCACCAGATATTGAACTGATAAGAACAGATACTACACTCGATCTTAGCCAAAAGGCCGAGAAAAGGCTTGCGTCTCTTCCTCTTGAATACAGGGAGTTATACTTCTCCGCTGTATCCATGTAGGACATTTATCACATGGTAAGTGTGATATTTTTATACTAATGTGACAACATAGCATTTTGGTTTGTCTATATGATTGCATAACTTGGCATGTTATGTATATATATGTTTATTATTTTATTGATCTTTTTGATTTTAGTAATGTTGTTGTTTTTGTTTTTCTTTTGTGTTTTTCTCTGGTATTGGTTTTTCATAAGATAAATTTAAATACGTAATTGCTGAGTGTGGTTCCTATTTTATTTGGACTTTAAATTCAGAATGTGTATGTGTATGGTTAGGCTATGAGTAAGGGGCTCTGCGCCCTAAAACGCATAAGCAACTTGCACTTTTTGTTCATGGATCCTTGAAATTGCATATTTGATGTTTTTTATCAATGCGGATTAAAAGTAAAATTTTATCTAAAATATCTTGGATGCTGGAATTTTACTTTGAAGTTATACGGTTATATTTTTTTAACCCCTTCCTGCCAGTAACATTTTTTTCGACTATCATTTTTGACCATAACTTTTTTATTTTTCCGTTCACAGAGCCATATTAGGGCTTAATGTCTGCGGGACAAATTGTTCTTAATAATGGAACAATTTATTATTCTGTACAATGTACTGGGAAGCTGGAAAAAAAAATTCTGAATTGGGTGGAATTGGAGAAAAAGTGCATCTGTGCGACTTTTTTGTGGGCTTTGTTTTTACGGTGTTCACTCTGCAGCCAAAATTACATGTCATCTGTAGTCTATGTTTTAGTACGATTCCGGGTATTCCAAATTTGTATACTTTTATTTACATTTTAACCCCTTAACAATGATCTAAAACTTTGCAAAAAAATATAAAAATTTAAAGTCACCATATTCTGACACCCATAACATTTTTATATTTCTGTGTACGGGGATGCATAGGGCGTATTTTTTTGCGGGGCATTCACCGTATGGGAAAATTAATTTTGTAGATTTGTAGACCGGCTGTTTTCATTGTCGACTTCATTGTTATAGAACAATATAATGGTATCACAAGGTGTCTGAAGAAGACTCCAGTTCCATGATTAGTCATTATCATTTAAGTCTGAAATCCAGTCTTGGGCAGAGCAGAATTTACATTACATCAACATGTAAACCAAGTGACTGAAAATCCTCACTTCAGGCTATGTGTGCAACATTCCCTATGGTACACATAGATAAAAAAGATTAAAATACAAAGTGCATCAGGTAAACATTGGGGGAATTTATCAAGGGTGGAATTTTTTAAGTCAGATTTTTTGGAGGAGGTGTTGGCGTAATTTGCACCTAGGAACAAGGCCGGTGAGGGAGTGCCTAATTCATGATGCAGCCTCAGTGTGTTACTATGGGGGAGACTGAGTGACGTTTATAGTCATATGGTTCTCTACCCCCTGACACTGGAGATGGAGGCAGGTTTACCATCAAATATAAAGGACACTGTGAAGCAGGGGAAAGATAAATCAACAGTAGTTAGTCCAGCTGAAGATATATAGCTTTTCTACTGGGGGACGCTGACCCTTGTACTAGAGGGTCTAAGGGTATATTCACACGTAGGAATTTGCTGTGGATTTGCCTCTTGTTAAAAAAATAAGTGTCCTGCTTAATCTTGCCGAGGATACTGCAGCTGATTCAGCCATGGACTCCACGGTTTGAGACTCCCTGCTGATTAGAGCCATGGGTTCTCATTTCTAGTACCTTTAAATCTTGGTCCTCAGCAAGGTCCCATTTCTAGACTCCAGCATGGCTACTCCTCACATTCCTGGTTCCGAGCATGGCTCCCTTCTCATCCTAGACCCCAGCATGGCTACCCTTCACATTCCTGGTTCCTAGCATGGCTCCACTCATTCCTAGACCCCAGCACGGCTACCTCTCACATTCCTGGTTCTTCTTATTTCTAGACCCTGACATGGCATTTCTTTCTATATTCCCCCTACCCTGTTACCTGAAAAATCTGATAAAAAATGTGGTCTTTGGTTGGGTAAGGGGGCGGTCTGCTTATAGAGAGGTAGCTTCCATAGAGGATAATGGGAGATAAATAGATCTTTGGGGGGGGGGGCTTCTCAAAGGAGTTGGGAGCCCCCTACCGTTATGTGTGTGGGTTGGAGCAACTTGTGAATAGCAACACAGCTGTTGTATTAGTCCTAGTCTAGGCCTGGTTCAGTGTAATACACTGATGGGATGGCAAGCATAAAATACATGATTTTAGGTTCTTTCATAATTTTGGGGATTTTGAATCCATTAGAAAACCCATTAACCTGTATTCTATATACTTTATATTTTTTTTTTTTCTTTGAGAGCACCACCCTCTATTCTATATAGACCATTTTCTATGCAAATGGGTTTCACTGTATTTGCATTAAAGAGACTCAAAGATAAAATAAACCTGTTACTGCTGTTACCAGATTTAGTTTTATTGTAGATCAGTCATGAAACCCATAGAGAAATGAAAATGGCGATGTACAAGATAAAAAAAAATGGAATTACATTTTTTTAAATTTAGAAACAACGCCATACTTGTCACTTGGCTGTGTGTGGTATTGCAGCGCAGCCCCCTTTACTTTAGATGCCCTACATAGTAATGTATTTGGGATGCATCAAATTGATTCTTGTTGCATTGATTCAATGGAACCATTAAAAGCGCCAGGTTTCAGCACATGCCAGGTATGGGACTGAGTTATTGCCTGGAAGAGCTGAATTCAGCAGTCATAGGTGGCAGAGGTGAGTGGATCATCCCCAAACACATTGACACAGAGGCCAACAGCTATATAGTACGGCACTATATTGGCTTGATGTACAGCCGTGCACCATGTTCCATCTTATATCCTGTGTTAATATATAGAAATTAAAAGGAAAGTGAAAAATTAATGTAAGATTTGTTGTGTTTAATGATTCAGTGGTTAGAATGATGGTGCAGGTCAACTAAGCCAGAACCTACTTCATAATTTGCCATTTTTCCCGTTGTAGTAGTAATAAAACTCATATAAAACACTGTATGTTATAAAATTTACTTTTATTTAAAAAAAAAATACAAAATGCAACATACGACATAGATACAACTGTATACTGGTAACATGATGAATGTATGATGACCTTGTATATTATATTACTTTTTTTGCATTTTGGCTCTTGTGTGAAAAGTACAAAAAAGTAGAAATAAAAGTAAAAAAAAAACAAAACAACATAAGATGGATCATTCCCTAAATGTGCAAAGGTGATGCATGGTATACATTTTCTTGATATTTAAAATATTTTATCAATGCCAGATCCTTGGTCCTGGCTGACTTCCATGCCAGATCCTTGGTCTTGACCAACTACCAAGCCAGATCCTTCATATTGACCAACTGCCAAGCCAGATCCTTCATCTTGACCGACTGCCAAGCCAGATCCTTCGTCTTGACCGACTGCCAAGCCAGATCCTTCGTCTTGACCGATTGCCAAGCCAGATCCTTCGTCTTGACCGACTGCCATGCTAGATCCTTGATCCTGACTGATTTCTATGCCAGATCCTTGGTCTTGACCAATTGCTATGCCAGATCCTTCATCTTGGCCAGACGCTAAGCCTTGGTTCTGAGCAAAAAAGTCTTTAAATTCATTGATAAATTCAGATTCCAATTCTTGGATTAAGCCTTCAAAAACTAAAAAAAAAAAAAAGATTAGAATAGTTAGTAACTGTCACTATCAGAAACAGTACAAAAAACATGGCTACAAAAGACAGGGGTGGATTATTATACAATGCTGTACCTTACAGGTCTGGGTCTCAGCCCAGAACAATGGGGGAAACCATCAGAAGTGATGTAGAGTGCAAGAATTACCAGGCCTGTGAAAATGGTGCTCACTGCAGAAAATGGCGCACATGGCATGGTAAATCTTCAGATATTTGCAGACATTGCAGATGACATTTTATTCCTCATACCACATCATGGCTGGCATACATTTATTCCAATATATTGTAGCACATTTATTAACCCCTTTTTATGTCTGTACACTATTCATATCTTGGTGCATGACATGTGCTCTTCTACTTGTGGGCACAATTTGGGCACTAAGATTACTATATTATAGATTACAGGGTTTAGCCATCTTCAGCACTCCAGCTGTTGTGAAACTACAACTCTCAGCATTCTCCACTCATTTCTATGGCTGATGAACAATGTGCAAAATGGGAGTTGTAGTTTAGCAATAGCTGGACTGGTGAAGGTTAAGACAGAACATTGTTGGAAAACATTGGGGCAGGCTAACTAATGAAAATGTGCCAGAATATTCGTGTAATTTGCCCCAGGCCTTACACCAATCGTATGAATTGTCTAAGACACTCTTTGCTCTACTCTAAGGAGCATGGCTTAGCAGGAAGAGATGTAGCCAATATTAGGTATGTACAGAGGACTAGACAGTGTAAAGATGCTCCAGATTTATCATCCATCAGTCCTTATGATACATCTGGTGCATTTTAAGACTCTTTAATCCATGTTTACATCTAACTATTAGACAGGATTAGTAAATCTACCCCAAGTATATAGTTTCTTACATGAATACAACCCTAAAATATAATTATAAAATAAGAAAAAATGTATGCTAAGAAGGTTTAAGAATTCAGACCATAATAGATATATAAAATGCAATAACACTTACCAGGAAGAGCAAAGCTCTGGGAGACATAGCAAAGAGTGAGGAGGAGAGTAAAGTGCATTGTGGACCTCATTTCTGTATGACTGCAGAAGAGAACTGAGGACTGAGGAGTAGAGGTGAGGGGTCTCTATATATAGCACAGCCCTGACTCCTGCCCCACCATGGGGGTCCTCTGTTAATAGCTCCGCCCTCCTGGGTACAAACACTAAACAATGGGATCTAATTTAATTCTAAATCTAATTACAGTAAAGGAGACATAGTAACATTGGATCTGGTGTTTATAAAACTTTGCCATTTGTGAGTCATTTTTCTGCTGCACATAATATCAACTTTTATTTAACTTTTTATAGGATGTATATTTTATCTACATAATAGAATGATAGTTAATTTAAGTTATTTTTAGGTTTCCTGAATCATGTAATTTACTAAAATGTATTATATAGGAATACCTTCAGTCATAGTTCCCAGATATATTTCTGTGGGGACCTAATGTACTCTGGACCAGACTCAGTATGCATCCACTGAGGGCACATGGGAAGGCAGACCTATCACTATCTACCCATACCTATATATATGTATATTTTATCTTCTAATATATAATAACTATATATGACTTTAATGGAGAAAAATTGACCGCAGTAGTGTAAACTCATCCCCCGCCATTCACCTTGCAATCATCTGCGCCCTTAATGGCAAATGATCTGACTTACTGGCCAGTATCTGCCAGTGCAATACAGCCAGCAGACACCTCTGGCGGCAGCTTAAAGGGGTTATCTGGTTTTTAGTATTAGGTCCTGCTAGGATAGGCCATCAATATTAAATCTGTTGGGGTCTGACACCTGAGACCCCCGCAGATCACCTATACCAAGACACCAAATTGTATCGGTGAGTGTAGGTATTGCAGTGCTGCCCCATTGAAATCTATGGAATAGCGCTGCCTTAGCTTCACTTGCCGCTACATTTTGTACAGTGAGTGAGCATTGCGGCTCATGGTATGTAGACATTACAGAGAGCCATGCTATCTGGGTACAGGTGATATGCGGGGGTCCTGGGTGGCGGACTCCCACAGATCTAATATTGATAACCCTTTAAGGACTCATACACACTACTGTGTCACAGTTCCATACAACCTAGGTGCACCCATTTACTTTTTTTGGGATTGCATTCTTATTCTATTTTCGTATTCTTTGCGAACATATTTTTATTCTTTGTGAATTACTTGGAAACCCCTTTAGGGTGGGTTACTTGTGGCGGACTCCACCTATGTGAAAATGGTAGCGAAAGGTTGTGGCCTGCTTAAAACCCCTTCAAATGTCCGACTGGTGGCTTCGCGTGCAGAGAGTGTAGGCACACACTCAGAAATGCTAAAAACCATTCAAGTGAATGGGTCTAATTTTGTATTTTTGTAAATTACTTGGAGTGAACGCCCCTTAGTCTTATTTCCCTGGATTTGGAAGATAAATGTCTTGCCATACAATATTATCAAACACTCAAAGGCTGTCTGGCGGAGATCTATTGTCTGTATTTACTTAGATTGCCTGTGATCTACATTCAATTAGGTTGTCTGGTCCACACAATGTGAATTTATTTAGGGAGTCTACTGTATATTTGTTTAGGGTCTCTTATCTAGTACCTATTTTTTTGCTTAGTGGGTCTTATCTGAGCTCTGTGTTCATTTTGGGTTGTGAAGTATTCACTTAGGTTACTCAGCAACCTAGTGACTACATCACTTGGAATCTTTCTAATGTCACTTCTCAAAAGTTTACATTTACATTATTGTATAATGAATATTTCACATCTAAAAGACTGGAAAGCAGAAAAAACTGACAGTAAGAAACTTTGTCACCAGGTTACCTGTACAAAGGATAGGACTAACTACCTATATGCAATGTAGGTGGACTTAGGCACTCGAAATTTTATAGACCCAATATAACATGAACACCTCATATCTGGGCACTATTTATCACAACCATTTGGCTGAGTTTCAATACTAGAACTTTTTTATTAGTAATACAACCATATACATGAGCCCTAAGGTTGGTGAATGATCGGGGGCGCTTTCTTGGGTAGAGCTTGTGGTCTGACTGTAGCTTAGGCTGGGGGGGGGGAAATTACATTAGATACAGGTCTCTTTAACATATAAAAGACAGAAAGACTTTATTTAATCATCAGGTCATCTTTGTGGTTAGGTCCCAGTCATCTAGTACCATCAATCCCATTCAGATTTGCTTTATGTGTCCCGAATAAGGAATATGATGATATATATACTGGAGACTCACACTCCAGTGGTTATGCGGAGTACAATTGCTTTTGGAGTGTTTGTATTGTGCACTGAAATTACACATTTTAGTGCGCAGTATTTCCTTTGAACCATCAGCTACACATTAGTTTTTGGAAAATAAATTAATTCAACAACAGTGGGGTAACACCGCTCACTGCACCCATGGATAAAGTTCTTGAGGGGTACGGTTTGTAAAATGGGGTCTCGTGTCAGGGGATTCCATTTTAATGGCATTTCAGGGGCATTGCAATAGTGGCATGGCGTCCAAAAACCAAACCATCTCAATCTGTGCTCCAAAACCAAATAGCGCTCATTCCCTTCTGTGCCTGGCTGTGCCCAAATAATAGTCTATACTCAATTATGACATAATTAAGTTATCCTGGGTACAACAATGTCATATATGTGGACATACGCTGCTGTTTGAGCACACAGCAGGGCACAGAAGTTAAAGCAAATAATATACTTACGCTGTACGCTGAACGGCAATACCAGGATCAAGTGCCCTTGTGAGACATTAAAAGGTCAAAAAGTTTAAAATGCATTATAAAAAAACAATAAAAAGTTCAAAAACCTTTACATTTAAAAAACACATAATGTAAATGTAATGTAATCGCCATGTGCAAATAAGCCCTCACTATCCAAAAATAGCGCTATTTATCCCGTATGGGGAACGCCATAAATAATATATACCGTAATTCATAAAAAAACATATTTTGGTCACCTCACTGTCCCAAAAAATAGTAATAAAAAGTGATCAAAAAGTCATACATACCAAACATTACTACAACTTGTCCCGCAAATAAAGAGCCCTGACAAATTTTCGTCAACAAAACAGTAAAAAAGTTACAGATGTCAGAATATGGTGACCCCAGAAAATTGTTCATTTTCAAGTGACGTTTTATTTGTGAAAGCGGTAAAACTTAATAAAACCAATATAAATAAGGTATCGCTGTAATCATAATGAGCCATCATACAAAGCTGCCATGTCATTTTTAATGCAGAGTGAATGCCATAAAAACAAATTGTGGGTTTTTTCACATGGGCCCCCAAAAAACATTAATAAAAGCTAATTAAAACATCATATGTACCGCGCAATGGTACCAAATGCAAGTACAACCTGTCATGCAAAGAATAATCCCTCACATAGCGGTGTCGGCAGAAAAATAAAAAAAAGTTATGAATTTTGGAAGGCGGGGAAGGAAAATATGAAAAAAAGTTATCAAGCATTAACGTACAAATTACTCTAAGTCCTTAAGGGGTTAAATCATACTTTGTGAGGCGTGATGGTGACAAAGCATTTTTTTAGAACATGATTCTACCTTAATGTTCTCTCAAGCTCTTAATGATCTTGTCATGGAAGGTGTTACTCTGGGAGTTATTCCATCATCACAATTCCAACATTTAATTAGTCAGTTTCCTATAGTTCCACTTTTCCACGTATTGCCAAAAATACACAAAAATGTGACTCCTTCTCCCTTACGCCCTATAATTTCTGGAATTGGTTCGGTAAATGAGAAACTGTGTGCCTGGCTTGATAGTTTATTGCACCTTTAGTATTAATAATTCCTGGCTATGTTAAAGATAGCAAAGAGATATTGAATACATTCAATCATTTTTCATGGAATGATAATTTAACCTGTTTAACGTGATGTCAATGCTTTGTATTCATGTATCCCTCATGATACTGTGATTATAGCACTGGCTCACCATTTGTACAAATATAGTGTAAGGGAATTGCCAGTTGAGCGATTCCCCAGTGCTGCTGCAGAACCCTGGGGGGAGGGGCACAACAAGACAGTGAGCCCTAAAGCTGAACCTCACACCCCAGGGTATCCACTTCCATACCAGGCACATTTTCAGGTTTTTTGTATGTGTGGTTTTGGAGGGCTATAACATTTTTATCACTTGCGTTATTCAACTAATTTCTGCGTCTTTTTTCGGTGACACATAGGGCTTTATTTTTATGTTGTTTTTATTTTTGCATGTGTTTTCATTTTTTTTTATATCCGGGAAAATATAAACAAAAGAGAAGGGAAAACGTTTCTGTTTTTCACTTTTCATTTTTTTTTTTTATTTAATAACAGAAAGTGCTACTAAAAAACTTTATAAAATAGTTTTTCCTCTCTGTTATGGTAATTTTTATTTTTTACGGTGTCGTCGGGGATGGGGCTATAACCTGCAATAAGGGCATTTTATTTATTTATTTTTTTAATTATTTTATTTATATATTTTTTTTACTTTTCTATACTTTTTTTTTTCCTAAAATTTTTTTTTTTTTACATTGTGTCTCTATAAGGTCATAATAGACCTTTGGGGACATCTGATGACTTTTTTTTTTTTTTTTCGGGAGGCTGATTTCCCCTGTAACTGGGGTGGGTACATTTAGCCCCAGGAGAAATGCAGCCTCCTACACGTTGCTTTCACATAACTATAGAGCTGATCTGGGTCCTTTAGGACCCAGCAGCTCTAACAAACGCTGATCCCGGTGGATCACATGACCGCCGGGTCGAAGGGGAGCCGCAAGATGGCGGCACCTATAGCGCTGTATACAGCGCTCATTGAGCGCTGTATACACAGCGATCGGGAAGGCAGGGACGGTAATAAACCTTCCCTGCCTTCTCTCTGGGAGCTCCGGCTGTAGTTACAGCCGGTTCCCCGTTTCAGCAGCTGCACGATTTTGTGCAGTTGCTGAATGCCTTCTGGACGTATATAGTCTATGGACCGTATGGAAGCGGGCATAATAATCAGAGCCCCAGGGGAAGGGATTAAAAATAACAAAAACTTATACTCACCTTAATTCACCTCTCCTGGGAATCCGGCTGTCTGAAAGGCCTCCTCGCTCCTCTTCTTCCTTGCGTCTGAAGTCCTGCTCCCCAGATGTCACTGCTGGGGCCTGTGATTAGGCCTCAGCGGTCACATGTCGGCGCGATGACGTCATTACGCCGGCGTGCTCCACGTGACCGCTCGGGCCCAATCACAGGCCCCAGCAGTGAGGCCTGGGGAAGGCCGGAAGAGCTCCGAGTTAATGCTGAGCCCAGGACAGGTGAGTATCATTATTTTTTTATTTTTAATCACCACGGGAGGTGCCAAGGGGGACAGGTAGCATGGTGCGCAGCTGCGCGATTTGTTACCACGAAGTGTGAGGAAATCCGGAATCGATGCGAATTGAAGATTTCCTGAAATTCGGATCGAATTCCACTTTCGTCAGCTTCGACTCGCTCATCTTTAATCATTTCAGTTACACTTTTTCTTTTACAGCACAATTATTTTATGTTTGATTTGGCGTGGTGGGAGGAGTTTCACATTTTTTCCATCAATGATCCTTTTTCATCTTCTTTGTATTGGTATGGGCGCTACAGCAATGATATATTGATTGTTTAGAATGGAGATGTAGCGCCCATCCCAAACTTCATAGAATATATTAACAGCAATAATTGTAATTTACAGTTTACTCACACCATGGCTCAAAGAGTGATTTGTTTTTTGGATGTATTACTAACAGGTGACTTAGAGTTAAAAAAGCTGGTTACTTCCCTTTATAGAAAACCCACAGCAGGTAATACTATCTTATTAGCAACTAGTAGTCACCCAGAACATACTTTAAAATCAATCCCTGAGGGTGAACTAATAAGGACCAAACGTGCCTGTTCATTAGATTCGGATTATCAGATTCGGAGTTCTCAGACACTACAAAGATTAAAAAAAAAGGGGATACCCTCGGCGGTCACTAGATAGGGCAAAAAAGATTGCAGATGATAGAGATCGTTTGTCCCTATTAGATACTAGTACTTAATATCAGATCTGACCTTGCGTTAATTTATTAATATCTGTTCCCATGTGACGTTTTTTCAGCGTTTTTCAAGTTTATTAGTTTTTTTCATCATATTATCTTATATATACTATTTACAAGTATTTAATTATTCAGCGGAATATCACAAGGATGTTCCTAAATATAATAATATATACATATCCTGTAGTTGTTCAGCTTGAGCATCTGATATGTATTATTGTGTATTGGATGACATATAGTGATTCTCCACGTTTTTCATTAAATGGTAATTTTATGGTGATATAAAACGGTTTACATTGTCTGTGAGATGCTGCATCATACGGCTCTGTCATGTGGCTCTTGCGTACTCCTCAGTTTGACATATGGAGTATGTTGTTTTTCCAAGTTCTGGTTAAGTTCATTGCATGGAACTATGCCTGTTTAAATCATCCGCGGTATGTTGAATCACATGACTTTGTCATATGGTTCTTGCGTCTCTTCCTCTTGAATACAGGGAGTTATACTTCTCCGCTGTATCCATGTAGGACATTTATCACATGGTAAGTGTGATATTTTTATACTAATGTGACAACATAGCATTTTGGTTTGTCTATATGATTGCATAACTTGGCATGTTATGTATATATATGTTTATTATTTTATTGATCTTTTTGATTTTAGTAATGTTGTTGTTTTTGTTTTTCTTTTGTGTTTTTCTCTGGTATTGGTTTTTCATAAGATAAATTTAAATACGTAATTGCTGAGTGTGGTTCCTATTTTATTTGGACTTTAAATTCAGAATGTGTATGTGTATGGTTAGGCTATGAGTAAGGGGCTCTGCGCCCTAAAACGCATAAGCAACTTGCACTTTTTGTTCATGGATCCTTGAAATTGCATATTTGATGTTTTTTATCAATGCGGATTAAAAGTAAAATTTTATCTAAAATATCTTGGATGCTGGAATTTTACTTTGAAGTTATACGGTTATATTTTTTTAACCCCTTCCTGCCAGTAACATTTTTTCGACTATCATTTTTGACCATAACTTTTTTATTTTTCCGTTCACAGAGCCATATTAGGGCTTAATGTCTGCGGGACAAATTGTTCTTAATAATGGAACAATTTATTATTCTGTACAATGTACTGGGAAGCTGGAAAAAAAATTCTGAATTGGGTGGAATTGGAGAAAAAGTGCATCTGTGCGACTTTTTTGTGGGCTTTGTTTTTACGGTGTTCACTCTGCAGCCAAAATTACATGTCATCTGTAGTCTATGTTTTAGTACGATTCCGGGTATTCCAAATTTGTATACTTTTATTTACATTTTAACCCCTTAACAATGATCTAAAACTTTGCAAAAAAATATAAAAATTTAAAGTCACCATATTCTGACACCCATAACATTTTTATATTTCTGTGTACGGGGATGCATAGGGCGTATTTTTTTGCGGGGCATTCACCGTATGGGAAAATTAATTTTGTAGATTTGTAGACCGGCTGTTTTCATTGTCGACTTCATTGTTATAGAACAATATAATGGTATCACAAGGTGTCTGAAGAAGACTCCAGTTCCATGATTAGTCATTATCATTTAAGTCTGAAATCCAGTCTTGGGCAGAGCAGAATTTACATTACATCAACATGTAAACCAAGTGACTGAAAATCCTCACTTCAGGCTATGTGTGCAACATTCCCTATGGTACACATAGATAAAAAAGATTAAAATACAAAGTGCATCAGGTAAACATTGGGGGAATTTATCAAGGGTGGAATTTTTTAAGTCAGATTTTTTGGAGGAGGTGTTGGCGTAATTTGCACCTAGGAACAAGGCCGGTGAGGGAGTGCCTAATTCATGATGCAGCCTCAGTGTGTTACTATGGGGGAGACTGAGTGACGTTTATAGTCATATGGTTCTCTACCCCCTGACACTGGAGATGGAGGCAGGTTTACCATCAAATATAAAGGACACTGTGAAGCAGGGGAAAGATAAATCAACAGTAGTTAGTCCAGCTGAAGATATATAGCTTTTCTACTGGGGGACGCTGACCCTTGTACTAGAGGGTCTAAGGGTATATTCACACGTAGGAATTTTCTGTGGATTTGCCTCTTGTTAAAAAAATAAGTGTCCTGCTTAATCTTGCCGAGGATACTGCAGCTGATTCAGCCATGGACTCCACGGTTTGAGACTCCCTGCTGATTAGAGCCATGGGTTCTCATTTCTAGTACCTTTAAATCTTGGTCCTCAGCAAGGTCCCATTTCTAGACTCCAGCATGGCTACTCCTCACATTCCTGGTTCCGAGCATGGCTCCCTTCTCATCCTAGACCCCAGCATGGCTACCCTTCACATTCCTGGTTCCTAGCATGGCTCCACTCATTCCTAGACCCCAGCACGGCTACCTCTCACATTCCTGGTTCTTCTTATTTCTAGACCCTGACATGGCATTTCTTTCTATATTCCCCCTACCCTGTTACCTGAAAAATCTGATAAAAAATGTGGTCTTTGGTTGGGTAAGGGGGCGGTCTGCTTATAGAGAGGTAGCTTCCATAGAGGATAATGGGAGATAAATAGATCTTTGGGGGGGGGGCTTCTCAAAGGAGTTGGGAGCCCCCTACCGTTATGTGTGTGGGTTGGAGCAACTTGTGAATAGCAACACAGCTGTTGTATTAGTCCTAGTCTAGGCCTGGTTCAGTGTAATACACTGATGGGATGGCAAGCATAAAATACATGATTTTAGGTTCTTTCATAATTTTGGGGATTTTGAATCCATTAGAAAACCCATTAACCTGTATTCTATATACTTTATATTTTTTTTTTTTCTTTGAGAGCACCACCCTCTATTCTATATAGACCATTTTCTATGCAAATGGGTTTCACTGTATTTGCATTAAAGAGACTCAAAGATAAAATAAACCTGTTACTGCTGTTACCAGATTTAGTTTTATTGTAGATCAGTCATGAAACCCATAGAGAAATGAAAATGGCGATGTACAAGATAAAAAAAAATGGAATTACATTTTTTTAAATTTAGAAACAACGCCATACTTGTCACTTGGCTGTGTGTGGTATTGCAGCGCAGCCCCCTTTACTTTAGATGCCCTACATAGTAATGTATTTGGGATGCATCAAATTGATTCTTGTTGCATTGATTCAATGGAACCATTAAAAGCGCCAGGTTTCAGCACATGCCAGGTATGGGACTGAGTTATTGCCTGGAAGAGCTGAATTCAGCAGTCATAGGTGGCAGAGGTGAGTGGATCATCCCCAAACACATTGACACAGAGGCCAACAGCTATATAGTACGGCACTATATTGGCTTGATGTACAGCCGTGCACCATGTTCCATCTTATATCCTGTGTTAATATATAGAAATTAAAAGGAAAGTGAAAAATTAATGTAAGATTTGTTGTGTTTAATGATTCAGTGGTTAGAATGATGGTGCAGGTCAACTAAGCCAGAACCTACTTCATAATTTGCCATTTTTCCCGTTGTAGTAGTAATAAAACTCATATAAAACACTGTATGTTATAAAATTTACTTTTATTTAAAAAAAAATACAAAATGCAACATACGACATAGATACAACTGTATACTGGTAACATGATGAATGTATGATGACCTTGTATATTATATTACTTTTTTTGCATTTTGGCTCTTGTGTGAAAAGTACAAAAAAGTAGAAATAAAAGTAAAAAAAAAACAAAACAACATAAGATGGATCATTCCCTAAATGTGCAAAGGTGATGCATGGTATACATTTTCTTGATATTTAAAATATTTTATCAATGCCAGATCCTTGGTCCTGGCTGACTTCCATGCCAGATCCTTGGTCTTGACCAACTACCAAGCCAGATCCTTCATATTGACCAACTGCCAAGCCAGATCCTTCATCTTGACCGACTGCCAAGCCAGATCCTTCGTCTTGACCGACTGCCAAGCCAGATCCTTCGTCTTGACCGATTGCCAAGCCAGATCCTTCGTCTTGACCGACTGCCATGCTAGATCCTTGATCCTGACTGATTTCTATGCCAGATCCTTGGTCTTGACCAATTGCTATGCCAGATCCTTCATCTTGGCCAGACGCTAAGCCTTGGTTCTGAGCAAAAAAGTCTTTAAATTCATTGATAAATTCAGATTCCAATTCTTGGATTAAGCCTTCAAAAACTAAAAAAAAAAAAAAGATTAGAATAGTTAGTAACTGTCACTATCAGAAACAGTACAAAAAACATGGCTACAAAAGACAGGGGTGGATTATTATACAATGCTGTACCTTACAGGTCTGGGTCTCAGCCCAGAACAATGGGGGAAACCATCAGAAGTGATGTAGAGTGCAAGAATTACCAGGCCTGTGAAAATGGTGCTCACTGCAGAAAATGGCGCACATGGCATGGTAAATCTTCAGATATTTGCAGACATTGCAGATGACATTTTATTCCTCATACCACATCATGGCTGGCATACATTTATTCCAATATATTGTAGCACATTTATTAACCCCTTTTTATGTCTGTACACTATTCATATCTTGGTGCATGACATGTGCTCTTCTACTTGTGGGCACAATTTGGGCACTAAGATTACTATATTATAGATTACAGGGTTTAGCCATCTTCAGCACTCCAGCTGTTGTGAAACTACAACTCTCAGCATTCTCCACTCATTTCTATGGCTGATGAACAATGTGCAAAATGGGAGTTGTAGTTTAGCAATAGCTGGACTGGTGAAGGTTAAGACAGAACATTGTTGGAAAACATTGGGGCAGGCTAACTAATGAAAATGTGCCAGAATATTCGTGTAATTTGCCCCAGGCCTTACACCAATCGTATGAATTGTCTAAGACACTCTTTGCTCTACTCTAAGGAGCATGGCTTAGCAGGAAGAGATGTAGCCAATATTAGGTATGTACAGAGGACTAGACAGTGTAAAGATGCTCCAGATTTATCATCCATCAGTCCTTATGATACATCTGGTGCATTTTAAGACTCTTTAATCCATGTTTACATCTATTAGACAGGATTAGTAAATCTACCCCAAGTATATAGTTTCTTACATGAATACAACCCTAAAATATAATTATAAAATAAGAAAAAATGTATGCTAAGAAGGTTTAAGAATTCAGACCATAATAGATACATAAAATGCAATAACACTTACCAGGAAGAGCAAAGCTCTGGGAGACATAGCAAAGAGTGAGGAGGAGAGTAAAGTGCATTGTGGACCTCATTTCTGTATGACTGCAGAAGAGAACTGAGGACTGAGGAGTAGAGGTGAGGGGTCTCTATATATAGCACAGTCCTGACTCCTGCCCCACCATGGGGGTCCTCTGTTAATAGCTCCGCCCTCCTGGGTACAAACACTAAACAATGGGATCTAATTCTAAATCTAATTACAATAAAGGAGACATAGTAACATTGGATCTGGTGTTTAAAAAACTTTGCCATTTGTGAGTCATTTTTCTGCTGCACATAATTCAACTTTTATTTAATTTTTATAGAATGTATATTTTATCTACATAATAGAATGATAGTTAATTTAGTTATTTTTAGGTTTCCTAAATCATCTAATTTACCAAAATGTATTATATAGGAATATAATGATAGTTGCCCACATAGACTTCTGTGGGGTCCTAATGTACTCTGGACCAGACTCAGTATGCACCCACTGAGGGCACATGGGTAGGCAGACCTATCACCATCTACCCATACCCATATATATTATATTTTTCTTGTAATATATAATAACCAATTGACTTGAATGGAGAAAAATTGACCGCAGTAGTGACTCTTCCTCCCCCATTCACCTTGCATCATCTGGTAATTAATGGAAATGATTGACTTTCTGGCCAGTATCTGCCAGTGCAATACAGCCAGCAGACACCTCTGGCGGCAGCTTAAAGGGGTTATCTGGGTTTTAGTATTAGGTCCTTAGGATAGGCCATCAATATTAAATCTGTTGGGGTCTGACACCTGAGACCCCCGCAGATTACCTATACCAAGACACCAAATTGTATCGGTGAGTGTAGGTATTGCAGTGCTGCCCCATTGAAATCTATGGAATAGCGCTGCCTTAGCTTCACTTGCCGCTACATTTTGTACAGTGAGTGAGTATTGCGGCTCATGGTATGTAGACATTACAGAGAGCCATGCTATCTCGGTACAGGTGATATGCGGGGGTCCTGGGTGGCGGACTCCCACAGATCTAATATTGATAACCCTTTAAGGACTCATACACACTACTGTGTCACAGTTCCATACAACCTAAGTGCACCCATTTACTTTTTTTGGGATTGTATTCTTATTCTATTTTGTATTCTTTGTGAACATATTTTTACTCTATTAAAAGGGTTTACTGGGTTATTAAAATTAGCCCAAGTGCCGCTACCCCTTCAAATCTGTGGGGTGCAGAGACTGACCCTCAGAAATGTAAAACTGATGGTCTATTTTGTATTTTTGTAAATTACTTGGATAACCCCTTAGTCTTATTTCCCTGGATTTGGAAGATAAATGTCTTGCCATACAATATTATCAAACACTCAAAGGCTGTCTGG
Source organism: Leptodactylus fallax (assembly GCA_947044405.1). Taxonomy (NCBI): domain Eukaryota; kingdom Metazoa; phylum Chordata; class Amphibia; order Anura; family Leptodactylidae; genus Leptodactylus; species Leptodactylus fallax. The sequence continues at coordinate 1,401,817 of CAMRHE010000412.1, forward strand.
CGGAGATCTATTGTCTGTATTTACTTAGATTGCCTGTGATCTACATTCAATTAGGTTGTTTGGTCCACACAATGTGAATTTATTTAGGGAGTCTACTGTATATTTGTTTAGGGTCTCTTATCTAGTACCTATTTTTTTGCTTAGGGGTCTTATCTCAGCTCTGTGTTCATTTTGGGTTGTGAAGTATTCACTTAGGTTACTAAGCAACCTAGTGACTACATCACTTGGAATCTTTCTAATGTCACTTCTCAAAATTAGGCAACTATATGCTAAGTTCAATGGATGCTGTAATATTGGAGACATTAACACTTAGACGACGAACTGTTAATAAATGCATTTTCAATAGGAGACATTAATACTTATTATAGAAAAAGGCCTTATACAGAATGTGGGTCATGGCCAGACAATTATTTCCCAGTACAAAATCTCTCGTAGCAGTATAGAAGCCACTGTGCAGAGTCATTTTTTACACTAAGTTCACACTATCGTTCATCTCTCCATTGTTAGGGTCCGCAAGGGGACCCAAAAGAAGAAGAGCCTGTCAACTTAAAAAGCAGTTACCCAAAGACACCAGCAGACCTCATAGACTATAATGTCGGGTTTCTGCTGGTTTTATACTGAAACTGGAGGAGAGAAAAGTCCTCCTTGCAGGACTTTTCTCTCTGCAGATTTCAGGTGATTTTCAGAGGCCGAGTCTCAGAGACTCCAACACAGATGCAGAGGCGTAGCTAGGGGTTCAGCACGGGGGGGGGGGGGGGGGCGAACATGTCCAAGTGGGCCCCCAACTTGGGTATACCAATATTATCACTATACAGTGACCGTATACTGCTATATAGCGACTGTACACAGGGTTCTGCAGATGATTTAGGTGAATACAGGGCAGTAACATTCAGTGACTTACCGGTGACGTCTCTGTGTACCCCCTTTAAATAGTGCCCCTCATTAATAATGCCCCAGGTGTTTCCTAATTAAAAAGTAAACAAAAGGTAAAAAATAATTAGTGGGGTTCCAATACCCCAAAGCCCCAGTATCAGCTGTTTGAATGAACCTTGGTATCTGTGTAAGCTCCATGGCCCCTTCTCTGTTTACATAGTGTCATTCATCTCATAGCAGCCATGTACTGTAACTACAGCCTCGTCCTATACACGTCTATGTGACAAGACTGTAATTACATCACACGGTCACTATAAACAGACAGCGAGTGACATAAACAGGCGCCATGGCCCCTTCATACAGCTGATCAGTGGGGAATCTCTTATCTCTTATTGATGATCTATTCTGAGGATAGATCATCAATTAAAAATGAGCTGGAAAACTCCTTAAAGCTAAGGCCCCACGTGGTGTCCCGCAGCAAAAAAGTGCTGTTCTTCCCGTAGCACTTTGCACAGAAAGTTCGCATAGGTTTCCTCTGCGGACTTTCTGCTTTAATTATATCTATAGGGAAACCGCCGATGTTTCCGTAGGTATGCTAAGATTTCCAAAGCCGCAACTGTTTTTGAAATTGCAGCGTCTCCGCTGTGCGTGTTTTACCGCAAAGTGGGGATGGAATGGGGCCCCACGTGGCGAAAACACTGGGAAAAAAATGCGGCATTTTACAGTTCCTGCAAAGTGGATGAGATTCTAGGAAATTCCATCCACACATCGCAGAAAAATATATGCAGCGGACACGGACACCGTTGCAGTTTTGGAAATCGCAGCATGTCAATTATACCTACAGAAATACTGGCGGTTTCCCTATCGGTATAATAGAAGCAGAAAGTCCATAGGGGACTGTGAAAGCGCTGCAGGAAAAACCACAATGCGTTACTGTCACGGTTTTTCCTGCAGCGCTTTTTTGCTGCGGCCCTGATTCCCCCTGACATAAATACTGCACCTCTAATGACCTCTTATATCAGTGACCACCCTCTTATATTCATAATGCCTCCTAATATAAATTATACCCCCTCATGGCCCCTTATATAAACTCCCCCCTTGTATTCATAATGCCCCCCATTAACCCTTATATAAATGACCCCCCCCTTATGTTTATAATGCCCCTTCCCCTATAGTTATATGTCCCCCTCATAACAACCCCTTATACTATAAAAGTAGCCACAACTAAGCTAAAACAAACAAAAAAAAAAAAAAGTTATACCTACCTGCAATCCTGATAATTGGAGTCACCGCCTCCTTTTCTTGACCCATGCTCTATGCTCAGGGTCCACGCACAGGTCGTCTGTGTCTCAGGGTGGGCCCCACAGAGTCATTGGGCCCGGGGCAGCTGCCCCCTCTGCTAGCTTCGCCTCTACACAGATGTGAACCTAGCCTTAGTACTACATATACAGGCTTACCAGAGGTGTAGTTATAGGTGGTGCATTGGTACTAGTCACCACTGAGCCCTGGACCCTGAAGGGACCCCAAAGGTTCTTTTGCACATAAAGTATACCACTAAATGAAACAAGGTAGGGGCCCCATTACAGATGTTACCCAGGAGCTTCAAGTTACTGCCTCTGCAGCCTACATTTATGTTTCATTTGCATGTCTAAGTACAAAGAAAGTTGGAGCGATTATATAATAACATGTAATACATTTGAGCATTTGAGTCTAACCCTTTCACTGCCAGGGGTCTCTGGAAATTTTGCACCTCCGGTAGCCAGAGCAATTTTCACATTTTTGAGATGGACAAATCAAACCTAAATTGCAACATTAAAAAATCATCCAACCCCCCCATACCTATATATTTTCTTAAAGTAGACACCTGCAGCATTGTCAGAATTTCACTTGGTACTGTATGCGAACAAGCACCTTCATGCAATTTTGATTTAAAGTGAATGTTTTATAAAAAAAAAAATGCAAATAAATGTATATTAGTTGCTAAAAGTGGAAACCAAAAAAAAAATTATATGCACCAAACCTCCTAAAAATAAGAGATCAACATGTGCAGAGTTCATTCATATCACTAAGGCCTATACCTGAATGCACATATCTTCAGAAAATCACTAGAACTGGATTGAGCAAAAATCTGCTTTGAAGTTGGAAATGTTAAAAAAGTATCATCCTATAAAATGTAGGGATTACACACCGTGGAAAGCAAGTGCACCCCTAAACCCTATTATTTTTTGAAAGTAGACAACCTGAAGATTACATGTATCTCAATTGGTTATCAATAGCCACATTCACCTTCATGTAACTTTGTGACAGACACAAATAATTTTTTTTAAAAAATGCACTAAAACATATATTTGCACTTAAAACTCCTATTCAATCTTACATTCACACACAAAATACATTTAAAATAAAAGATCAAGGTGTACACAATTTATAAATACCGCAAACATCAACTTCAATAAGAGCTCGTACTCTCAAAAACACTGATACAGAAGAAAAGCAAGATTTTGCTGTTATTCACTATGTTAAAAATCTATACTGCACCTAGCAAACTGTGACTGTGATACCAAAATCTAACTTTTTTGAGATTGCACAGCATACCGTGTATAAAAACACAACTTAATATTTCATATATACAACCACCTTCATGCAACTTTGCAGCAAACAGAGATTACAAGCAAAAATTGCACAAAAATTCAAATTTGCCACTAAAGTGCATGCTCAAGCAGTTCCTTTCTGCAAACAAAATGTACTTTCCAAAAAACTGCAAGATGTGAGGAATTCATACATACCACACATATATATAGTTACAGGTGCGGGTGTTAAAGAAATGCCAAAATCGCAGAAATGCGCCAACCAATTTTGTGCATGCAAATTAAATAGGAGTTTACATAAAAATATAATTTTCAATTCCCCTATAAAAATTGTAGCAATTTATACGTTCATCTCTAGTGATAATCATTATTGCTATTATTTTAGCGTGTAACGGATATCGCTAGAGGCGTATTTTACTCTATAAAGATCAGGAATGGACAGGACAGGGATTGGGTGAAATGTAAACTTTATTGATGACTTTGTGCATGTGTTGTGTAAGTGTTTGGTGTAACTCTTTTGGTGCTGCGACCTGGACAATGGTAAACATCTAGGTCACAGCGCCAATAATCTTCCTGGTTATATTCAGAGGGGTATTATATAAGAATACCCCTCTAGTAAGTCTCAGAGGGGTATTACTTTATCCCTCTATGTGACAATCAGAGAGCAAAAGTACAATATGCTCTCTGATTGATAGGAGAGGGGATAACATGGACAGAAGTCCCTGCTATCCACCCCCTGGGGTCACAGACAGGTTATGCTCAGATGATGAGGAGGATTTCTCATCTCTGTGCAAACTCCAGGGCTGCTCCTCCCCCCTCCTCCTACCGCAGCTCTTAAGATGCTTCCTGAGACAGGAGGGGGGAAGGACATTGTAGAGCCCCATATCTCAGGATCCGTTCGTAGCATTAAGAAGATCTTAGATTCATTTTAAAGATGAGAATCTCATCTTTAAAATGATACCAAGAACTTCATGATATCTCTTACAAATTCGGAGCGAATAGCTGTTAAATATGCTGTCGGGAATTGAGATCTGCAATTGGATCTCAATGCCGAATAGCGTTTTTAACAGTGAATCGCTCCTAAACTGTAGAGCAGGGGTAGGCAACCTTTTTTTGTTCGGCGTGACGATTTTAATTAAAAAATCGAAGCTGAGGTACTCAGAGTGCCGGTCAATAATTGTAAGTCTGACGACCCCTAAACTAAAGTCATATACCACAAACCATAACACAGAAGTGCTGCCACCAGATGCTTTAGGACACATGCGTTTACTGCTATTTCCTGGGACGCTCCTGTACTTTCCGATTAGAAGCAATGAAAGTCCATGTACAGCCGCCAATTAGTAGTAAATGTGTCCAGGAGCACCGTATGGCGGCATCCTTATGGTGAATACACACTATGTATCTGGATGCAGATATAGTCTTAGGCCACTGGAACTTTTACTACAATGTAAAACTGCGTTCACATGGTGCATTTTTGCACAAAAAAAAAATGCCTGTGTTTTCTGTGCAAAAACACATTCTTAATGCATAAAACACACCGTTATACAGAATAATGTCCCATAGCGGCCCCTGCACAAGGTATTATATCCCATAACAGCCTCTTCACACCGTATTATGTCACATAGTGGCCCCTACACACCAAATTATGTCATATAGTGGCCCCAGCACACAATATTAGGTCCCATAGCAGCCTCTCCACACGGTATTAGGTCCCATAGCGGTCCGGTATTAGGTCCCATAGCGGTCCCTGCACACGGTATTAGGTCCCATAGTGGTCCCTGCACACAGTATTATGCCCCATAGCGGTCCCTGCACACGGTATTAGGTCCCATAGCGGTCCCTGCACACGGTATTAGGTCCCATAGCGGTCCCCGCACACAGTATTAGGTCCCATAGCAGTCCCCGCACACGGTATTAGGTCCCATAGCGGTCCCTGCACATGGTATTAGGTCCCATAGCGGTCCCCACACACGGTATTAGGTTCCATAGCGGTCCCCGCACACGGTATTAGGTCCCATAGCGGTCCTCGTACACGGTATTAGGTCCCATAGCGGTCCCCGCACACGGTATTAGGTCTTATAGTGGTCCCTGCACATGGTATTAGGTCCCATAGCGGTCCCCGCACACGGTATTAGGTCTTATAGTGGTCCCTGCACACGGTATTAGGTCCCATAGCGGTCCCCGCACACGGTATTAGGTCTTATAGTGGTCCCTGCACACGGTATTAGGTCCCATAGCGGTCCCCGCACACGGTATTAGGTCCTATAGCAGTCCCCGCACACGGTATCAGGTCCCATAGCGGTCCCCACACATGGTATCATGTCCTATAGCGGTCCCTGCACACGGTATTAGGTCCCTTAGCGGTCCCCACACACGGTATTAGGTCCCATAGCGGTCCCTGCACACGTTATTAGGTCCCATAGCGGTCCCCACACACGGTATCATGTCCTATAGCGGTCTCCGCACACGGTATCAGGTCCCATAGCGGTCCCCACACACGGTATCATGTCCTATAGCGGTCCCCGCACACGGTATCAGGTCCCATAGCGGTCCCCACACACGGTATTAGGTCCCATAGTGGTCCCCGCACACGGTATCATGTCCTATAGCGGTCCCCGCACATGGTATCAGGTCCCATAGCGGTCCCCGCACACGGTATCAGGTCCCATAGCGGTCCCCACACACGGTATTAGGTCCCATAGCGGTCCCCGCACACGGTATTAGGTCCCATAGCGGTCCCCGCACACGGTATTAGGTCCCATAGCGGTCCCCGCACACGTTATTATGTTCCATAGCTCTCAGACTTCCGAGTACAGTAAGTGCAAGACCAAGAGAGGGGACAAACATAAAAAAACAATGAACTTACCATTCCACGCTCCGCAGCCGCTCTGTTCTCTTCGGCGCTTCTGCCGCTGATTGGGTCTCTGGGGTCACGTCGCGTAATGACGCCAGACGTGACCCCTGTCAGCTGTCAGAAGTGCCGGCAGATCGCACAGCCGCCGCGTAGCGCAGGGAACAAGGTGAGTATCATTGTTTTTTATGTTTCTTCACTTCTCCTAAGTCTCCGCTTATTATACTGGGGGTCTGAAGAGACCCCACAGTATAATAATAGCATCTTCGTTTCGGCCGTGTTTGGTCCGATCGAAGCTGCTGGGTGAGGACTCCGCTGCCGTGCCAGGGGAATAAGCCTCGCGTGCCACTCTTGGCACGCATGCCAGGGGTTGCCGACCCCTGCTGTAGAGGCTATTATGAAGTTCAAACAGTATAATATGCTCGACAGTGGCCCCCACACAGCATTATATGCTCCACAGTGGCCCTCCCACACATAGTATAATATGCTCCCCACAGTGGCCCCACACAGTATAATATGCTCCAGACAGTGGCCCCACCCTGTATTATATGCTTCTCACAGTGGCCACCACCCAGTATTATATGCTCCCCACAGTGGCCCCCACCCAGTAGTATATGCTCCACAGTAGCCTCCACACAGTAGTATATGTTCCACAGTGGCCCCCACCCAGTATTATATGCTCTACTGTACAGTGGCCCCCACCCAGTATTATATGCTCTACAGTGGCCCCCGCCCAGTATTATATGCTCTACAGTGGCCCCCACCCAGTATTATATGTTCCACAGTGGCCCCCACACAGTATTATATGCTCCCAACAGCCCCCCTCCTCTTCAGTGTTATTATTATACTCTGGGGTCTCCTCAGACCCCAGAGTATAATAATCGGAGGCCCAGGGAAGGTGATTAAAAATAACAAACTTTCATACTCACCTTGCCTTACCATTCCTTGGCATCCTAGCTCCATTCTGCCATCTTCAGCGTCATCAAGCCCTCTTCAGACGTCGCTGCTGAGGCCTGTGATTGAGCTGGGGCCTAATTGCAGACCTCAGTCACATGACGGAAGAGCGCCGGAGAGAACGCTGTGCCCAGGAGAGGTGAGAATATGTATTTATTATTTTTAGTCACCTCCCCTGGGATACCATCTATTGGCAGGGCCCCTTTCCAATAACAGTATGTATAGCGGTCGGGGAACCAGGCTTTGCTCGACCGCTATCATAGTGGTTCAGCTGGTCATGGGCCCCATACACCACCGGGCCAGGTCGCGTTCGCACCCACCTGCGACCACGATCGTTACGCCACTGCCTTTGTCTTTCATGAAATGCTGGGGGACCAGTTTGGGAAGTTTGACTGTTAGGAAGGGGAGGAGGAAAATTTAAATTATTGTATAATGAATATTTCACATCTAAAAGACTGGAAAGCATAAGTAACTGACAGTAAGAAACTTTGTCACCAGGTTACCTATACAAAGGATAGGACTAACTACCTATATGCAATGTAACAATGTGTGGACATAGGCACTCGAAATTTTATAGACCCAAGTAACATGAACATCTCATATCTGGGCACTATTTATCACAACCATTTGGCTGAGTTTCAATACTAGAACTTTTTAATAGTAATACAACCATATACAGTCATATGAAAAAGTTTGGGCACCCCTATTAATCTTAATCATTTTTAGTTCTAAATATTTGGGTGTTTGCAACAGCCATTTCAATTTGATATATCTAATAACTGATGGACACAGTAATATTTCAGGATTGAAATGAGGTTTATTGTACTAACAGAAAATGTGCAATATGCATTAAACCAAAATTTGACCGGTGCAAAGGTATGGGCACCTCAACAGAAAAGTGACATTAATATTTAGTAGATCCTCCTTTTGCAAAAATAACAGCCTCTAGTCGCTTCCTGTAGCTTTTAATCAGTTCCTGGATCCTGGATGAAGGTATTTTTGACCATTCCTCTTTACAAAACAATTCCAGTTCAGTTAAGTTTGATGGTCGCCGAGCATGGACAGCCCGCTTCAAATTATCCCACAGATGTTCAATGATATTCAGGTCTGGGGACTGGGATGGCCATTCCAGAACATTGTAATTGTTCCTCTGCATGAATGCCTGAGTAGATTTGGAGCTGTGTTTTGGATCATTGTCTTGCTGAAATATCCATCCCCGGCGTAACTTCAAATTCGTCACTGATTCTTGTACATTATTCTCAAGAATCTGCTGATACTGAGTTGAATCCATGCGACCCTCAACTTTAACAAGATTCCCGGTGCTGGCATTGGCCACACAGCCCCAAAGCATGATGGAACCTCCACCAAATTTTACAGTGGGTAGCAAGTGTTTTTCTTGGAATGCTGTGTTTTTTTGACACCATGCATAACGCCTTTTTGTATGACCAAACAACTCAATCTTTGTTTCATCAGTCCACAGGACCTTCTTCCAAAATGAAGCTGGCTTGTCCAAATGTTCTTTTGCATACCTCAGGCGACTCTGTTTGTGGCGTGCTTTCAGAAACGGCTTCTTTCGCATCACTCTCCCATACAGCTTCTCCTTGTGCAAAGTGTGCTGTATTGTTGACCGATGCACAGTGACACCATCTGCAGCAAGATGATGCTGCAGCTCTTTGGAGGTGGTCTGTGGATTGTCCTTGACTGTTCTCACCATTCTTCTTCTCTGCCTTTCTAATATTTTTCTTGGCCTGCCACTTGGGCTTAACAAGAACTGTCCCTGTGGTCTTCCATTTCCTTACTATGTTCCTCACAGTGGAAACTGACAAGTTAAATCTCTGAGACAACTTTTTGTATCCTTCCCCTGAACAACTATGTTGAACAATCTTTGTTTTCAGATCATTTGAGAGTTGTTTTGAGGAGCCCATGATGCCACTCTTCAGAGGAGATTCAAATAGGAGAACAACTTGCAATTGGCCACCTTAAATACCTTTTCTCATGATTGGATACACCTGGCTATGAAGTTCAAAGCTCAGTGAGGTTACAAAACCAATTTTGTGCTTCAGTAAGTCAGTAAAAAGTAGTTAGGAGTATTCAAATCAATAAAATGATAAGGGTACCCAAATTTTTGCACCGGTCAAATTTTGGTTTAATGCATATTGCACATTTTCTGTTAGTACAATAAACCTCATTTCAATCCTGAAATATTACTGTGTCCATCAGTTATTAGATATATCAAATTGAAATGGCTGTTGCAAACACCCAAATATTTAGAACTAAAAATGATTAAGATTAATAGGGGTGCCCAAACTTTTTCATATGACTGTACATGAGCCCTAAGGTGGGTGAATGATACAGTTTTTTTTTGCTGGAAACAAAGTAGGACATGCACAAAAAAAATGGCTTTGCGGCGCAGAGGGTATTAAGCGCACACCCGCGCATTGCTTTAAAAACCCATTCAAATCAATGGGTTTTTAAGCACTGCGTCACAAACCTTTCCCTATACAGTTTTCCAAGATTTTCAGACAGATTCGCGGCGGACGGACTCCGGTGCAAGTGTGAACCCACCCAAGGCAGGACCTTGAGAATTCAAAAAAAGAAGATAATTGTAAAAAAATGACTGTTCTATTTTTTTTATCAATTATTTGTTTTTGTTGGAGTCTGACTAGGAATAAATTCTAGTAAATCCTATTGTTGAGATCTACGAAGTGTTTTAGGGACAAATCTTTGGTTTCATGATGTGATTTTTGCTGGGGCAGCACATCCATGAAAAGGAATTATCACCTCACCTCATTTACATCTGAGATGTAGCCTAGGCTGGGGGAGGGGGAAATTACATTAGATACAGGTCTCTTTAACATATAAAAGACAGAAAAACTTTATTTAATCATCAGGTCATCTTTGTGGTTAGGTCCCAGTCATCTAGTACCATCAATCCCATTCAGATTTGCTTTATGTGTCCCGGATAAGGAATATGATGATATATATACTGGAGACTCACACTCCAGTGGTTATGTCGGGTACAATTGCTTTTGGAGTGTTTGTCTGTGACACAAGCTGGACACAACATATTGTACCCTGAAGTGTCATGGCGTCCAAAAACCAAACCATCTGAATCTGTGCTCAAAAACCAAATAGCGCTCATTCCCTTCTGTGCCTGGCTGTGCCCAAATAATAGTCTATACTCAATTATGACATAATTAAGTTATCCTGGGTACAACAATGTCATATATGTGGACATACGCTGCTGTTTGAGCACACAGCAGGGCACAGAAGTTAAAGCAAATAATATACTTACGCTGTACGCTGAACGGCAATACCAGGATCAAGTGCCCTTGTGAGACAGTGAAAAGGATGAATCAAAAAAAGTTTAAAATAAATTATAAAAAATAAACCATAAAAAGTACAAAAACCTTTACATTTAAAAAACACATAACGTAAATGTAATGTAATCGCCATGTGCATATAAGCCCCCACTATCCAAAAATAGTGCTATTTATCCCGTATGGTGAATGTCATAAAAATATATATACTGCAATTCGTAAAATAACATTTTTTGGTCACCTCACTTTCCCAAAAAATAGTTATAAAAAGTGATCAAAAAGTCATACATACCAAATGTTACTACAACTTGCCACACAAATAAAGAGCCCTGACAAATCTCCGTCAACAAAACAGTAAAAAAGTTATAGATGTCAGAATATGGTGACCCCAGAAAATTGTTCATTTTCAAAAAGTGATGTTTTATTTGTGAAAGTGGTAAAACTTAATGAAACCAATATAAATAAGGTATCGCTGTTATCGTAATGAGCCATCATACAAAGCTGCCATGTCATTTTTAATGCAGAGTGAATGCCATAAAAACAAATTGTGGGTTTTTCCACATGGGCCCCCAAAAAACATTAATTAAAGCTAATTAAAACATCATATGTACCGCACAATGGTACCAAATCAAAGTATAACTTGTCATGCAAAGAATAAGCCCTGACATAGTGGTGTCAACAGAAAAATAAAAAAGTTATAAATTTTGGAAGGCGGGGAAGGAAAATATGGAAAAAGTCGCCGAGCATTAACGTACAAATTACCCTGAACCCTTAAGGGGTTAAACCATACTTGATGAGACGAGATGGTGAAAAAGTGTTCACTCTGCAGCCAAAATGACATGTCACCTGTATTCTATGTTTTGGTACGATTCTGGGTATTCCAAATTTATATACTTTTATTTACATTTTAACCCCTTAACAAAAAATTTTTTTCTTAAAGTCGCCAAATTCTGACACCCATAACTTTTTTATATTTCTGTGTATGGGGATGCATAGAGCGTATTTTTTTGCGGGGCGTTCACCGTACAGGAAAATGATTTTTATAGATTTGTAGACCATCCGTTTTCCGTAACAGGGATACCTAATGTTTATGTGTTTCAGGCTAAGGCCCCACGTTGCGGAAACGCAGCTTTTTTTGTTGCAGATTTTGCTGCATTTTTTTGAGCCAAAGCCAGGAGTGGGTTGAGCAGATGGGAGAAGTATAAGAACTTCCTATATATTTCTCATTCCTTTTGTAGCCACTCCTAGGTTTGGCTCAAAAAACCGTAGCAAAATCTGCAACACAAAAAGCTGCCTTTCCGCAACGTGGGGCCATAGCCTCACAGTATTTAAGTACTTTTATATGTGTTCTAGGGAAAGGGGGGTGATTTGAATTTGTAATAGTTTTTTTTATTGAAAATATTTAATATTTTAAAAAATTATATATATATTAGTATTATCTGTTTTGTATATCTGGTGTACCGTATTTAAACCCTCAAATGTAAAGCTCCATGAAATTAATGGTGCTATATAAATAAACATAATAATAATAATAATAATAATAATAGCTAAAAAGCAATGCGGGAAAAAAAACAGCAAAAACAGCATTTTTTTCTGCAGCATTTTTCAAAGTTTTTGTTGCATTTTCTTCAGCGTTTTTTCTTCCTATATTAAATCTATAGGGAAAATGCTCACAACTCCGCAGCTAAAAATTAACGTGCAGCTTTTTTCCTGCAATGTGGGGATGAAATGAACTAAACTCTCATTCACTTTGCTGATACTGTAAAATGCAGCATTTATTCTGCTGTGTTTTTTCGCAACATAGGGCCTTAGCCTAAATTTGGTATCACAGTGATCATACTGACTTTTCAGAATAGAACTAATGTGTCATTTCTAATTCAAATGAAATGAAACCAGTAAAAAATGTCACAATTGTGATTTTTTTTTCTCCCCCGATTCATTGTCATTCAGATTTTTTTTCCAGCACTCCAGTCCATTGTACAGAATCACAAATAGTGCCGATATGGAAAACAATTTGTTCCGCTAAAAAAAAAAAAAGCCTCATATGGTTGGAATGAAAAAATAAAAAAGGAATAGTGTTTGAAAGATGGGGAGTAAAAAAAAAAAAAAAGGTTACACAATGGAAAATAAAAATATTCTTAAGGTGGGCATGGCCACCTTCGGAATTAGAAGTTGTCAGCAGACTGGAGTTCTGATAAAACAGAATCAATATCTGCATCTTCAAGCAGCCATTTTCTTTGTCAGAGACAGACAAGGCAAATATGAGTGGGATGGATGGCACCAGATGACTGGAACCTAACCACAAAGATGACCTGAAGATTAAATAGAAGACTTTTACTGTCTTTTAGATGTTAAAGAGACCTTATCACACTTATCTAATGTAAATCTCCCACCAAAGCAAGACTGCTTCTCAGATGTAAATGAGGTGAGGTGATAATTCCTTATCATGGAAGTGGTGCCTCAGCAAAAGTCACATCATGAGACCAAAGAATTGTCCCTAAAACACATTGTATAGCTCACCAATAGGGTTCAGACTCAATAGACTGGATTATAGCAACATGAATAAGTAATAGACTATTCCTTTTATTGAATTCTTAAGGTCATGCTTCATGACAACAATATGTGGTGTACAATAAGTGTGCCAGGATATAGTCAAACCACAAGCTCAACCCAAGAAGAGTCCTTGACCATTCAGCAACCCTAGGGCTCATGCACATGTCTATATAATGAATTACAAAGCCTTGTATAGAAGCTTAGCCAAATGTGCATGTAAAATAGTACCCAGATATGAGATGTTCATGTTACTTGGGTCTATGTTGATAAAGTCATCATACTGCATATATAGGCCGCTAGTTGTATTCTCTACATAGGTAACCTGGTGACAAGGTTTGCCATTGTCAATATTTTTTGCTTTCCCTCCTTTTAGATGTTAGGGTGGGTTTACACTTGCGGCGGAGTTCGTCCGCCGCGAATCCGAATGAAAATCTCGGGAAACTGTATAGGGACTGGATAGCGAAAGGTTAGCGACGCATTGCTTAAAAACCCATTAATAGATTCTGAAGACACTAAACAAATACAGACCACCTAACTGAATAAACACCCTGGACCAGACACCTAAATGATACAGATCTCAGGCAATCTAAGAAAATGCTATAAATCTGATTTAAAGGGGTTGTCTCATTAAAGACACTTATTCCCTATCCCCAGTTATGAGGAGAACGGGGGACTAAAATTCTGCCATTTTGTCCTCAAGACAAAATTTTAGATTGGTGGGTTTTAACTCTCAGCACTCCTGTGTTTAGAAGGGACAATGGCCATTGAGCGCATTGTTTACCTTGGATACTGGACATTTGCTTTATTTGGGAAAAAAAAAAAGTAACCGTTATGGACTTTGCATGTCCGACTTTGTTTCCAGACGAAAAAAAATGGCTTCGCTTCGCAGAGGGTGTAAGCGCACACCCGCGCATTGCTTTAAAACCCCATTCATTTAAGCAATGCATCGCAAACCTTCCCCCTATCCAGTGCCTATCCATTTTTCCGACATTTAGGTCCCACCCTAACCAGTAACTGTTACTATGTCTCCTTTACTGTAATTTACATTAGAATTAGATCCCATTGTTTAGTGTTTGTAGGCAGGAGGGCGGAACTATTAACAGAGGACCCCCATGGTGGGGCAGGAGTCAGGACTGTCCTATATACAGAGACCCCTCACCTCTACTCCTCAGTCCTCAGTTCTCTTCTGCAGTCATACAGAAATGAGGTCCACAATGCACTTTACTCTCCTCCTCACTCTTTGCTATGTCTCCCAGAGCTTTGCTCTTCCTGGTAAGTCTTATTGCATTTTATGTATCTATTATGGTCTGATTTCTTAAACCTTCTTAATATATATTTATCATCTTATGTTATAATATCCTCTAGGGTTGTATTCATGTACAAAACTATATGCTTGGGGCAGATTTACTAATCCTGTCTAATAGTTAGATGTAAACTTGGATTAAAGAGTCTTAAAATGCACCAGATGTATCATAAGGACTGATGGATGATAGATCTGGAGCATCTTTACACTGTCTAGTCCTCTGTACATACCTAATATTGGCTACATCTCTTCCTGCTAAGCCATGCTCCTTAGAGTAGAGCAAAGAGTGTTTTAGACAATTCATACGTTTGGTGTAAGGCCTGGGGCAAATTACACGAATATTCTGGCACATTTTCATTAGTTTTCCAACAATGTTCTGTCTTAACCTTCACCAGTCCAGCTGTAGTTAAACCACAACTCCCATTTTGCATATGGTTCATCAGCCATAGAAATGAGTGGAGCATGCTGAGAGTTGTAGTTTCACAACAGCTGGAGTGCTGAAGATTGCTAAACCCTGTAATCTATAATATAGAAATCTTAGTGGGCAAATTGTGCCCACAAGTAGAAGAGCACATGTCATGCACCAAGATATGAATAGTGTACAGACATAAAAAGGGGTTAATAAATGTGCTACAATATATTGGTCTATATTGGAATAAATGTATGTCAGCCATGATGTGGTATGAGGAATAAAAGGTCATCCGTAATGTCTGCCAATGTCTGGAAATTTACCATGACATGTGCGCCATTTTCACAGGCCTGGTAATTCTTGCACTCTACATCACTTCTGATGGTTTCCCCCATTGTTCTGGTCTGAGACCCAGACCTGTAAGGTACAGCATTGTATAATAATCCATCCCTTTCTTTTGTAGCCATGTTTTTGTACTGTTTCTGATAGCGATGGTTACTAACTATTCTAATCTTTTTTTAGTTTTTGAAGGCTTTGAATTGGAATTGGAATCTGAATTTATCAATGAATTTAAAGTCTTTTTTGCTCGGTACCAAGGCTTAACGTCTGGCCAAGATGAAGGATCTGGCAAGGCAATTGGTCAAGACCAAGGATCTGGCATATTAATCAATCAGGATCAAGGATCTGGCATGGCAGTCGGTCACGATGAAGGATCTGGCTTGGCAGTCGGTTATGACGAAGGATCTGGTTTGGCAGTTGGTCAAGATGAAGGATCTGGCTTGGCAGTTGGTCAAGATGAAGGATCTGGTTTGGCAGTCGGTCAAGATGAAGGATCTGGCTTGGCAGTCAGTCAAGATGAAGGATCTGGCTTGGCAGTCGGTCAAGATGAAGGATCTGGCTTGGCAGTCGGTCAAGATGAAGGATCTGGCTTGGCAGTTGGTCAAGACCAAGGATCTGGCATGGAAGTCAGCCAGGACCAAGGATCTGGCATGACAATTGCTCAAGATGAAGGATCTGGCATTGATAAAATTTTTTAGATCTCAAGAAAATGTATACCGTTGTGATCAAAAAACAGATCACTTTTGCACATTTAGGGAATCCATTTTATGTTCTTTTTTTACTTTTATTTGTACTATTATGTTTGTGTAAATAATTTCACACAAGGCCCAAAAGGCAAAGAAAGTAATGTAATATACAAGGTCATCATACATTCATCATGCTACCAGCATCCAGTCCATAGTTGTGTTATGTCGTGTGTTTTTTGTATTTTTTTTTTAATAAAAGTAAATTTTATAGTATACAGTTTTTATATGGATTCTATTTATATTACAATGGGGAAAATAATAAAGGGACAAATCATGAGGTAGATTCCAGCAAATTTGACCCGCATCATCATTGAAACCGCTGAATCTTTAAACACACCCAACACAACAAATTTTTTACATTACACTTTTTTTTTTTTTTAAACTTTATTTCTATAAAAAAAAAAATGTTAATAAAAATCCCAAACACTACACTTATAGCACACTTTGGTTTACAAAGCAATTAGAAATGAAATGTTATATTTGCATACAGGTAATATATTGTTATGTTTCCATCATATGCAATAGATAAAAATAAAGGTTGTAGCTCTCCATAGGACTCATACACACAGCCATAATAAGGCATAGGGTAACCTCCAAGTGGTAGGATGTTGTAATAAGGAGTTTTTGGGCCTTTACTGTACTTCCATATGCTTTCAAATATATACAGTATGTATTGCAGGGATGGCACTGGGGCGGAGATAAGCAAATATCTGGGTCCCAATGCCCAAAGAGGCCCCAAAGGGATCCAGAGCACCAGTCTTGGGAGTTCAACTTTCAACTGAAGTGGAGTCCTTAGGATTCTGATATACTTGAAACCTACTACCTATAACATAGCAGGGAGGTATGGGCTCCATGTCCTGCTATACTTTAGGCCACAGGATCATGTTCTTATGACATCAATGTCCTGGTGCAGGTCTAGCAGTGATGTCACTGCATCACGTTGCCTCTTCCGGACATCTGACTTCAGGAGCAGGGTTAGACTTCAGCCATCAACTCATCGAGGAATTTGGTAAACTGTGTATGAGATTTGTTACTTTCTCAAGAACAGAAGGGGCACTAAAGCTGAAAACCATGGCACTATAATAGGGGGATACTTTCATAAAGGGGCATTATAACTAATAAGGGGGCCCTACAAATAATATGAGGACACTATAACTAATAAGGGGGCACTATAATAACAGTGCAGTATGACTAATAAGGGGGCACTATAATAACAGTGCAGTATAACTAATAAGGGGGCATTAAAACTAATAAGAGGACACTATAACTAATAATGGGGCACTTCAACTAATAAGTGGGAACTATAACTAATAAGGGGGCACTATGACTAATAAAAGGGCACTATAATAACATTGCAGTATAACTAATAAGGGGGTACTACTACAACTAATAAGAGGACATTGTAATTAATAAGGGGGCACTATAACTAATAAGGGGGCACTATAATAATAATAAAACAAAACATGAGGCTGATGCCAATTCCTTTCAGACTCCAATTGATCCTATTGATCAATAAAGCTTTACCTAGCGACTTTAATGGGAATTTCATTATGACATTCAGCATGTGTATAAATACTGGAGGTAATTTATTTAATTTTTTAAAAAAGATTCTTTATTTAAATTGTGGTGACATCAACGCAGGGTGCGGCAAAGAGGATACAACAAATATAACTTGCATTAAACCATCAGAGTGCACAAATATATAAACGGTGGAGAGGTAGAAAAGTATCGGGGAAGGGTAAAAGTACAGAGGTGGTATATTAATAAAAGAGAGAGAGATAGGTGAAGAAGAAGAGAAAAAAAAAAGGAGAACAAAGAAAGAAAGAGGTGAAAAAAAGGGGATGGAGATATTCCCCCAATAAAGGAGGGGGGAGGGGCGGGGGCAGGTGATGGGGAGGGAAAAGTAAAGGTAAGGTGTAGGGAAGGAGGGGAAATCCAGTGGGGGAGAGTAATCCAGTGTTAGAGAGGAGGAAGTGCAAGGGTTATCACACCTGTGGGAGGGAAGTCTCTAACATGGCAGGGATCCAGTACCAGCATAAGAGGAGTTTATAGCTTGCTTCCTGGAACTGAGAGCTGATAGAAGCTTTATAAGGGTGGGTTCACACTTGCGGCGGCACTCAGTCCGCCGCGAATCCGACCTAAATGTCGGAAAACTGGATAGGGAAAGGTTTGCAACGCTTTGCTTAAAAACCCATTCACTTCTATGAGTTTTTAAAACAATGCGCGGGTGTGCGCTTACACCCTCTGCGCCGCGAAGCCGTTTTTTTTTTCGGCGGAAACAAAGTCAGACATGCAGGACTTTGTGTCCTATGAAAAAAACTGGCTTCGCACAGAGGGTGTAAGCGCACACCCGCGCATTGCTTTAAAAACCCATAGAAGTGAATGGGTGTTTAAGCAAAGCATCGCAAACCTTTCCCTTTCCAGTTTTCTGACATTTAGGTCGGATTCGCGGCGGACGGATTGCTAGCGCAAGTGTGAAGCCACCCTAAGTTAGCTCAAATATGGGGTCTCTCTGTTCCACTGAGAATTTGAGATTTAAGGCCGACACACATTTAAGCAAGAATGGGGGAGGAGGTTGATTACGGGGTCTATTAGGTAAGAGTAAGTGATTGATAGGGTATGTCACAAGAGACCCGAACCTTCGAAGGGTGTCATGGCAGTATGATATGAGGTCGGGGATGGCAGTGTGCGGAGAAAGCAGCTGGAGGGCACACCAGATCGATAGTGTAGGTAGGTCCTGGTATACAGAAGGGTCTGGGGATATTCGCCATTCCGATCCTGAATGCATTTGGGTAGCGCAAAAGGGCATTTCCATGAGCCCAGGTTGAAATGACGGGTTGCCAAGAATTGGATAGAGAGCAGAGTCAGAGGGGAGTAAGTGGTCACAAACCAGCATATGACAACATATCTGGAACGTGGAGCCAATAGTCGGATGCGTTAAGAGGGCTTTAAGCGGTGGGCGCTCAAGCCATGGGGTCATTTCCAGTGGAATTGAATTGAAATTCTGTTCTATTTGAAGCCACTCCCATGGATTTCCTGTCACGTACCTGCACCAGTTGATAACATTAGTATATTTATTTAGGTATATTTAGTATTCAGCAGTCCCTGTAACCCAGATTTCCCTGGACTTTGAGTGGTAAATCTGCCTAGTTTAGCTACATACAGTATAATATGGATGGTTTGTCACTGCAGCTTTACAGGGATTCTTGAATAGGAAATCCAGCTAGTAGTCCTACAATATGAGAGTTGGGGATTTATTACTTAATAATTTGGCAGATCTGGAATTTTGGAAAATTCAGATCTCTGCAGACTTGGAAAGCTGAGTAACAATGTCGACAGGTCTGTGGTCACCATTGCAGTTCCTCAGTGTTGTCATCCAGCTTTCCCAATACTCAGACCCGGAGTTTGTCTATATGGTGATTTACTACATGTTTAGGTAGATTTAGAATTCAGCAGCCTGCAAAACTGGGTAACAACCGCTGCAGAGAAATAATGGAGGCTGCAGTTGGGCCATACATTCTGTACATAATACTTCCAGTACTTTTTAGCACATATAAATACAGTACACGGGCAAACACAAAGTTACCACATACCCAGTTTGGTATTTAAAAAACCTCTCCATTGGTTGTTACTCAGCTTTCCAACATTCCTGAAAGGTAAATCAGTCTAATATTGAAGGTGTGATGAACCGACCCTCAGTTTTATATCTTTCTTGGAAGTGTGTTTTACTTGCTTAGGTCAGTCCTTCCCCCACTTGGAATGCGGTGCTTTAGTTGAGTCCACATTGCTGGACGATACGCTTCACTGGTTTTATGTGTGTTCATTGGAGATGGCTTGCTATAGCCAGACACTTTTATTATCCCTGGCCAGATGGGATGGGGGATAGCGAGCCTTAACTTCACCCTTCTCTCCGAGGGTTCTGCAAAGGTGGGAGAAGGGGGGCTGCCTGGGTGCAAGGGGTGGGTGGAGCACTAGCCATATGCTGTGGGCAGACCTGGATTCTGGGGTCATTCAGCAAAGAGGCAGTAAGGAGCTCTGATTTGGGAGAAGATGAGAGGGCCTGCCCTACTGAGGAATGCTTTGAGGGCCTAGTTCTGGACAGCATGTAGAAGGATTGTTTTATGCAACTTGCTTAAGCTTGCGCCCTAGGCCCAAAACTCTGCTGTGGCCTAGAGAAACGGACTACGAGCCTATGCCGGTATTTTCTCTATCTTTTAATTCCCCTGTTTATTTTTGTGTATTGTATCATCGCTCCTTTGCTTGTATGTTTATGCTTGATCGTATTAATATTGTATATTTCTGTATATGCTATTAATTCATACCGACCCACTTGGGTTATTAAACATATAAAATTTATATCGCTCATTTCGTTTTATCCTATGACCCGGTCTACTCACGGTGTGTGAGTGGGAGGTTAAGAAAGAAGTTTGATCGCAGGCGTGCCAGGCGGCTGGGCGAGGCGATATTCTTCACAGAAGGGTTATGGGAAAGGGGAAATTATTAAAGCATAAGTACCAGAATTTGCCATTCAGCTGTGTGGGAAAGTTGGGTGACTATCCCTATAGAACTATAAAAGGTTGTACCGTGAGTTGTACTGTGAGTTAGTGAGGTAAGCAGGCTGGTGTCCCTGTGTCCGCTACTGGTGGCACTGCTACTATTACTGAAGGTAGTATTGGTACTACTTTTGGTACCATTATCACTACTGCTGGCACTAGTGGTACTACTTCTAGCATTATTGCTACTTCTGCTGGTACTATTGGTAATACTGCTGGCACCATTACTACTTCTGGTAGTGTTACTACTACTGCTGCTCGGCAGCCCCGGGCCCACTGACTTTGTGGGGCCCACTCCTGGGCCGCCGCAAGTACACACAGAAATTTCAACTGTAAGCTTCCTGTTCTGCCATTGTATAACCTGTACTTATAACCTGTAGAGCAGTGATGGGGTGAGCGGGGCCTCCTCTTGTACACAGCCTGTGCGCATCTTCTATTTTCTTCCCAGTGGTACCATAGAGTAGAGGGGTCAAGGTTCCTGGAGGAAAGTAGAAGATGCGCACAGTCTGTGAGCAAGAGGAGGTCCTGCCTGGAACCTTGACCCCTATTCTATGTTTCCAGTGGGAAGAAAATATAACAAGCGCACAGGCTGTGCAAGAGGAAATTTCGCCCACCCATCACTGCTCTGTAAGTACAACATAGCTATACAGAGCAACAGAGTGGTATGTGGGGGAGGGGGCTGTTACCTATGGGGGGTGCTATTAGCTCACTATTACAGTAATAGTGCCCCCCACAGGTAATAGCATTATTTATGTGGAGGTGGCTATTACCTGTGGGGGGCGCTATTAGGCCACTATTACTGTAATAGTACCCCTCACAAGTAATAGCATTGCTTATGCGGGGGAAGGGCTATTACCTGTGAGGGGCACTTTTAGGTCTCTCTTACTGTTATAGTACACCCACAGGTAACAGCATTACTTATTTGGGGGAGGGAACTATTACCTGTGTGGGGAGTGGGTGCTATTAGAGTACTGTTACAGTATTAGTGCGCTCCCACGGGTAATAGCATTACTTATGTGAGGAGGTTATTACCCATGGAGGGGGGCACTATTACATGTGGGGTGGCCCTGCAACCCAAATCTCACCCCCAACCAGTAGCAACATCCAACCCTGCATCGGGCCACGGAAAAATTGTCTTCACTGACAATGTCTGTAAAGCGTTGCGGAATATGATGGCGCTATACAAGTAAGCATAATAAATAAATAATAAATAAACTGGTGTTTGGTGCAAAAAAGGATGGGGACGGCTGTAGGCCACAGGACTGTAGTGGCTTGTGGCCTGCACAGAGGTGTAGCTAGCGGGCCCACTGACTTTATAGGGCCCACTCCGGGGCCGCCGCAAGTGCACACAAAAACTTCAACTGTATCGGCATCTGCAGGACACCGATGCAGTTGAAATACATGGTAGATCAGGAAGCAATAGCTTCCTGTTCTGCCATACTGTAGTACATGTAGCAGTGATGGAGTGAGCTGGACCTCCTCCTGCACACAGCCTGTGCGCATCTTCTATTTTCTTCCCAGTGGTACAATAGAATAGGAGGGGTCAAGGTTCCAGGAGAAAAGTAGAAGATGCACACAGGCTGTGTGCAAGAGGAGGTCCCGCCCGGAACCTTGAACCCTATTCTATGTTTCCAGTGGGAAGAAAATAGAAGATGCGCACAGGCTGTGCAAGAGGAGGCCCCGCCTACCCATCAGTGCTCTGTAAGTACAGTATAACTATACAGAATATTGAATTGTGTGTGGGGGAGGGGTAATATAACCTGTGGGGGGGGGGCAATTAGCTCACTATTACAGTAAATGTGCCCCCCACAGCTAACAGCATTACTTATGTGTGGGGGGCACTATTAGGTCACTATTACTGTAATAGTGCCCCCTATAAGTAACAGCGTTACTTATGTGGGGGAAGGAACTATTACCTGTTGGGGGTGTGCTATTACAGCACTATTACAGTAATAGTGCCCCCCACAGGTGAGGAAGCTATTACCCATGAAGGGGTCACTATTACATGTGGGTTGGCCCTGCAACCCTAATCCCGCCCACAGCAAGCACCCCCCCTCCACACCCCACCGGGCCTCAGAAAAATTGTCTTCACTGAAATTGGTCCTTGGTGCGAAAAAGTTTGGGGACCGCTGTAGGCCACAGGCTTGTAGTGACTTGCAGCTTACAGGTTCCCTAGGAACAATTAAGACGTCATCGTCCTGGCGCAGACTGGTGCAATGATGCCGGAGCACACTGGGCGTTCCCCCTGGGCTCTGAGCACCCCTTGTGTCATAACCTGTCGCCGCCCTTTAGTTATTTCTTTTCACGCCCCTCTTCATGTTCTTCTGATCTTATGCCTTGCGTAAGGCATTCGATGCTGCGATATACGCCAACTGCGCATGCTCGGTGGTCTTTTACACTCTTGTCTTGACTGATTGCCATGCCAGATCCTTGGTCCTGCCCAATTGCTATGCCAGATCCTTCAACTTGACCTGTTATGCCAGATGATAAGTCTTGGTCCTGATCAAATATTTCTTTGTGAATGATGTATCCAAAGCCAATTTCATTTAAGCCTTCAAAAACTAAAAAATGATTTACAGTTAGAAACCATGATTATAGTTATTCATTGAACAGGACAAATTATTGACTACAGGAGAGATCTGTGAATTATTATGTAATGGGCACAACTGTAATGGGTAGTTATGTAATGGGCACATCTCTTTGTAAAAGGGGTTTCCAGGTTTAGCATATTGTTGGCCAATTCTCAGACTGGTCGGAGTCCTAGTCACATCATCATTTATCAGAACTGTATAAGATTAGCATATCTGCAAGATTAGCATATATTTATCTTGGTGCATGGCATATACTCTACTTTTGGGGAACTATGTGGGCACTAACATTATTATTTGATTGTATAATCAATTTGCAAACATTAGGTTGTAATATATATTATTGTATAGTTACCACAGTAGACGATATAATAATGTAAGAAAAACATAGTACAAAGGGTATTTTAGTTAGAACAAAGGATAGAGTGTAACTATCTCCAATGAACCCCATTCAAATGAGTGGAGCAGCACCAAGAGCTCAGTTCGGAACTGGGGTGTAGACACCCTGGATGTCAAGGTCAGACGGGGTCCCAGCAGTTGTACACCCACCGATCAGCAAGTAACTTGTTCTAACTAGAATACCCCTCTAAGAATTTATAAGAAATAACACCATAATAGATACATATAATGCAACAGAACTTACCAGGAAACACAAATATAATTATATAATTATTTTAATTACTCAATATCTTATTTTGTTGGCTACTTTCGAAGCTTCCTACGTTTTTACTAAATATATAGAAACCTATTGTGTAGCAATTCAATGGTATGGTGTGCTGTCATAAACCAATGGATCATAAATCCTTCAGTAGATCATGACTCGATTGGCCAACAGTTACTCTTCCCAACACCGCTATATGCATGCACCCTCGGCCAGATGAACATGTGTGTGAGGAGGGGAGAGAAGGCCACTGCCATACACCTTTGGCAGGGGCTTATCTCCCACAGGAACAAAGATAGGGCACCAAACAACTCAACATGATTGACCCTTTCTCTGAAATCATCATATTTGGCCAAATTGTCTCTAATCTCTATGGGGCAAAAACATATAAGGGGCAGGGATCATATACAATACTGTATTACAGCCCCAAACATAGTAGTTTTAGATATAGACTTATGTGGGGCCCTGAAGTACCTCTGGATCAGATTTACATTGCACCGACTGAGGGGATATGGGCAGGCAGATGTGCCACCAAGAAGGAACCATGGCCGCGCATAGTTATTTCAGGCCAGTTGTATGGTATTAGGACAATGCAATAGGTATCCTCTTGTTTTTCCCTCCATTGCCAACTGCAATTTTCGATTGACAAGGGTACTCTTAAGGTGCCTTCATTCACTGAATGCTTATTCGACTGACAAATGTCCCTCAAAACTGCCCATTTTTAGTGGAGAATGGAAAGTATCAAACATGATAAAATTCTACACGCTTGATCCTTCTTTCTGCCAACATCATCCCCTGAGATATATTCAGGAGACCCCAGTAAACATGATAGTTGTTCGGACTCCGGACCCATCTATAGCAACACGTTTGGTCAAATTTTCTTTTACTGTATGTATATAGGGCCTTTATTCAATCTGTAAAAGTTAAGAAGTGGTTTTACATTATATTATTTTATAAACTCCTGTGAGTATTATAACTAAGAGATAATATATTCTGTATTTATTCTATATCATAGAGAGTGACCCTATTGGTAAAAAATAGTTAAAACAAATGTAACTGTACCTTATACCACAATGACTTCACCCCATTCACCCCATGTGGCTACTTCCCAACAGACCAGTAAATCCAGAAATCTGTCTTTATCTGACCACAGTCTGACCTTCACACAGGCCCAGGTGAGGAAGGAGATGAAAAAGATCAAGGCGAGGAAAGCCGCAGGGCCAGATGACATCAGTGCAAGGCTAATTAAAACTTGTGGGGACCAGCTGTGTGGTATAATTACATATATGTATAATATGAGCCTGAGGCAGGAAATAGTCCCTGAATTATGGAAATCTTCTTGTGTGGTACCAGTTCCAAAGAAACCTCACCCTATGGACCTCAACGACTACAGACCTGTAGCACTGACATCCCACCTGATGAAGATCTTGGAGAGATTGGTTCTCACACATCTCCCCCCCCCGGGGCGCCCCCCCGGGCCCCCCCCCCGGTGGGCTCCCCGGCGGGGGGGTGGGGGGGAGGACGCCCCCCCCCCCCCTCCCCGGGGGGGGCCCCCCCCCCGGAAAAAACAGGGGAGAAAAAAAAAATTTTTTTTTTTTTCTCTCTTTTTTTTACAACACTCCCCCCCCTTTTTTTAAAAAAAAGGGGGGCTTTTTTGGTGTGCCCCCCCCCCCCCTCTCCAACTGGATCCTAGACTACCTCACAAATCGACCTCAATACGTGAGAGCCCAAGACTGTGTGTCAGGTACCGTGATCTGTAATACGGGGGGACCCCAGGGGCGGGGCCCCGCCCCTTCCCCCTCCCCACTGTTCCTGGGGGTTTTTGGGGGCCCCCCTCCCGGGGGTTTCTTGAGGGGGTTTTTTGGGGGGTTGTTTTGGGGGGGGGGGTCATCACAGACGATGATGACAAGGAGTACAGAGAACTGAACCGGTTTTTTGTGGACTGGTGCCACCAGAACCACCTGAAGATTAACGCGGGGAAGACCAAGGAGATGGTGGTGGACTTCCGTAAAGGCAGATGCCCTCCAAAACAAGTGGACATCCTGGGGACGGGCATCGAGATTGTGAACACCTATAAGTACCTGGGTTTGCTCCTTAATAATAAGCTGGACTGGGCAGATCATATGGAGGCCCTGTACAGGAAGGGCCACAGCAGGCTCTACCTGCTTAGGAAGCTGAGAGCCTTTGGAATCCGGGGGGCACTTCTTAGGACTTTCTTCAACTCAGTAGTGGCATCAGCCATCTTCTTTGGAGTGGCCTGCTGGGGGAGCAGTATATCAACCAGGGACAGAAATAAACTTGACAAGCTGATTAGAAGGGCCAGCTCTGTCCTGGGGAGCCCACTGGACCCAGTGCAGGTGGTGGGTAACAGAAGGATACTGTCCGTGGTGAGCTCCATGCAGAAGAAGAAGTCCCATCCCATGCATGAGACTGTGATAGCGCTGGGTAGTACTGTCAGTGACCGACTGCTCCACCCTAGGTGTGAGAAGGAGCGCTATCGGAAGTCTTTCCTCCCCACCGCGGTTAGGCTGTACAACCAACACTGACCTAAGCGGAGATCATTACACACAGAGAACTGAAATATCTCTCTGCCTGTTATATCCCCCCCCCCCCTCTGCCACGTCCTATCTGTCTGTCTGCTATTAATGTAATGCCTCTCACCTTGGTACATTCCTGTACATGTTGTATTTGTATCTGCTTATCTTATCTTATCTTTGCTGCTGTAACACACTGAATTTCCCCACTGTGGGACTATTAAAGGACTATTATTATTATTATTATTATTATTATATTTAATATCTAGATTGAATAGACATAGATTTTAGAGATACTTTCTAAGTGTATTTGTGCTATTTATGCTTTGCCTGGAAATCTATTGTGATGGAAACTTCACAACCTGAATGGGTTTGGACAAGGTAATGTTATCATGCTGGTGTAGATTACTGATGGAGACACCAACTTCATGATAAGGAAACATTCCTCATTTGTATCTGTACTACTGTCATGGGTGGCTGGGTATTTACATTGGATGTGATTGTGTTACAGGTTTGATTTTACAGCTATTGAATGTCAACTAGATATATAGGATAGGGAGATTAAAGGAACACTAAACCCATAAAATACACAATAAAATAATACAATCTCCCAGCCCTTCCTCCATTAATCTTCTCCTTTCCTTTGTTCTGTTTTATTTCATGATGCATTTACAATTGAGAAATATCTAAAGAAATCTCTGTGTGTCCTAGGAACAATAATACATCAAGAGTCATCTGGCATGTCCGGGTTGAATTTTAATCTTAATTTACTATATTTATTGAGGACATATACTACTATTCATTAGTAGATTTTGGAATATTTAGGGAATGTTCACATATGGCAGATATGTTGTAGAAATGTATGCAGTTGTTCCACGCACGTGAATAGAGTTGGTAGAAATCCATGAATGTCTTGCGAAGTCAACCCCATTTTTATATAGACTTAAAGGAGTTGTTCAAAAAAATTTTATTATTAAAAGTGCACTAATAGAAAATAAGACTCCTTACCAATTTTAAGTGGTCCTCATGGAAGGAAAATCCTTAAGACAGACCATCTACATGTGATTGGTAGGGTTTTCACCCATGGGATTCCTACGGATGTGTAAATGAAGAGGCCAAAGGACTCCAGTAAGCAATATGGGCCCTTCAATGTTCATCCAGGCACAATGGCCTAGTTGTAGTTATATGTTTTATTTCAGTTCAGCCTCTTTCAGTCGCAGTCCGTTCCTCTTGCTGATCAAGGAGGTATCTGGGGTCAGATCTCACTGATCACACATGGATGGTCTATGTTAATAATAAGGGATCTATATTTTTACCTTTAAAGTTATTAAAATTTAGGGCCATTCATGTGCTGTGCCACCCTCATGTATGCCTGCAGCCTCCCCTTCACTGGTAATCTGGCATTGCACTAACAAAGGGGGTCTCAAACTCAGCAGGGCAAATGGCCCACACATAGAAAAAGTTGATGGGCCGCATTCCTTTCCAATTCTATATATTACATATTTATTGTTAAATAACTCCAGCAGTGTCCCCATACAGTTTAATGTCCATCCGCAGTGGCCCTACATAGTTTAATGTCCCCCAGCAGTGGCCCTGTACAGTATAATGTCCCCCAACAGTGGCTCCCTCACTTACCTCACTTCTCCTGGGAATGCCCTCGTCCCCTGCTCCAGGTGCACATATATCACTGCAGTGTCCCTAGAGCGGGAAAAGAGAGCGGGAAGTGTCAGGGCGCGGAGAGGTAAATATCTACATTCAAGCTTATAGGCCGCAGGCATGAGGTCTACAAAATTGGGAAGCTTTAGAACCGCATTGGATCGGCAGAACGGAGAAAAAGGACACGCTTTGACCGTATGTTTGAGACCCCTGACTTACACAGTACTAGATCTGTTATATTAGTGACAAAGACAGAGACCATTGTATAGTATAGAGATGCTTGCAATAACCACCAACAGAAGAAACCAGACTGGAGTACTTTCCAACTAAGATCCAAAAATTCATTTATTTTGATCAACGCATAACGCATATTGGCTTCTGGCTTTTCTTCAGATATATCCATTTTCATCTTAAGTATTTGGTTCTAAGTCCATCTGTGACAACATCCGATGTCTGTAGATGTTATAGTCAAACATTGGTTCTTTATCTGCGCTTCCGATTCTGCGGAGGTGCCTGTGCGCAATAGTGGGGATCGGTAGGTAAGGCCACGGGCCGAACCCCACAATCACTGCTATCATTATACTCCGGGGTCTTTTCAGACCCTGGAGTATAATAATCAGAGGCCCAGGGGAGGTGAGGGAACATAAAACAC
The DNA here is from genome assembly GCA_947044405.1 of Leptodactylus fallax. Lineage (NCBI taxonomy): Eukaryota > Metazoa > Chordata > Amphibia > Anura > Leptodactylidae > Leptodactylus > Leptodactylus fallax. The sequence continues at coordinate 1,430,397 of CAMRHE010000412.1, forward strand.
AATGTACTTACCTCTCCTACGCTTCTCCAGGCTTCGGGCCTGTTTGGTGACGTCCCAGACATCAGCTGATGTCATTTTGCATCACAATGCCAGCCCACATCACGTGACACCGGCCTGGTCCAACATTGAAGAAGGCCGAAATAGCAGGGAGTGGACTGGAGCGAGGTAGGCAGCATTGATTTTTTTTTAAGTTTCTATCCTCCCCTGGGTCTCCGATCATTATACTCTGGGGTCTGAAAAGACCCCAGAGTATAATAATTGTTCATGGGTGGTCCACAATGGGACATAATAATGTGTGCAGGGGCCACTATAGGGCATAATACTGTCTGCAGGGGCCACTATGGGCAGAATACTGTGTGCAGGGGCCACTATGGGAAATAATACTGTGTGCAGGGGCCACTGTGGGGCATAATACTGTGTGCAGGGGCCACTATGGGGCAGAATACTGTGTGCAGGGGCCACTATGGCACATAATAATGTGCGCAGGAATGCGTTTTTTTGGGGGGGGGGGAGTTGGAGGGGGCGGTTGGGGGCAGTGGTTCGCGGGGGGGGGCACCATGTCAAATGTTTGCCTTGGGGCCCAGCCATTCCTAGTTACACCACTGATTACAACTATAGATATACACAATCACTGACAGCTGTGTAAGAAGGGTGGGGTACTACAAGTCTCAGGGCAGAACAAATGTACAGTGAACGGATTAATAAACTGTATTGAATTAGCAGGATTAGAACTTTCACTGCTTATGTATCACTTATCTGTGGTCACTCACGTAGCAGCTGTTACAGAAGCACTATACATCACTATACAAAACTGATGTTTTCAGTTCTCAGCTAAACAGTGGGAACCCTTGCCGGGTGTTGACGCTGGCCCTGGTCTGGGGTCTGCATTCATTTTGGGGTTTGATCAAGTATTCATATGAATTACTTTTTTAGTTCTCAGATTACTGGGAATTTCCCTAAAGTCACTTGTCAAAAGTTGTCAGGTATGAGCAGGTTCCATGAATGCTGTAATATCAAAATTGTTAGTATTTATTATAGAAAAAGGCCATACATAGGTCATTCTGCCCCCAATCTGAACTATGGTCCAATGCAGGAAGATAGCCATTGTACAGACTGAAGTGTTTTAATCATAAGCCTAGTGATCTTATCAGGTCTGATTGTTAACAATTGTACATGGGCATCTCCACATTGCCTGAAGCACTGTAAATTTGTAGAATTATCTGTGTGGGAGATAAAGTTGGAGATACCTTTTTCCTTTCATGTATAGTTGAAGGAGCAGTTTGGGGAAGGTTTGTACTAAGGATCTGCAGGAGGAACATGACTGTAAAATACTGAAAGTTTGAGGCTAGGTTCACATCTGTGTTCGGGTTTCCGTTGGGGAGGGGTCCGCTTGGGGACCCCCCGAACGGAAACCTAATCTGTTTAAAAAAGCGGATACCCTCGGACCCCATAGACTATAATTGGGTTCGTGTGGTTTCCTCTCGGTTTCCGCCCGAAAAGGGCGAAAAATGCAGAGAGAAAAGCGCTGCTTGCGGAGAATGGAACGGAATCCCCGTACGGAGAGCCAACACTGGTGTGAACCCAGCCTAACATGTAAAAGCAAAAATAGCAAACTTTGTCACCAGATCACGCTAGGTTCACACTAGCGTTCAGGTGAATCTGCCCGACATTCCACTTAAATCGGCGGAGACCTTTCTCTCCACCGATTTCAGTAAGATTGGCAGAAACCCCATGCGGACCTGAAGGACGGAAACCGAGCGCTAGTATGAACATAGCCTTACCTAAGCAGAGTACAGAGCTACCTATATGCAATGTAATATTTTCTGGATGTAGGCACTGGTTTTTATAGAGCTAGAAAATGATTGACACGAGTTAGGAAAGCACAATCTCAGAATTTAAAGGGGTTGTTCTATTAAAGACTCTTATTCCCTATGAACAGGATTTTGGTCCCTCATTCTCCTGATCCCTGGGTGACCCGGCAGTCAAACCCCCAGTGAACTGACACTTAACTTGTGGACAATTCCTTTAACAGTTGGTGCTTTGTCACTTCATTGTACCCTCCTTGTCTAGGTACAAAATTCTACTAACAGCTCCTTTACTTATAGCAGCCTCCTCATTATGGCCACCATTGGAAGAACCTCCGATGCCAGCTATTTAATTCTTTGCTTGTAGGGTCCATGACCTTCCATCAATCAGGTCACAATGTATCCCAGTCACCCAATCAGTGACTACGGAAATCTGACATAAGACGTTACAGTGTGGCGAACACACTTCCACAAGAAAACACCGTCACAGCAGGACCGGACTGTGCTGGGAGACACCAGAGCAGCGGGGACAGGTGAGTATGGTTTTTTAAAACTTTTTTAACCTTCCTGGTCTAATATTAAAAAAAGGTATATCCTGGACAACCTCTTTAAGGCTCTTTCTGTAAAACTAAATAAAAGAGTGATTTAGTGTAAATATTTTTATTGCGCATACATTACGTTAACAACCTACTCAAATTAGGTAGTCACACAATTGCAATGACAGGAAGAGCTCATTTAACAGAGTATAAATAAACAAAAACACAAGGCAAAAAATTGTTTTTTCATATATTCAAAAAAAAATAAAAAAAATAAATTATACCATAATTTCCTTGCACAGAAAATTACTCCAGCATAAAGCAAAGCCATAAAGTACCGCCACATCAGTGTAAGAAATAATAGTTATAGCTGCTGAAATGAAGATGGGCTGAAATTAAAAAAACCATGTGGCTAGTTAAGAGGGGTTCAATTGAAATAAAAACACTTTTCTATTTGTTCCTATGGTGTAATCCAGTCTAATAAATTACTATATGGAAGGACATGAGTGAACGAATGAATGAAGGACTGAATACGGAATGATTTCCCTTTCATGACATTTACAGTGTTGTCTTAGGAAAACAGACCCTGAGAGGGCATGGAGGTATTTACATTAGATAAGTGTGATACCGCCTCTTTAACTTCAAAAACATAGTAAAACTCTATTTAATCTTCAGGTCATCATTGTGGTTAACTTCCAGTAATTTGGTGCCATCCATCCCATTCATATTAGCTTTGTGTGTGCCTGATAGGCAATATGGCTGCTTGAAGATAAAAATATTGATACTGTTTTATCAGAACTTCAATACTCAGGATTGTAGTACATTTGCTGACAACCTCTAATACTTTGGATGGTTATGAACATTAAACCCTAAATACACCAGGACGTACATGTATGGCATCCACTCTGAAGCAGACGCACTAGCCTCTGGGTCTGTGCTGTTTTACACATCAGGGACCCAGCAGCATTTTCGGTAATTAGACATGATAGTTTGATCATTAATGGGGTGGCCCCCTTGGCGAGATTGCGGGAGCCGTCCTGTTACAATGGCAGCCAGGAGCCTTCTGAAGGCTCCCAGGTCAACTGAAGAAATGTAACTACTGAAGTCTGCCTTCAGCAGCCTTCAATGGTTACATAGGGAATCTGCCAGTCACAAGCATGTTGAAGCCCCTGGGGGGGCTAAAAAAAAAAATAAAGTAAAAAAAAAAAATTAAAGGTTATTATAAATAAAAAAATGTAAATCACTAAATAATATATATATTAATATAAATAAATAAAAGTAAACAAATACATTAGGCATTCCCAAGTCTGAAAATGCCCAAACTATCGAAATAAAATTTTTTTTGTCTCATACTGTAAATGCCATAGGAGGAAAAAAATTTTATAATGGCTGAATTGGCTTTTTTTGCTGCTTTGCCTCCCTAAAAAAATGGAACAAAAAGTGATCAAAACATCATACATTCTTCAACATGATATCAATAAAAACTACATATTGTCCCGCAAAAAAGACACCTTACACAGCTCTGTACACTGAAATAAGAAAATTAAATAAATGAAATAAAAAAAGTTACAGGTGAGAATATGGTGATTCAAATAATTTTTTTTTTCTTCAAAACTTTACATTTTTGTAAAGTTATTAAAGCATGAAAAATACTATATAAAAGTGGTATCACCGTAATCGAACTGACCCGGAGAATAAAGCTAACATAGCATTTTTATTGCGTGGTGGAAGCCAGAAAAACAAAACCCGTAAGAATATGGTTGTACTACATTTTTTTTCAATTCCGACTCACTTTTTTACCGCTTCCCAGTACATTGTACAGGGTAATAAATGGTACCATTTGAAGTACAAGTTGTCACACAAAAATCAAGCTCTCATATGACTATGTAAACAAAAAAATGTGAACGTTATGGCTTCTGGAATGCAGGGAGTGAAAACCTAAAACAGAAAAATTAAAAATGTCTGTCACGTAAGGGTTAATTAGATAGAAGCAGTTTTATGGTTGAACAACCAACAAGAGGGTGAGGGATCTGTAATTGTCCTTGCTACCTGTAAAGGAGTAATGTGACCTGTGGAGGCAGCAGAGACGATTACCGATCCCTGCCACCACTATTGTAATGTATTAATGCTAAAAGGGCAGAAGTTGCAGGTAAGTGTTTCTCCTTTCCTCTGTCAGGGTCTTTATGGAGGACACTGAGGAGCATAATACTTTGTGGGGACACTCAGGACCATTATACTGTGTGGGGACATAGTACAATGCTCCATAGTACCCACCACATAGTATAATGCTCCATTAGTGCTCCCTACACAGTATAATGCTTCTTAATGCCCCCCCACACAGTATAATACACCGTTAGTGACCACCACACAGTATTATTCTCTTAAGTTCCTTCACACAGTATAATATACCATTAATGCCTCCCACACATTATAATGCCACGTTAGTGAATTATACTACTGAATTTCCCCATTGTGGGACTATTAAAGGACTATTATTATTATTATTATTATTAGTGACGCCCCACAGTATAATGTTCCTTATTGCCTCACAGTATGATACTCTATTAGGGCCCACTGAGCCACGTTTGTACCCCTCACCTGAGCGCTTTAACCATAGAACCTTATGGTAGTGGGGGCCACCTTGGGACAGTGGGACAGTCCTGCATTTAGAGTGCTGTCCCACTGTTCCCGGTTGTCCCGTTATATCACAGCTCCAACTCATCTACATCCTCTGAGCGCAGATGAGTTGAGTACAATACAGCCTCTGTCTCTGATGCCAGTGTACTGCTCGGAAGCAGTAGGTGTAATGTAGTGATGTCACTTACATTGCGCCCGTTGCTCCCTGAAGCTGCCAGCAGTAGAGACAGAAGAGAACAAGGGAACGGGGAAAGGTGAGTATTAGGTGAGTATCATTCACTTCTGGGCCTGTGATGATTCTGCCTAAATATGGCCATAACTCAGCTATATTTTGGTCTCTGGGTATAGGATATCCCTTCTTGCTTACTTGCATACTGTGCTGGGATTATGCTACAGAGTTGTTACAGACAGACCATGAGGAGATTATGCAGGAGACTATCACTAAGAGATCATGCTATGAAGACTTTGACTGAGATGCTACTACGAGCAGGCAGGTTGGAATGCTGCTGCTGACAATGATGAGCCTACAAGAGACTGTGAGAGACTGTTATGAGAGCATGCAGCCTCCACTGGTGACTCACACATTCCATGTGTGAGTGTTGGACTATAGAACCACATCAAGGACATGTGTGGTAAAGTAATCATTTCACCTTTAATCCCTTTTATTTTATTTGTACTGTATCTTGCAACTAGTAACTGTTAATGCTTGCATATGTCTGCATATCTGTTCTGATCTGTATATGTTAGATTTTAATACCGATCCATTTAGGGATTAATAAATATATAAAATTTAGAAGGCTTGTCTTGTATTTATCTGGTGAACCCAGCACTCACTGGAGGTGAGTGTGGTTTTTATATGAAAGAGGACTCAGGGTGTGGCCAAAGCGGTTTGACGCACCCTCCCAGCTTGTTAACATGTCTACTGTAGATCTCATTGAGGCCCGGTGTGAATTAACAATTGCTAATGAAGGTACTGTCAATGTAATTGCCAATGCATGTTGTGAAAATGTACAGGGTAGCTCTTCTGAGTCACTGGAAGCGACTTCTACTATTTCGCCCAGTGTATCCGATAAGCACCCAACTACTGACCATGTGCCAGGTGGTCAGGTAGGCTATGGGGATCTCATGGCCGATCCAGGTGAGGGACGGACTGCTGGTAGTGCGGTGTTAGCCCGCAGCCAGAGTGCTACAAGGGTGGAGGGCGTTCCGACCCTTGAACCGTTGCCTACACCACCTGGAGTCGGTGCTGAGACCGCCATGACTAGCCTCACTCCCTTGAAGCGGGAGGAGTCCGGCCTGTATGAGACATACACATCTCTTCTGTCCAGTTCTATTCCAGGAGTGCCCATGGCCCAAGTGCAGATGGCATGGGGTACTGGAGATGTGATCCAAGAAGAGGGTATGTCCAATGTATTACCTGTCAATGTATTGTGGGGGGATGTTTTGGGGAAGCATGATCTCAGTCATTTGCCCAAGGTATCACCATCACCCACCCAAGTACAGGAGGAACAGGATGTAGGTGTGGAAGCAAAGGGGGAGGTGCAGAACCCCCTAGAACTCTCCCAACTAGCGGCTAGTGTGGGGAAGACCCTGAGAGAGCAGGCCAAGGGTAGCCAGGAGAGCAGAGATTGCCAGGATGGGATCTCTGGAATGGTACCCCAAGGGCCTGAGGTCATGAGTGTGGCTCCACAGGGTGCCAGTACTCAGAAAGTGGACCCAGAACAGGCAGGAGGTAGCCAAGTGTACGTGGCTCAGAGCCTGGGCCTTAGAAGTGTCCCTAGTCAGACTAGAGAGACAGAAGGGGCCGGCAGCTATGTAACATGCACCTCTCTTTTGTCTCACTCCAGCCAAGAGTTCAGAGAGGCTGTCCAAGCTGACCCTAGTCTGGACATATTGAAGGCGCTTGGCACTCAACCACCCTCGGAGTCTGACAAGGCCCGAGTCTGCTGGGACCCCCGGGGGAGGTGAGGAAGCCTTTGGGGCCAGAGCCTGAGGAGCTGGAGGCGGAGGTGCTTTCAGAAGAGGGGCGTAGGCCCCTACTCCCTGCAAGCCCCATCTAAAGGGGGAGGTGTGATGATTCTGCCTAAATATGGCCATAACTCAGCTATATTTTGGTCTCTGGGTATAGGATATCCCTTCTTGCTTACTTGCATACTGTGCTGGGATTATGCTACAGAGTTGTTACAGACAGACCATGAGGAGATTATGCAGGAGACTATCACTAAGAGATCATGCTATGAAGACTTTGACTGAAATGCTACTACGAGCAGGCAGGTTGGAATGCTGCTGCTGACGATGATGAGCCTACAAGAGACTGTGAGAGACTGTTATGAGAGCATACAGGCGGGATTATCGTTTTAATGCCACATGCTGAAAAGCCTCCACTGGTGACTCACACATGCCATGTGTGAGTGTTGGACTATAGAACCACATCAAGGACATGTGTGGTAAAGTAATCATTTCACCTTTAATCCCTTTTATTTTATTTGTACTGTATCTTGCAACTAGTAACTGTTAATGCTTGCATATGTCTGCATATCTGTTCTGATCTGTATATGTTAGATTTTAATACCGACCCATTTAGGGGTTAATAAATATATAAAATTTAGAAGGCTTGTCTTGTATTTATCTGGTGAACCCGGCACTCACTGGAGGTGAGTGTGGTTTTTCTATGAAAGAGGACTCAGGGTGTGGCCAAAGCGGTTTGGCGCACGGAGGATCTTTCACAGGGCCCTGGAGTCTGAAGGGACGCAAAGGCCTCAAACATTATAAGAAGACACCAGAATTATAGCTAGCACATGGTAAGTGGAGGCCCTATTACAGATTTTGCACTGGGTCTAAGGAGCTTCAAGTCACGCCTCTGGTGCCATCTGGTGCTATCCTTTGAAAGGTGTAGTTTCGAAAGCTGGTCACATCTTCACATCTTAGTTTTTTTTTTCTTTTTTGTTATTTATTATCAGAGCCTCTGTAATGGTGGACGGTGCAATGGAAATGACCAATTTAGGCCTCAAATGTGCAAGTGGGGGGTCATTCACTTCTAAGCCCTGTTGTATTGCTACGCAAAAAATGTTTGCCACATGTAGGGTGTTTCTAAAATCAGGAAATGCATAGTAATGCATTGCATTAATGATCAGACCACCTGGGTTTCAAGACCTCTAGGGGGTCTAATGTTTCAAGACCCCTAGGGGGTCTAATATGTGCAAGATTTAAAAAAAAAAAATAAATAAAAAATATTAATTCAAATCACCTCCCTTTCCCTAGAACAAATATAAAAGTACTTCAGTACTGTGAAACACATACACATTAGGTATCGCTGTGTCCGAAAACGCCCGGTCTACAAATCTATAAAAATATTTTTCCCGTAGCGGGAAAAAAAAAATTAAAAGTGTTACCGCAGTTTTTTCGCTGTTTTGCCTCTAATAAAAATTTTTTAACAAAGTGATCATAGCAAAAGACATTCCGCAAAAACTAAAAACTACACCTGGTCCCGTAAAAAATACACCCTATGCAAAGTTATGATGTCAGAATATGGCAATTTTTAGAAAAAAATTTTTTTTTTTTGCAAAGTTTTAGATTTTTGTTAAGGGGTTAAAATGTAAATACAACTATATAGATTTGGTATCCCTGGAATCGTACCATAACATAGAATACAGGTGACATGTCATTTTGGCTGAATTATGAACGCAGTAAAAACGAGACCCGCAAGAAAGTCGCACAACTTTTTCCCCAGGTTCCCCCCCAGTTCTGAATTTTTTTCTAGCTTCCCAGTATATTGTACAGAATAATAAATGGTAGCATCATGAAGAAAAATTTGTCCCGCAAACATTAAGCCCTCATGTGGCTCTGTGAACAGAAAAATGAAAAAAGTTATGGGGTTTGGGAGGCGGGGAGTCAAAAACAAAAATCGAAAAATGTCACCGGGGTTAAACTCATCAGCATAGAGGAAATAAGCATAGCTGGTTCTCGCTACACACTGCTATCAATTTATGGAGACTATAATAGTGTTTGGTGGTGTTCACTGCTCTGTCCATAAACAATCACTTAAGTATCCAAATCTGCAGGAAAAAGAAGAGGCAGCACTCAACAGTCCATAAAACATAGGAAGGAAGAGGCCGCAGCTCCTACAAATCCAATGTGGCCCTTTCAAACAGCTGATCGGCAGGGGTCCCCAGTTTAGGACCCCCACTGATCTTTTACGATGACCTCATCATTAAAATTGAGTTAAACAACCCCCTTAAAGGTGTAATTTTTTTCCAGTATTTACCAATATTTTTAGTAGATAGTTTCTACTCCACACCTATATGTAATTCTATACTTTCAATGTCAGTTGCCACCAACCTATAAACTTTTTGCCAAGCAAAATTTGCTGGGCCCATAGAAAATCATTTATATATTTTAATTACTAAGGGATATTTTTCAAGGCTGGTCTTATTAGCCAATCTATATACTGTATATCGAGAGGGACAATGTTGCCAAACCTACCCCAGTCACAAGGGGGCGATCTGGAGATGATGTCATGTTTCATGTATACTGGGGAGGAAATATCATCGCGTTGTTTACAGGAAGTAGAACAAATAAAGTTTATTGTAAGCAGTCTTCTATAACCCACTGTGAAAATTAAAAAATAGGTCTCATTGGAAAAAATGTAAAATTTCATTTTCTTGGCCCAGTGTTTACAACTTCTATGAAAAATACCTAGATAAATTTCCTGCGGAATGTAGTTTACCAAAACAGATCTTTTGAGTGGTGTTTCATATGTTTTGGTGTCTCAAGACCTTGTCTGAAAACATCCTAATAAAATCCATAAGGTGCCCCTTCATTTCTGAGGATTGTGTTGAGACAAGTGGAAAACTGGGGCCACTTATAGGATATTTCTACTAACTGCAAAATCAGGGTAATAAATATTGAGGATTATTTTGCTGTTAACCCTCAAAGAAAAAAAAAATTAAAAAGAAAATCTTTCAAAAACAAGATTTTTAAATTTCATTTTCATTACGGAGCATTTAAAGAGTTAAACTGTAACTAAACTTTCAAACAATTTTGGATTTTGTGATATTTGTGACATTAATAATATAATTTATTAATGGCTTTTGGCTTATTTCTGTGAAATCCTGTGCTAAAATCCACTTTCTGACCCTTCTGTATTCTTTGCCTTGTTTTTCTCACTGACTTCTTACTGGAGTACTGGAGTAGGAGCTAAAATAAAGCAAGGAAACAAAGTTGTTGTTTTTTTTTTTCTTTTGGGGGGGGGGGGGGATCACTTTAAACAGGTATAGCTCCGTCATTCTAAAATGTAGAACAGTGGTTGAGTAATGGGAAAATTACTGCCAGAAAATCTAAAGTTTTTGAAAAGTTTAGTTACTATTTACAGTGCTGGCTAAAAGTATTGGCACCCCTGCAATTCTGTCAGATAATACTCAATTTCTTCCAGAAAATGATTGCAATCACAAATGCTTTGGTAATAATATCTTCATTTAATTTGTCTTCAATGGAAAACCACAAAAAGAATTGTCAAAAAGCCAAATTGGATATAATTCCACACCAAACATAAAAAAGGGGGTGGACAAAAGTATTGGCACCCTTTGAAAAATCAGGTGATGCTTCTCTAATTTGTGTAATTAACAGCACCTGTTACTTACCTGTGGCACATAACAGGTGGTGGCAATAACTAAATCACACTTGCAGCCAGTTGAAATGGTTTAAAGTTGACTCAACCTCTGTCCTGTGTCCTTGTGTGTACCACATTGAGCATGGAGAAAAGAAAGAAGACCAAAGAACTGTCTGAGGACTTGAGAAGCAAAATTGTGAGGAAGCATGAGCAATCTCAAGACTACAAGTCCATCTCCAAAGACCTGAATGTTCTTGTGTCTACCGTGCGCAGTGTCATCAAGAAGTTTTAAGCCCATGGCACTGTGGCTAACCTCCCTAGATGTGGACGGAAAAGAAAAATTGACGAGAGATTTCAACGAAAGATTGTGCGGATGGTGGCTAAAGAACCTCGACTAACATCCAAACAAGTTCTAGCTGCCCTGCAGTCCGAGGGTGCAACAGTGTCAACCCGTACTATCCGTCGGCGTCTGAATGAAAAGGGACTCTATGGTAGGATACCCAGGAAGACCCCACTTCTGACCCAGAGACATAAAAAAGCCAGGCTGGAGTTTGCCAAAACTTACCTGAGAAAGCCAAAAACTTTTTGGAAGAATGTTCTCTGGTCAGATGAGACAAAAGTAGAGCTTTTTGGGAAAAGGCATCAACATAGAGTTTACAGGGAAAAAAAAGAGGCCTTCAAAGAAAAGAACACGGTCCCTACAGTCAAACATGGCGGAGGTTCCCTGATGTTTTGGGTTTGCTTTGCTGCCTCTGGCACTGGACTGCTTGACCGTGTGCATGGCATTATGAAGTCTGAAGACTACCAACAAATTTTGCAGGATAATGTAGGGCCCAGTGTGAGAAAGCTGGGTCTCCCTCAGAGGTCATGGGTCTTCCAGCAGGACAATGACCCAAAACACACTTCAAAAAGCACTAGAAAATGGTTTGAGAGAAAGCAGTGGAGACTTCTAAAGTGGCCAGCAATGAGTCCAGACCTGAATCCCATAGAACACCTGTGGAGAGATCTCAAAATGGCAGTTTGGAGAAGGCACCCTTCAAATCTCAGGGACCTGGAGAAATTTGCCAAAGAAGAATGGTCTAAAATTCCAGCAGAACATTGTAAGAAACTCATTGATGGTTACCGGAAGCGGTTGTTCGCAGTTATTTTGTCTAAAGGTTGTGCTACCAAGTATTAGGCTGAGGGTGCCAATACTTTTGTCCGGCCCATTTTTGGAGTTTTGTGTAAAATGATCAATGATTTGACTTTTTTTTTCATTCTCTTTTGTGTTTTTTCATTGCAAGCAAAATAAATGAAGATATTATTACCAAAGCATTTGTGATTTCAATCATTTTCTGGAAGAAATTGAGTATTATCTGACAGAATTGCAGGGGTGCCAATACTTTTGGCCAGCACTGTAAAAGTAGGATTAGGAAGGGAGTATCTGGGGGCCACAGAAGATAACTGTTCAGATGGGATGGTCATATCGATATACCACTTTAAAGGGGTTTATCATATTTAGACAATTATAAGTTAAACATTTTTGTAAATATAAATAATCAAAAATTTCCCAAAGTTTTAAAGATTTTCTCTAACCATCTTAGTGGTGACAGTCTATGTTACACAAATTTGTCGTTCAGCAGTTTGGGAAAGTTGGGTGACCTTTCCTGTGAGTTGTACTGAATTATACTGAGAGTAAATGAAGTACAGCCGACTAGTGCCACTGCGTGTACACTACTGCTGGCACCATTACTACTACTACTGCTGGTACTATTGGTACTACTGCTGGCACCATTAACTCTACTGCTGGTACTATTAGTACTACTGCTGGCACCATTACTACTACTGCTCGTACTATTGGTACTACTGTTGGCACCATTAACTCTACTATTTCTGGTACTATTGGTACTACTGCTGGCACCATTACTACTACTGCTGGTACTATTGGTACTACTGCTGACACCATTACTACTACTGCTGGTACTATTAGTACTACTGCTGGCATCATTAACTCTACTGCTGGTACTATTGGTACTACTGCTGGCACCTCTACTACTACTGCTGGTACTATTGGTACTACTGCTGGCACCATTACTACTACTGCTGGTACTATTGGTACTACTGCTGGCACCATTACTACTACTGCTGGTACTATTGGTACTACTGCTGGCACATTAAATACTACTGCTGGTACTATTGGTACTACTGCTGGCACCATTACTACTACTGCTGGTACTATTAGAACTACTGCTGGCACCTCTACTACTACTGCTGGTACTATTAGTACTACTGCTGGCACCATTACTACTATTGCTGGTACTATTGGTACTACTGCTGGCACCATTACTACTTCTGCTGGTACTATTAGTACTACTGCTGGCATCATTACTACTATTGCTGGTACTATTGGTACTACTGCTGACACCATTACTACTATTGCTGGTACTATTGGTACTACTGCTGGCACCTCTACTACTACTGCTGGTGCTATTAGTACTACTGCTGGCATCATTACTACTACTGCTGGTACTATTGGTACTACTGCTGACACCATTACTACTATTGCTGGTACTATTGGTACTAATGCTGGCACCATTACTACTTCTGCTGGTATAGTTGGTACTACTTCTGGTACCATTACTACTACTGCTTGTATAGTTGGTGCTACTGTTGGTACCATTACTACTACTTCTGGTACTATTGGTACTACTGCTGGCACCATTAACTCTACTGCTGGTACTATTGGTACTACTGCTGGCACCTCTACTACTACTGCTGGTACTATTGGTACTACTGCTGGCACCTTTACTACTACTGCTGGTACTATTGGTACTCCTGCTGGCACCATTACTACTATTGCTGGTACTATTGGTACTACTGCTGGCACTATTACTACTACTGCTGGTAGTATTGGTACTACTGCTGGCACCATTAACTCTACTGCTGGTACTATTGGTACTACTGCTGGTACCATTACTACTACTGCTTGTACTATTAGAACTACTGCTGGCACCTCTACTACTACTGCTGGTACTATTAGTACTACTGCTGGCACCATTACTGCTATTGCTGGTACTATTGGTACTACTGCTGGCACCATTACTACTTCTGCTGGTAATATTAGTACTACTGCAGGCATCATTACTACTATTGCTGGTACTATTGGTACTACTGCTGGCATCATTAACTCTACTGCTGTACTATTGGTACTACTGCTGACACCATTACTACTATTGCTGGTACTATTGGTACTACTGCTGGCACCTCTACTACTGCTGCTGGTGCTATTAGTACTACTGCTGGCATCATTAACTCTACTGCTGGTACTATTGGTACTACTGCTGGCACCATTACTACTATTGCTGGTACTATTGATACTACTGCTGGCACCATTACTACTACTGCTGGTACTATTAGTACTACTGCTGGCACCATTACTACTACTGCTGGTGTGAACCGAGAGCAAGGCAGGTGGTTTGGACTCCGCAACCAGAAATGAACGCACACGCGGTAGTTCAAGAAAAGAATATATATTTACTATAAGTTAATAAAGGCTATTTGAAGGTAAAATGACAGGGATAAAGACAAGCAAAATATACAATATAGCATGAAAAATTTCAAGGCAAATTCTGCAATGGTTTCTACTTTTACTCTGTCCACTTCTGCAGTATGGACACTGAATGAACAATATACTCAAAACTATCCCTAACTGACCCTGACATCACATTTGGGTGCACCCCCTTTTCCCCAGTGGTCCAGGTGGACCGCTTACAGTCCGTAGAAGCGCGCGGTGGGGCCCAAAGTCGTTCCTTTCTTTTATAGTGAAGCGTCCTCTCCTCACTGTTATCAGGATCTTGGGAGAAATGAAGTCCTCTTTAACAGGGAAACCCAATGAATGCAATGTAACCCAACACCAAACCCCACCCAGCACACCGACAGCCCCCCCAAACCCCATACACTGAGCTGGGTTGTAAGCCGGGGTTTAGCAGGTGCTGTCCAGTACATCAACAGCACTGCGAGTCTCTATCTGTGGTATCCAAATACACAGTCACAATGTCAGTCTCACTGATCAGCCACTGAGCACAGTTCCTTTCACATGGACTCACTAGTCCTGTTGTCTCTTTACACTCTGTTTGTCTCTGGACCAAGATACAGCTTAGCTGTACAGAAAAATCTCCACACCAGTTCAATACAACACTTGCCAAGATGGCTGCTGCTCTCTGTCTCGTCACTTCCTGCTGCTCTGCTCACACTCTATCTGCAGAACAGGCAGGCTGACATAAAAGGGGGGGGGTCTCACTCCAGCATCATGTCACAATTACAATGGCTGCTGTCTTAAAGGAACAGAATCACAGAAATACATTCAACATTAACAGTTTATACAGACAAATGAAGCTTAGGACAACATTGGCTGTCTCTTACATATTCCCCCCCACTTTAAGATTGGCAGTCCCTGCCTATGACTGTATATCCAGAGGGTTGTACTTTTATGCACAGGGTGGTAGTATACCGATGATGTATGGCAGGACAAACAAACTCATCCTGCGCATACCGAACAGGGGGAATACCAGCATTTGGCCTAGTGGTCCGTCTGAGGACCGGTGGTATATTATGGGGTGCTGCAGCTATGGGCTGAGAAGGACCAGCGGATTCCGCACCTGAGGGGGCACAGGCCGGAGATACAGTAGTCACAGGTGGAACATCCCCAGGAGCAGGGATCGGCCAACAATCATCCTCCTCGTCGGAGGCCCATTCCGCACCTCCATTCTCTGACTGTGGGAGCTCATTCACATTGGCAGGCCCATCATGATTTGTCCCTTCAGAATGACACAGGCGCAACATATTTCGGTGAAGTACTCGAACACAATCAGTTCCTTCTTTCTGGACCTGGTACACTGGCCCATTCGCATACTTGCGGCCAACAACACGATACGGCAAAGCCTCCCATCGGCTTTCCAATTTCCCTTGGGGTTTCTTGACACGAACTAGCACCAGGTCGCCTGGTTGCAATGGTGCTTCTTGCACTGGGGTCTTATCAGGATGGGGATGTTCTTGCAGGCGCTGCCGCACCAATCGATGGATCGTCTCAAGTCTCTGCCGGTGCGCCCGCACCCAAGAGGTTGGATCCCTCAGAGGGAACCCATCCACATCATCCAACTGTAATTCTCCTATACTTCGCCCAGACCGCCCAAAGAGAAGTGTATAAGGAGAGTACCCCGTTGTAGAATGGACTTGATTGTTATAGGCCCACACCATTTCAGACAAGAACTGAGGCCACTGTAACTTCTTGTCTTCCTCCAGAGTCCGCAGCATCTGTAGCAGAGTTCTGTTGAATCTTTCACAGGCCCCATTTCCCTGAGGGTGGTATGGAGTCGTGTGCGACTTCTTTATCCCGTAGATACGTTGAACTTCTTTCATTACGTGTCCCTCAAAGCAGGCACCCTGGTCGGAGTGGATGCGTTTAGGGCACCCATATACTCGAATGAAATCTTGGCACAGAGCACGAGCTGCTGACTCAGCTGTCTGGTCCTTGGTGGCGGTTACCACCGCAAATTTGGTGAAGTGATCCACCATTACGAGGCAATACTGGTGGCCGCTATTGGATGGGCCCACCATTAGATAGTCTATCATGACGATTTCTAAAGGTTCCTGGGTCACGATGGTTTGCAGGGGAGCTCTCTGTTCTATTGCCTTATGGATCTCACAAGTTCGACAGCTGCGGCATACTTCTTCGACCATTTGACGAAGACCAGGGCAGTAAATCAGTCGCTGTAACCAACGAAAGGTCTTCTCATGACCAAAATGTCCATTCTTATTATGAGCCTCAACTGCCAACGAGCGAGCCAGTTCACTAGGCACCACAATTTGGTATTGAATGTCGATCTCAGAAGGTAAATAGACCTTTCGGCATAGCACTCCATTTTTCATCTCCAACTTTTCCCACTGACTCAGAACAGATAATATCTCACGTGTCAGTCGTTCTCTTTCCTCTCTACAGGGCTTCTGGCCTTTCTCAACACACTTGATCATCTGTGCCAGCCCCTCATGGGTCTGTTGTATCTGTGCCCATTCCTGTCGTGAGGGACCAAAGAAAGGAGCCGTTTCAGTCCCCTCCATCTCAAACTGATTAGCGGCGGCCAAGGCCTGTGAAAATCTGCTGAAGTCGGGCACCTCCACATGCTCCAACTCATGATCCACGTCTACTGTGGGGGTCTGGGCGGTTACCCTAGAAAGCCCGTCAGCATTCTGGTTCTCTGTCTTGGACCGATACTTAATGCGGTAATTGAACTTAGTCATTCGGGCTATCCACCTCTGCTCTAACGCCCCGAGCTTGGCATTTTCCAGGTGAGCTAGTGGGTTGTTGTCAGTCAGTACTAAAACTTCAGCACCGGTCAAATATTCAGAGAATTTCTCGGTCATGGCCCATACCAGTGCCAACAGCTCCAACTTAAATGAACTATAATTCTCGGGGTTTCTTTCAGAATCTCTCAAAGACCGGCTGCCGTACGCTATGACCCTCTCCTGGCCATCCTGAAGCTGGGAAAGCACTGCTCCAAGACCATACAGGCTTGCATCCGTATACAGCTGGAACGGCAAGTGGTAATCAGCATATGCCAAGATTGGGGCTGTTGTCAGTGCATCCTTTAATGCCTGGAAGGCTTGTTCCTGTTCAAGTCCCCACTTCACGGACCGGTTCTTTGGACCACCGGATGTGCCTCGTAGGAGAGCATTAAGTGGTGCTGCTACCTTGGCGAAATCCTTAATAAACCGTCGATAGTAACCGGCTACTCCAAGGAACGCCCTCACTTCTCGCAGGGTAGTCGGTATTGGCCAATCTTGAACAGCCGCTATCTTGTCTCTTGATGGTCTCACCCCTTCTCCTGATACGCGGTGACCCAAGTAATCAATTTCAGATTGGAACAACCGACATTTACTGGGTTTCAATTTGAGCCCATGTTCCCGCAATCTTCGAAATACTTGCCCCAACTGGTGGAGATGGTCTTCAAAGGTCGCAGAATACACTATAATGTCATCCAAGTAGATGAGAGTGAACTCAAAGTTGAAGTCACCGAGACATTTCTCCATCAACCGCTGAAATGTTCCGGGTGCATTTGTCAACCCGAAGGGCATCCGGTTAAATTCGTATAGTCCCATGGGCAAGATGAATGCCGTCTTCTCCTTGTCTTTTGTGGCCATCGGCACCTGCCAATACCCACTAGCCAGATCTAGTGAGGAGAAGTACCAGGCTCTCCCCAGCGCTGAGAGGGACTCCTCAATCCGTGGCAAGGGGTAGGAATCTCGTACGGTGCAAGCGTTTAACTTCCGATAGTCTACGCAAAATCGGATGGACCCATCTTTTTTTCTTACTAACACCACAGGAGCTGCCCAGGGACTCTGGCTTTCTTGGATGATCCCACCCTGTAGCATCTTAGCTAACAGTTCTTTTACTTCCTGATACAACTGTGGAGGAATTTGTCGGTAGCGCTCTCTAATTGGAGGGGTGTCTCCTGTGGGAATCTCATGGTAGATCCCTGTGGTACATCCAAAATCTTCAGCATACCGTGAAAAGGCGGCTCGGTTCTCCCACAACAGTTCATCTACCTTCTGCACCCATTCCAGAGAACATGAACTTGCATCCATCTTCATCTGTTCTCGAATTGCACGGCCATTCCATTCAGAGGTGGGTTCCTCATCTTCTCCCATGGACACAGTTACGGTCCACTCATCCCTTTCAGTCGGCTTCAGCTGCATTGGAGTTACTTTCCTTACTTCCTCCGGAGTCACATAGATGTTAGCCAGCTGCCTCCCTGGGGTCAGGTCCACACTCTGGTCCTGAGTGTTTACACATCGAAGTGGTACTCTTCCATTGCGAACTATTGCCAAGGAACGGGCCACTTGCGGATCAACACCTCCTTCGGCTGCCTGCAGTGGTTCTACCAACACAGCTATGCCCTCTAGTTTCCGACAGGTGCCTATGGGCATGGACACTATTGTCTCCCGACTGGGTGGCAGTGTAACTTTTGTATGCAAAGGAACTGAAATTCGAGCCAGAGGACGCTGTGCATCTGAACTTTTCTGTAAGCCACATGTCCGGATCAGCCGCTGGAAAGCTGTTTGAGTAGGCCGATGGGTGGTGGTTTCTTTCCAATAACCGTGACCTTTCTTTTCAAAGAGGATCTGATCTAATTCTTTTAACACATTCATCCCCAAAATGACAGGGACCTTTACTTCATGTGACTCCTGTACCACCACAATGCCTTTCCTACCTAGATCTTGGCCACATACCCGGACATTCATCCAGGCCACTCCCACGACTGGAACTGGTAACTGGTTAGCTGCGACCACTCGTACGAATGTATGGGGATCATATTTCACATGTTGCTGGAAGTACCGTTCATAACAGTCTCTACTCAAGGTCGTTACTTGGGAACCCGTGTCAATCATCCCGGTAACCGGAATACCCTCCATTTCCACCTGTATAACAGGACTTGCAGCGATCAGGTCATCATTAGGGCATTCTCCCCACATAGTCTCCTTGTCAGTCTCCCCTACTACACGCCCTACAGCAGCAGGGGACTTCAGTTTAACGGCGGTCTCTCATAAGTTTGTCGCTGCTCTGGATATCTAGCAGCAACGTGGCCCATCCGTCCACACTCCCAGCAGCGTATCTCCCGTCGTTCTGGCCATCTGTTTGGGCCCCTTCGGTAAGCCCCTTCGATTTCTCCTGAGCACTGCATTAACTGATTTGGACCCCTTCGGTAGGTCCTATCCTCATCCCTCCAGCGGGGTGGTGGGTGATTCTGATTTTCTGGGTATGGACGGCTCACCCTTTCACCTCCAGTTTTCTGGAAGTCTGCAATTTTCATAGAATGTTCATCACAACGGGTGTGCAAGTGTTCCATTTGCTCTTGCAGTTTCTGCATTACTGTGAGAATTTCTTTAACCGTCCCCTTTTCTACTGTCTCTGAGCCAGAACTAGCCCCCCTGTGACAAAGTAACTCCAACTGCGGTCTGGGGCTTCGGGAACATACTATTGGCACGGGAGATGGCCTCTACCTGTACATCATGGAATTTAGCATCAGTCTCTCGTCGTATAAAATCCTGCATAGTCACAGTTAAACTGCCGTCACGTATCCCCAGGACAAACTGGTCACGGAGAGTCCGATCAGGGTTACAGAAGGCTGGCGAGCCCCCTCTTTCCTTCACTTGAATATCTCGGAGCAGTTCTTGTAGGGCATTTGCATATTGGGGAAGGCTTTCATTCTCCTGTTGTACCCTCTGGAAGAACCGAGCCTGCAGAGACCCCAGCAATGCAGTTTCTCCATAAATGGTTTCTAGAATCTGGACTACTTGCTCAAATGTCTGCCTTTGTTCAAATGGCCTCAATATCACCGTGGTCTTAGCATCCCCTTGTAATGTCAATATTGCAAGCTCTACTAGTACTTCTGGTGCGGTCTGGTACATTCGCTGTATCATTCGTATCTGTTCCACCCACATACTCACTGACATATTATTGCCATCAAATTTAGCTAACTGACTTATTATAGCCCCTGCTGGCATTCTTCCTCCAGCACCATTCTCCCGAACGGGTGCGTCACCGTCCATTCTGGTAAGCGGATCCTGCCGACTACGCCAATTTGTGAACCGAGAGCAAGGCAGGTGGTTTGGACTCCGCAACCAGAAATGAACGCACACGCGGTAGTTCAAGAAAAGAATATATATTTACTATAAGTTAATAAAGGCTATTTGAAGGTAAAATGACAGGGATAAAGACAAGCAAAATATACAATATAGCATGAACAATTTCAAGGCAAATTCTGCAATGGTTTCTACTTTTACTCTGTCCACTTCTGCAGTATGGACACTGAATGAACAATATACTCAAAACTATCCCTAACTGACCCTGACATCACATTTGGGTGCACCCCCTTTTCCCCAGTGGTCCAGGTGGACCGCTTACAGTCCGTAGAAGCGTGCGGTGGGGCCCAAAGTCGTTCCTTTCTTTTATAGTGAAGCGTCCTCTCCTCACTGTTATCAGGATCTTGGGAGAAATGAAGTCCTCTTTAACAGGGAAACCCAATGAATGCAATGTAATCCAACAGCAGATTCCACTCAGCACACTGACAGTCCTGCCGAATCCATACACTGAGCTGGGTTGTAAGCCGGGGTTTAGCAGGTGCTGTCCAGTACATCAACAGCACTGCGAGTCTCTATCTGTGGTATCCAAATACACAGTCACAATGTCAGTCTCACTGATCAGCCACTGAGCACAGTTCCTTTCACATGGACTCACTAGTCCTGTTGTCTCTTTACACTCTGTTTGTCTCTGGACCAAGATACAGCTTAGCTGTACAGAAAAATCTCCACACCAGTTCAATACAACACTTGCCAAGATGGCTGCTGCTCTCTGTCTCGTCACTTCCTGCTGCTCTGCTCACACTCTGTCTGCAGAACAGGCAGGCTGAAATAAAAAAAAGGGGGGGGCCCCCCCGCATTATGGGGTAAAAATAAGGGGGGGGGTGGTAGAGGGGAAGGAAAAGGAAAAAAAAAAAAAAAAAAAAATTTATAAAAAAGAAAGAGGGAGGGGGGGAAAAGGGTGGGTGTCTCTTAGGGTGGTGGTAGTGGTGGTGGTGGGGGTCCCACTACTACTGGTGGTGGTATTATTGTTGTGGGGGGGGGCCGAATTGTGGGGGGGGGGGAGGGGGGAGGGTGGGGTGGTGGTAAAACTACTGGGGGTGGTGGTGGTGTAGGTGGGGGGGGAGGAGTAATAATTGGGGGTGGTGGTGGTGTAGGTGGGGGGGGGGGAGTAATAATAGGGGGGGTGGTGGGGGTAGTGGTGGTGATGGTAAATATAATTGGGGGGGGGGTGGGGGGTATGGTATAATATAAAATGTTGGTGGGGGTGGTGGAGGGAGGAGAAGGGGGGGTGGTGTTTTGTATTAATTCCAGACATATCTTCATTTAAAAACACAGTTGCTATTGGGAGATTTTTAAGTGGATTGGGTTTCTGTTTTTTGGGTCCCCAAGTGGAACCGAAGAACGGAAACCCAAGCGCAGATGTGAACCTATTGTAAAAGAGAAATCTGGCAAGCTATGGTATAAATGGAGTAAGTAGGGGGATTTATTTAGGTAGATTTAATATTCAGCAGTCCCTGCTACCCAGCTTTCTGTGGCCTCTGAACGGCAAATCTGTCTAGCTTTGCTACATGCAATATGGAGGATTTGTCATTGTATCTTCACAGGAATTCATACCCAGATTTTCCATGCTCCTGGATAGCAAATCAGGCTGCTGACAATTTAAGAATTGGTGATTCATCTTTCATTACTAGAGAGATCTGGTATTTTGCAACCGGAAAAGCTGGGTAATCACATCAACTGAGCTGTGGTTATCATTGTAGCTCCTGTGTTGTCATTTAGCCACTTTCTGTATACAATGCTCCCAATACTATTTAGTACATATATATATATACAATATACATTATCAGGGCAATAGCGTAGATATGACATACCCAGTATGATTGGTACCCAGCTCTCCAAAGTTCCTAAAAAGAAAATCTGCATAATTATTGCAGGGACATAGGAAAGAGTGGAATTATCAAAGCATACCTACATAAAATTGCCATTCAGCAGTTTGTGGGGTGTCCTTCCTTGTGAGCTGTACAGGGTTGTACTGTTGTCACTGTGAGTTAGTGAGGTACAGCTGTCAGGTGTCACTGTGTGTACACTACTGCTGGTACTATTGGTACTACTGCTGGCACATTTAATACTACTGCTGGTACTATTGGTACTACTGCTGGCACATTAAATACTACTGCTGGTACTATTGGTACTACTGCTGGCACATTAAATACTACTGCTGGTACTATTGGTACTACTGCTGGCACATTAAATACTACTGCTGGTACTATTGGTACTACTGCTGGCACATTAAATACTACTGCTGGTACTATTGGTACTACTGCTGGCACATTAAATACTACTGCTGGTACTATTGGTACTACTGCTGGCACATTAAATACTACTGCTGGTACTATTGGTACTACTGCTGGCACATTAAATACTACTGCTGGTACTATTGGTACTACTGCTGGCACATTAAATACTACTGCTGGTACTATTGGTACTACTGCTGGCACATTAAATACTACTGCTGGTACTATTGGTACTACTGCTGGCACATTAAAAACTACTGCTGATACTATTGGTACTACTGCTGGCACATTAAATACTACTGCTGGTACTATTGGTACTACTGCTGGCACATTAAATACTACTGCTGGCACATTAAATACTACTGCTGGTACTATTGGTACTACTGCTGGCACATTAAATACTACTGCTGGTATTATTGGTACTACTGCTGGCACCATTACTGCTATTGCTGGTACTATTAGTACTACTGCTGGCACATTAAATACTACTGCTGGTACTACTGCTGGCACATTAAATACTACTGCTGGTAGTATTGGTACTACTGCTGGCACGTTAACACTACTGCTGGTACTATTGGTACTACTGCTGGCACCATTACTGCTATTGCTGGTACTATTAGTACTACTGCTGGCACATTAAATACTACTGCTGGTACTACTGCTGGCACCATTAACACTACTGCTGGCACCATTACTACTACTGCTGGTACTATTGGTACTACTGCTGGCACCATTACTACTACTGCTGGTACTATTGGTACTACTGCTGGCACCATTACTACTACTGCTGGTACTATTGGTACTACTGCTGGCACCATTACTACTACTGCTGGTACTACTGCTGGCACCATTAACACTACTGCTGGTACTATTGGTACTACTGCTGGCACGTTAACACTACTGCTGGCACTATTAGTACTACTACTGGCACCATTACTACTACTGCTGGTACTATTGGTACATCTATTTCATAATATCAGCTACTTGGCGGATTATTTCCAACAAAATGGACACACTCACTGTTTAGTCTGAGTCCTAAACCCAGCCCACTCCTAAACTTCTTGGCTCCTGTGCACTGGTATTAGAGGGGAAGAAACATGGCTGCTGCCCTAGAGAAGAATATCCCTGCTTTTCAAATTTATTTTTCATAGTTTTTTTATATCAGACAAAAGAAGGCAAGACAAATGAGAAGATGAGGTGAGGTGTCATTTAGTTAGTTATTCCTTTTTATTTCCTTTGATTCTGGGTTTAGTAGTTCTTTAAAGACAATAAAAAACATACAAAACAATAACTGATGATACATCTTCTTAACACACATGAGTGTGGTTTCTAGATCTGACTGTTTTCAGAATTTGGAGAAAATCCTGAACCTTATTCTTTAATTGTCACATTCATATTCTGTTCTGGATTCTGGTTTGGAATCCCTTCTGGATTTCATTCCTCAGTCATCAGTTCTTCTGCACCCACAGGAGCTGGTAGTGGTGTTTTCATGCCAGGTCTCTCTATATTATCCTGGTCAAATACATCAGTCTTATTTTTAGCAGAGTCCAGTCCATTCTGTTCTGGATTCTGGTTCGAACTCCACCCTGAATTCCATCCCTCATCCATCACTTCTCCTCCACCAGCAGATGGTAGTGTTGTCAGGCTGGGCTCCTCGGTGTACAGTCATGGCCAAAAGTTTTGAGAATGACACAAATATTATATTTTCACATGATCTGCTGCCCTCTGGTTTTTATGTGTGTTTGTCAGATGTTTTTATCACATACAGAAATATAATTGCATTCATATTATGAGTAACAGAAGCTTATATTGACAGTTAGAATGAGTTAATGCAGCAAGTCAATATTTGCAGTGTTGACCCTTCTTCTTCAGGACCTCTGCAATTCTCCCTGGCATGCTCTCAATCAACTTCTGGACCAAATCCTGACTGATAGCAGTCCATTCTTGCAGAATCAATGCTTTAATTTTGTCTGAATTTGTTGGTTTTTGTTTGTCCACCCGTCTCTTGATGATTGACCACAAGTTCTCAATGGGATTAAGATCTGGGGAGTTTCCAGGCCATGGACCCAAAATCTCTATGTTTTGTTCCCTGAGCCATTTAGTTATCACCTTTGCTTTATGGCAAGGTGCTCCATCATGCTGGAAAAGGCATTGTTGAGCGCCAAACTGCTCTTGGACGGTTGGGAGAAGTTGCTCTTGGAGGACATTCTGGTACCATTCTTTATTCATGGCTGTGTTTTTAGGCAAGACTGTGAGAGAGCCGATTCCCTTGGCTGAGAAGCAACCCCACACATGAATGGTTTCAGGATGCTTTACAGTTGGCATGAGACAAGACTGGTGGTAGTGCTCACCTCTTATTCTCCGAATAAGCTGTTTTCCAGATGTTCCAAACAATCGAAAAGGAGATTCATCAGAGAAAATGACTTTACCCCAGTCCTCAGCAGTCCACTCCCTGTACCTTTTGCAGAATATCAGTCTGTTACTGATGTTTTTTCTGGAGAGAAGTGGCTTCTTTGCTGCCCTCCTTGAGACCAGGCCTTGCTCCAAGAGTCTCCGCCTCACAGTGCGTGCAGATGCACTCATACCTGCCTGCTGCCATTCCTCAGCAAGCTCTGCACTGCTGGTAGCCCAATCCCGCAGCTGAAACACTTTTAAGAGACGGTCCTGCCGCTTGCTGGTCTTTCTTGGGCGCCCTGGAGCCTTTTTGGCACCAATGGAACCTCTCTCCTTGAAGTTCTTGATGATGCGATAGATTTTTGACTGAGGTGCAATCTTTCTAGCTGCAATACTCTTCCCAGTTAGGCCATTTTTGTGCAGTGCAATGATGACTGCATGTGTTTCTTTAGAGATAACCATGGTTAACAGAAGAGAAACAATGATGGCAAGCACCAGCCTCCTTTTAAAGTGTCCAGTGGTGTCATTCTTACTTAATCATGAAAGATTGATCTCCAGCCCTGTCCTCATCAACATCCACACCTGTGTTAATGGAGCAATCACTGAAACGATGTTAGGTGGTCCTTTTAAGGCAGGGCTGCAATGATGTTGAAATGAGTTTTGGGGGATAAAGTTCATTTTCTAGGCAAATATTGACTTTGCAAGTAATTGCTGTTAAGCTGATCACTCTTTATAACATTCTGGAGTATATGCAAATTGCCATTAGAAAAACTGAAGCAGTAGACTTTGTAAAAATTAATATTTGTATCATTCTCAAAACTTTTGGCCATGACTGTAATCTTCAAAAGGTATGATTATATTACTTTTAGTATAGTCCCATGCATTCTCTTCTGGTTTCTGGTTTGGATTCCGCACTGGATGCCATCCCACATCCATCACTTCTCCTCCACGAGCAGGTGGTAGTGTTGTCAGGCTGGGTTCCTCGGTGTAATCTTCAAAAGGTATGATTATATTACTTTTAGTATAGTCCCATGCATTCTCTTCTGGATTCTGGTTTGGATTCCGCACTGGATGCCATCCCACATCCATCACTTCTCCTCCACGAGCAGGAGGTAGTGTTGTCAGGCTGGGTTCCTCGGTGTAATCTTCAAAAGGTATGATTATATTACTTTTAGTATAGTCCCATGCATTCTCTTCTGGATTCTGGTTTGGATTCCGCACTGGATGCCATCCCACATCCATCACTTCTCTTCCACGAGCAGGAGGTAGTGTTGTCAGGCTGGGTTCCTCGGTGTAATCTTCAAAAGGTATGATTATATTACTTTTAGTATAGTCCCATGCATTCTCTTCTGGTTTCTGGTTTGGATTCCGCACTGGATGCCATCCCACATCCATCACTTCTCCTCCACGAGCAGGAGGTAGTGTTGTCAGGCTGGGTTCCTCGGTGTAATCTTCAAAAGGTATGATTATATTACTTTTAGTATAGTCCCATGCATTCTCTTCTGGATTCTGGTTTGGATTCCGCACTGGATGCCATCCCACATCCATCACTTCTCCTCCACGAGCAGGTGGTAGTGTTGTCAGGCTGGGTTCCTCGGTGTAATCTTCAAAAGGTATGATTATATTACTTTTAGTATAGTCCCATGCATTCTCTTCTGGTTTCTGGTTTGGATTCCCCACTGGATGCCATCCCACATCCATCACTTCTCCTCCACGAGCAGGTGGTAGTGTTTTTGTCATGCCAGGTCCCAATACTTGATCTTTGCCAAATACATCTACGTTATTTTTAGCAGGGCCCAGTCCTTCATTTAACCCTTCAGGGACAGAAGAGATATCTGTAATAAATAGATAAATAATATAGTAGATGATATAGTTAGAATTGTTTCAATGCAATTATCTTTATGTACATGTTATCTTCATTAGGAGTCCAGTAGCTTCAGCTTTAGAACAGCTTTCTAAGAGCCTTTTAGAACCTGCCTCAGCTGCTATTGAACATCTTTAAGACAACAACATGAAACTTGAAGGGGCTGTGCTATTACGAACACTTATCCACTATTCACAGGACAGGGGACAAGTGTCTGATCAATTGCATGACCGGCCCTCCTATTACTTCTATGGGAGTTTGCCGTACTGACAGCCCCATAGCAGCAAATAGAGTACTGGTCATGCAAGCACACTGGTGCTCCATTCATAAGGAGGCTCATAGGGAATAAGTGTCCATAGTGGCACAACCCCTTTAACGTCACTGTTGAATAAGGGCCAGTTCACTTCTGCATTTGGTTTCTGTTTGGGGAGTTCGCTTGGGGACCCCCCCCGAACAGAAACCTATACACATAGAAAAGCGGTTTACCTAAGGAAATCTGTGGACCCGTGTGGTTTCCGCTCGTTTTCCGCATGAAACAAGTGGAAACATGTGGAGAGGAAAGTGTTGCTTGCCGTACTTTTCTCTCTGCTTGCTTTGTGCGTAAACCGAGCGTAAACCACACGGACCCCATTATAGTCTATGGGGTCCACAGGTTTCTTTAGGTAAACCGCTTTTCTATGTGTATAGGTTTCCGTTCAGGGGGGTCCCCAAGAGGTCTCCCCGAACGCAGATCTGAACCGGCCCTAACATGATACACCTGATGAAGAACTAAAACTAAGTGTAGAGGAAGGAAAAAGCAGAATACAGTATATTATGGAAGGTGGAGGGAAGAAATCTATCAGTGCAGTGTTGTACTACTTAGAGTTAGACTGTGGTGTATAATATATATATCTACGTATATATCTATATATATATATATCTGTATATATATTTATATAATAAAAATAATACTAATCATAGCAATTTTTACTTATATAGCACCAACATATTCTGCAGCACTTTACAAATCATAGGCTTCATGTACAGTACAATACACACATTGGGAGTGAGAGCCCTGCTTGCAAGAGCTTACAATCTATGAGGTAGAAGTACTTATACAGTGGTCCAGACATTTTTATGACAAAGGTCACTTTAATTACATAAATATATAAAGCTGTATGTCACAAACCAGATGGTAAGTGCCTGAGCATATAGACATACACTCAGATAAAGGCATCATGTCCTGTGGGCTAATGTGGGTGGGAGGGGCGTGAACAGAGAATAGTTTTTTAGGGAGTCTAATTGCAGGAGTGTTAGATTAGGAAATGTGATAGCTCTACCTGAAGAGATGTGTTTTTAGGATGCTCTTGAAGCTATTGAAGTTGTTAGTTAATCTGATCTAGTGCAGTCTAGAGAAGTGGTAAACCTCGGGAGAAGTCTTGGAAATGTCAGGACGTGCAGTGCCATGGAGAGCTTTGTGGATGATAAGTTGATATTGTATTCTATAGTGAATAGGCAACCAGTGCAGTGACTGGCACAGACAAGAGACATCGGTGTACAATAGGTCAAGTCTAGAGTGAATCAGGGCAACAATAAGAGTCTTTAATGTTTCCATGGTAAGGAAAGGGCAGATTCTGGAGATGTTTTTGAGGTGCAGGTGACATGGAAAGATTTGATATAGAGGGTAAAGTAACGGTCAAAAATAACATCAAGCCAGCGGTATTGTGTCAAGACAGCAGACAGAAATGGAAATATCAGGCTTAGGTTGGTTAGTAGATGGTGGAAACAGATGTAGTTCAGACTTTGAAAGATTCAGTTTGAGATAGAAGGAAGACATGATATTAGGGAAGTAGAGAGACAGTCACTGGTGTTCTGTAGTAATGCAGAAGAGGGTCATCAGCAAAAAGATGGTACTGAAAGCCAAATCTGATGATGGTTTGTCCAATAGGGGCTGTGTAGAGTGAGAATAGATCTCAGGCTAAGCCCTGAGGAACCCCAACAGTAAGGGGAAGAGGGAAAGAGACAGAGCCCACAGTGTCAATGAGGCCTATAGAGTGCAGTATACTGAGGAGGAGTTGGTGGTCTGCAGGGTCAAATCCTACTGAGAGATCCAGAAGAATAAGAAGAGAATAGACCTCATTAGAGGAGTTCTTTGTAGACTTTTGTAAGGGTCATTTCAGTAGAGTAGAGAAGCCAGATTGTAAGGGGTCTGGAAGGGCGAGAACATACCAGGTGTTCCAAGATTTCGAAGATGAACGCAAAATTAGAGATGGGTTGGTAGCTTGCAGGATAGGATATTTTAAAATGCATGTTGATTAAGTAATAATATTGAATTCTAAAGAAGATAAGTAAAAAAACTTACTTTTTGTCTCGCATTCTTTTGTCACACATAGTTTGGTAATCTCTGTGGTTACTGTAGGATAAATAAGTAATGAGAGATAAGAATTGATTCAGATACAATATAAATAAGAAAAAGTGACACAACAGTACAATTACTCTGTAGCACACACAGTATATAAATACAGTATGTATTCAGTAGGGGTCCAACTCCTGGGCTCTTTGCTGATCAGCAGAATGAAAGGGCACATAAACAAAAAAGTGGTACCTTTCCATTCTGCTCCATTGTACGTTACAGTTGCATCACTTTTTTTTTTTTTTTTTGCAATGGATTACAGACAAACAGCACAACAGGGATCATGACTAAAATAGGCCACACATTTTAGATAGCTGCCAGCTCTACACTTGTTTGGCCAATAACTATTCCTCCCAAATATTCCATAAACATACACCAGAGGCAGGTACTGAGAGCAGAGAGCCCTTGTCATTTAAGTAAGTGCCCTCTTCCCCTCCTGTCCCCTCTTCCCTTGTCTGAATAGTCAGCTACAGTAGGTACAGCAAACATTAATCTAAAGTGTATGGCCAGTGTAATGTATCAATAATGGAGAATTGCTAATATTTAATTGTCTATACATTACAATGAGAATATCAATAATTGCTATATTAAAAGTAGAACTTCTTACCAGGAGCAGAGAGGATCTTGGTGAAGCAGCAGAAGGTGAGTGCGATATTGTAATACCACATCATCTTGTCAGGCAAGATGTTAGGCTGAAGTGTGTAGACTGAAGACTGGAGGTCAAGTAAGTCTTTATATAGGAGAACACTGCTGTGGTATGTTGAAGTTAGGGATATAGGAGAGGGAGTGGTCATTTTGAATAGCAGTCCTCTCCTTCATCCAGTTATTACTGACATTTAGGCAGCTTAACATCCGGGACTGAAGTCCTGTTTACCTATCTCTTTATCACTATTACAGCCAACACTCAATGTTAATATTACAGGCTCATGAGCTGTGCCCACTAGTAAGAAAGTTTTGTGGGAATTACCCGGGTGCAGCAAGTCTCTATATGTGCAACAAATGAATAAAACTAAAAAATGCCCTCATCTCTCGCGGGTTCTCCATTTCCAGCGGCAGCTTTTGTTTGTAGGTTCCGGGTGATGTCAGCGGACGACATTTCGCTTGTGCCAGGTGATTGCTGCAACCAGTGGGGACTTTTTCACAAACCACAGGTCACTGACTAGCCGAAGCAGGTTTAGTTTTTGTGGGGGTTTTCTTTTGGGTATATAGATATATAGGTTTTTTTAGTAGGAAGGATAGACTAGAACTTTGTATTGTGTTTTTTTCACAGCTCTCACATTGCGAGATATAACGTGTAACATATTCATTTTATAGTACGAGTGATAGGGATACGGATGTGTTGATACCAATTTATGTGTAGATTTTTTGCTTTTTAAGTGTTTTACGTGATAAAATATTACATAAGGGAAAATAGTTTTTAGTATATTTTGTTTGTATGTAAACTTGTTTTATTGAACACAGCTTAAAGGGAGTCTATCACCTTCCTTAACCCCTTCAAGCTGCCAGCATAGCGCTGTAGGAGCTGTGACATGCTTCCATATCATACCAATCCCTGGTCAGTGGGAAATGATAGTCCTGCTGCTGCGACATCATCATCTGGTCTGTGATGTCTCACACATTCGCAGTATGCTCCGCGAATCTCAATGCATAAAAACGTATGAGCTATATGCTCATATACGCCAAACACTACAAGTGCATACTGCGCATGTGTAAACAAGCAGCCATTGACATCACACGGGACTATTGTTTCCCACTGACCAGGGGGGGTGGAACAAAGCATACAGGGACATGTTTTCAATGGAGAGAGCTATTCTTGGAGATCTCTGGAGAACAGAGTGAGATGCGAATCACACCAGAGTGCCCACACCTTCTGAAATTTCTTGGGGCACCTGCGGTTTTTATATACCACATTAATAAAGGGTAGCATCTTAATGACCAGGGATTTCCATTGCGACAAATGGGGGGCATTCCCCCAGTCAATGAAGAATGAGACTCTCTAACTAAGATATGTGTATGGCTGGTCCATTACCCCTGAAGAAGGTCAGACAGCCCTCTGAAGTAAGAGGCACTGGGAAAGCCACCAACTCAGACAAAATGGTAACTACCTCTTCCCAAAATAACCTGATATAAAGATAGAACCACGTAAGATCCTCCTGGCACCTGTGGTATTTGGAGTGGGAGAGGCTCTTCATTATGAACATGTAAGCAGGGGACAGGTAGCGTAGGTGGATTATAGAAATCTGTGTCATTTTATTAGCAGACATATAAAGAAGACTTCAGCACCTTCCATTGGTCGTCTGTGAGGGTGGGTATTAAGTTGGGCCATTTAGTTATTATAGACAATTGTTTGGATTCCATTCTTACATACAGTAAGCACATATACTGTAGAAAATAATCCCGCAGGGCCTTGAGTAGACAGAACCTCAATTATAGGGGCATGTAGTGTCTGGAAACTGGGCCTGAAGGGCAAGTTTCTGTTGAAGAAATCTGTAAAACTTTGGCCCTGGTGACCCTCAAAGAAAAGATCTCTAAGATACATATGTGTGTACTGTATACAGTACATTCCAAGAGTTTTCTGTATTTTCATGACTATAAAAATTGTTGATTCACACTGAAGGCATCAAAACTATGAATTAACACGTGGAATTATATACTTAACAAAAAAGTGTGAAACAACTGAAAATATGTCTTATATTCTAGGTTCTTCAAAGTAGCCACCTTTTGCTTTGATTACTGCTTTGCACACTCTTGGCATTCTCTTGATGAGCTTCAAGAGGTAGTCACCTGAAATGGTTTACACTTCACAGGTGTGCCCTGTCAGGTTTAATAAGTGGGATTTCTTGCCTTATAAATGGGGTTGGGACCATCAGTTGTATTGTTCAGAAGTCAGGTTGATACACAGCTGATAGTCCTACTGAATGGAGTGTTAGAATTTGTATTATGGCAAGAAAAAAGCAGCTAAGTAAAGAAAAACAAGTGGCCATCATTACTTTAAGAAATGAAGGTCAGTCAGTCTGAAAAATTGGGAAAACTTTGAAAGTGTCCCCAAGTGCAGTGGCCAAAACCATCAAGCGCTACAAAGTAACTGGCTCACATGAAGACCGCCCCAGGAAAGGAAGACCAAGAGTCACCTCTGCTGCGGAGGATAAGTTCATCCGAGTCACAAGCCTCAGAAATCGCAGGTTAACAGCAGCTCAGATTAGAGACCAGGTCAATGCCACACAGAGTTCTAGCAGCAGACACATCTCTACAACAACTGTTAAGAAGGAGACTGTGTGCAGCAGGCCTTCATGGTAAAATAGCTGCTAGGAAACCACTGCTAAGGACAGGCAACAAGCAGAAGAGACTTGTTTGGGCTAAAGAACACAAGGAATGGACATTAGACCTGTGGAAATCTGTGCTTTGGTCTGATGAGTCCAAATTTGAGATCTTTGGTTCCAACCACCGTGTCGTTGTGCGACGCAGAAAAGGTGAACGAATGGACTCTACATGCCTGGTTCCCACCGTGAAGCATGGAGGAGGAGGTGTGATGGTGTGGGGGTGCTTTGCTGGTGACACTGTTGGGGATTTATTCAAAATTGAAGGAATACTGAACCAGCATGGTTCCCACAGCATCTTGCAGCGGCATGCTATTCCATATGGTTTGCGTTTAGTTGGACCATCATTTATTTTTCAACAGGACAATGACCCCAAACACTCCTCCAGACTGTGTAAGGGCTATTTGACCAAGAAGGAGAGTGATGGGGTGCTACGCCAGATGACCTGGCCTCCACAGTCACCAGACCTGAACCCAATCGAGATGATTTGGGGTGAGCTGGACCGCAGAGTGAAGGCAAAAGGGCCAACAAATGCTAAGCATCTCTGGGAACTCCTTCAAGACTGTTGGAAGACCATTTCAGGTGACTACCTCTTGAAGCTCATCAAGAGAATGCCAAGAGTGTGCAAAGCAGTAATCAAAGCAAAAGGTGGCTACTTTGAAGAACCTAGAATATAAGACATATTTTCAGTTGTTTCACACTTT
Organism: Leptodactylus fallax; assembly: GCA_947044405.1. Classification (NCBI taxonomy): domain Eukaryota; kingdom Metazoa; phylum Chordata; class Amphibia; order Anura; family Leptodactylidae; genus Leptodactylus; species Leptodactylus fallax. Next base: position 1,463,566 of record CAMRHE010000412.1, read on the forward strand.
TTTGTTAAGTATATAATTCCACATGTGTTAATTCATATTTGTGATGCCTTCAGTGTGAATCTGCAATTTTTATAGTCATGAAAATACAGAAAACTCTTGGAATGAGAAGGTGTGTCCAAACTTTTGGTCTGTACTGTACGTGTAATACCTGATAAGCCAGTCAAAACCTGACAAAGTGAGCATTTTCTCTATTAGCTCTCAGTCTTGTTGATGTCACTTCCGCTTTTTTTTATTTAATAAAATTTTCATACCATACCTGGTATCCTCCATGTCTTCCATGCTGCCTCTGTTCCTCTATTATTGTCTCCAGTCAGATTCCATTTAGAAAGTCTGTGGCCATCCTGAAAGGAGTCTGACTGAAGATCATAACAAAGGAATTGAGCAGCATGGGAGGAACTGGTGGTACATAGTATGCTGACTATACATATGTTCAAAATGCCCATATGTGATGTCACAATGCTACATTTGTGATATCAGAGAGCCCCATTGTCATGTCAAAAGTCACCATTGCAGTGTCCCAATGCGCAGTTGCAATGCCCCATTGTGATCTCACAATGGCCAATCACAGATAAAAAGAAATTATGTTTTGTCTGCATTTCCTTGTATGAATGCACATCAGGCTGAACAAATACAGATATAAAATTCAGAACAAAATTTTAAAATACAGTATATACAAAAATTTTCTATCCCAGAACAAACGCCTCTGTCAACAACACAATATCGATATGAGTGACTTGCCAACTGTTAGAATGCTTACTATATTGCTAGAAGAGGGTGAGAGTGTTGGGCTCGGTGAGTCAAAAGCAAATTGAGGATTTGTTACATCCAATAGAGGGCGCATGAGCTCCCCAGCTCCTTTCCCATAATGCCTTGTGATATGTAGATGCCAGATATGTACAGTAGGTAGATATAAGTGCACATAATATAAGTGCATGATCCTTGTGTGCATTCAGAATGTTTAACTGTTTGTTCATTCTGATGTGCATTAAAAATTAACACATATAGATAAGTACAACATTAACAAAAAAAATAGTTATACATTCCGAATGCACACAAGGATCATGCATTTATATTATGTTTGTATGTCTTAGAACAGATTAAACATCAGATCTGCAGTCAATTCCGGGTATTGTGCAATACAGAGACTTATTGGATATTGAGGGCAGAGACCTCAGTGACATGTTAGAAGATGTCAGATAGCAAATATAGGGTATATAGTTTAATTTTTATTTTCATTTATAGCTGTGTATCAAATTATTTTACATTGGTTATACTGTATTGCTGCTAAAATATCATTTTTGATATATACAGTGCTTAGCATAAATGAGTACACCCCCTTTGAAAAGTCAGACTATAAGCAATATCTCACTGAACACAAGAACAATTTCCAAAAATTTGACAAGACTGAGTGTCAGAGAACTTTAGTTTTACCCAGAACATGAATGTAAGGTTAATAATATAACTTAGACTACAAAATCTTCAGTTTTACTCAAATTAGTTGATGCAAAAAACATCTAGTATTCTGTATGTCCTCCATGATTTGTAATGACGGCACTAAGTCTTCTAGGTATGGAATGAACAAATTAGCAGCATATTGCAACATCTAACTTTTGCCATTCTTCAAGAACGACTTCTTTTCGAGAATTCCTCATGGGTGTTTAGATCAGGTTCAGATCAGGAGACATACTTGGTCACTGAATCACTTTCAGCCTGTTCTTCATTTATGCTGAGCACTGTATATTATGTACAGGTATGTGGCTGGTTATATAGATGTGCGTATTAGGTTCTATTCTGGCTGTACTATCTGTATCACCTGTGATTTCTAAATTAGTATGTAGGATCTGTATTTATAGATGAACTTTTGTACATGTTGTTATGCCTGATGAAGAAAGTCGTCCTATCTAGCCTAACGCGTTGCTATTTTTAATAAAAATCCATTTATTATTTTCATCACTGTGCTCTAGTTTAGTCTATTCTTTATTGTTTGCCCAAAGCAGGGTGGAATTGCTGGTTATCACTAGAGGCAAGAGCTGCAGCATTTGCTGGGAGTGCTGGAGCGTGGACTCATTACCTTGATCCATTACCTGAACCACAATATCCATCTGGTAAGACGCATTCTTCCTCCCACCCTCAGGACCATTGTGCAAATGTGTTCGTTTCAGTATTGCATTAGAGGGTGCCTTGTTTGTTCTTATTCCATAGGAAAGCTGTCACAATGCCCCATTGTGCTGTCAGAGAGTCCTTGGTGATCTCACAGTGCTCTGTTGTGATGTCACAGTACCCTATTGCAATTACAGAATTGTGATTGATGTAACCATGTGATTGACAGATTGTGATTGATGTAACAATGTGATTGATGTAACATTTTGGATGTCACAATGCCTCATTGTAGTGGCCTGCTATGACCATAGACTGTATATCACATGACCATGATATACAGATTGTTATCCACTGGGAGCATGTAGAATGAAAGACAACAAGCAGAAATCTAGAAAACCATGAGGAATTGATACAGAATTATATTGGAAAATTATACAGCTTTTTATTAAACAATTAGATTTGTCTCTCAATATTGATCTCAAAGTGGACAACCCCTTTAAACCTATTAGTGACACCTCGTTCCAGTCCCTGAATCTTCCTGCCACCTACGTTTTTTGGTATAGATGGGTATAAATGTGGAACATCTTTAGCACTTGATACTTTCTTTCACCAAATATGCCCACATTGCTCCTTCTGCTATTTGCAAAAGTGAGCAGAGTAGGGCCAATACCCAGGTGGGCCGGGGCACAGACACCACAGCCCAACAAATTTACTATAACGCTCATACGGATGTGTCGTAAAGGAATAAAGGATGTGTAAAGGTATACCTTTCATTAATTTGAAGTAGCCATCATTTTTGGGCATTATGAAGCTCACCATGCAATATAAATACTATGTTACTCTACCGTTTTATACAATCAAAGCAATATCAAGTAAGAATTTTTTTTGTTTTACTATTTTTGGTGAATAAAGGCAGTTTTGATTGGAAAAGTTTTTTTTTTTCTTTTGATTTTTTTGTAGACGTTTAATTTTAATCTGATCCCTACCTCTTAACTGTTCAGAATACAGATGGGTATCAACTCCAATAGACATGCAGAGACCTGAGCATGTATGCCATCTCTTTACTCTGAGCAGCTGCAAGACAGGGTCAGGGGAACCCCATTCTCAAGACAGATGGAGGTCTTAGAGTAGCAGTTTTTAACCTCTTCCCACAAAATACTATCCATGTATGTAGTGTAGGACTGGGATATCTAGGGCATATCAGTGGAACTGTTTCATGGGGCCCACTGCCCACAACCAGGACCCTTACAGATAAGCTGTACCGAGACAGTGCGGCTACAGGCAATAAAATGTTGGGAGCCATGCTGCTCACCTGCCATAAGATGTACACCACTGTACTACTTAAACCCACCGCTACACACTGTATAGCAAGCGATCAGTGTGGCTCCTGGAATTGTTAACATTACCAGCAGTTGCAACGTCCTGGAAAAACTGATCTGCAGAGGTCCCGGCTGTTGTACACCCGCAGATGTAATATCGATGGCCTATCCTAAGGACAGGCCATGAATATTAGAAAGATGGATAAACCCTTTAAAGAGGTTGTCCAGGAACAATCCATGTGGAGGTGTAAATTTGTATTTAATTTTTTTTTAAAAAGCATACTCACCTGTCCCCAGCACTCCTTTGTCTGCCACCAGTGTCCAATCAGTCTCGTGCAAGCACCTTGTTGCTGGGAGTCCTGTGCCTTATGTGACCGCTGAGACTAATTAGGTACAGGAGATACAGGATTTCCAGAAATTTTTTTAATTTCACACCTCCCTGGCGGCCACAGGGGTTGCACCAATTTATGGACAATCTCTTTAAACGGGTTTCTGGTCCTAATTTTTTTATGGCCACTTCATTGGTTCCCCTCCCCATACAGTGACCACTTCACTGATCCCCCATACTGTATGGGGACTAGTGATGGGGCCATTATATTGTGTGGGGGAAGTGATGAGGGTTAATATTCTGTGGAGGGGACATTAAAGTATGTGGGGCATTAAGGGGGTGCATTAAAGGGGTTGTTCAGTTTAATTTTTTTTTTTTATGGCCTATGCTCAGGGTAGGCCATAAGTACTTAACTGGTAGGGGGCAACACACGGCCCCATCAGCTGTATGGAGCCGCTTCTGGCTCCCCTCCTGTACGTATACAATATGTATAGTGGCCAGACGTCGTCACTGCAGCTCAGCTCCCACTGACTTCAATAAGTGCTGAGATACAGTGAAGGTGCCCAATTCCTATATAGTGGACAGAGCTTTCTGCTTTTGGTCCCGTTTTGTGTACAGGACGGGCGCCAGAAGCAGCTCTGTACAGCTGATCGGTCTGGGGGTCGTGTGCACTCATGATGAGGGGATGGGTCTACGGGGTCTGCACAAACTTCCACATGACCAAACACTGTCTCCCTTACTGTTTGCTACTGAAGACTGTTTGCTGAATTACCTCCCAACCCCCTTTGCGATCTCTGCCAATACTATCCAGAAGTTCCAGTGCAGGAGATCAGTGCCACTACTCTACTACACTAGGAAGTCAGGAGAGAAACTGCAAAGGGAAGGGGCAGCAGCAGAAGAAGGGGGATTAGAAGTGTAACAGCACCGCCACTCTCCCGATCATAGTCATCATAATTTAGGAACACAGTGGCTCAGGTTAGCAAGGGCTCAGTTTTAAATATATATGTTGTGGAAAGGAGTGAACAGGTTTGGATCGATCAATTTTCCAAATGTTTTGGGCTCGACCCAAACCAGAAACTTTGGGGGTTCATCACCCGTGAACTGGTAGTGAAATTATTATTTTCTGGGGAGGGGCTCAGGGAAGGTGTAAAAAAAAAATTAGTTGTAATTAGTTGCCCTGTGGCAGCCGCTACCGCGAACCCCACAAACACTGCTATTGTTGTATTCTGGGGACTTATCAGACCCCAGAGTATAATGATCGGAGACCCAGGGGAGGATACAAACATAAAAAACAATACTACTTACCTCTCCTGTGCTCCGACAGGCTTCGGACCTGTTTGGTGGCATCCCAGACGTCAGCTGACATCATTATGCATCGCGACGCCGGTCTGGATCACGCGAGATCTGGTCTAACATTGAAGATGGCCGAAGTAGCGCTCGGGAGTACACCGGAGTGAGGAAGAGGTAAGTAGCATTGTTTTTTATGTTTGTATCCTCCCCTGGGTCTCCGATCATTATACTCTGTATAATAGTATAATAATCGTTCATGGGTGGTCCACTATGGGGCATAATACTGTGTGCAGGGGCCACTATGGGGCATAATACTGTGTACAGGGGCCACTATGGGACATGATACTGTGTGCAGGGGCCACTATGGGGCATAATAGTGTGCGCAGAAATGCAGTTTGTGTGGGGGGGGGTTGGGTGCGGCGGTTCGGGGCGGGGCCCCATGTCAAATGTTCGCCTTGGGGCCCAGCCATTCCTAGTTACGCCACTGACTCCAGGGTTACCGTTAAGACCTGTGACATGGGGCATTGATGTCATGTGACTGCTGAGGCATAATTACAGGCCTCAGTTGTGACCCTGGATTTCATGACGTTACCAAGGAGGCCAGAAGAGACTGGGTGCTGTGAGGATGCCCGTAAGGATGCCCCCACAGTTTCATGACCCCCTCAGTATATATTGTACACATCCAGTTGTCCCCTTATTTCACATTGCCCCCCTCCAGTTGCCCCCACAGTTTCTTGGGGTAGATGATGCCATCATCCATCTTCTGCACAGGGCTCTGTCTCACCTGGAGAAACCAGGGAACACAGTGAGAATAATGTTCTTTGACTTCTCCAGTGCTTTTAACACCATACAGCCCAGGTTATTGAGGGACAAGCTGGGCCTTGCTGGAGTGGACCACCACCTCTCCAACTGGATCCTAGACTACCTCACAAATCGACCGCAATACGTGAGAGCCCAAGACTGTGTGTCAGGTACCGTGATCTGTAATACAGGGGCACCTCAGGGTACGGTTCTCGCCCCTTTCCTCTTCACACTGTACACTGCAGATTTTAGGTGCAACTCATCCAGCTGCTACCTACAGAAGTATTCTGACGACTCTGCAATAATGGGTCTTATCACAGATGATGATGATAGGGAGTACAGAGAACTGAACCAGGATTTTGTGGACTGGTGCCACCGGAACCACCTGAAGATTAACGCGGGGAAGACCAAGGAGATGGTGGTGGACTTCCGCAAAGGCAGAAGCCCTCCTAAACCAGTGGACATCCTGGGGACGGGCATCAAGATTGTGAACACCTATAAGTACCTGGGTTTGCTCCTTAATAATAAGCTGGACTGGGCAGATCATATGGAGGCCCTGTACAGGAAGGGCCACAGCAGGCTCTACCTGCTTAGGAAGCTGAGAGCCTTTGGAATCCGGGGGGCACTTCTTAGAACTTTCTTCAACTCGGTAGTGGCATCAGCCATCTTCTTTGGAGTGGCCTGCTGGGGGAGCAGTATATCAACCAGGGACAGAAATAAACTTGACAAGCTGATTAGAAGGGCCAGCTCTGTCCTGGGGTGCCCACTGGACCCAGTGCAGGTGGTGGGTGACAGAAGGATACTGTCCGTGGTGAGCTCCATGCAGAAGAAGAGGTCCCATCCCATGCATGAGACTGTGATCGCGCTGAGCAGTACTGTCAGTGACAGACTGCTCCACCCTAGGTGTGAGAAGGAGCGCTATCGGAAGTCTTTCCTCCCCACCGCGGTTAGGCTGTACAACCAACACCGACCTAAGCGGAGATCATTACACGCAGAGAACTGAAACATCTCTCTGCTTGTTAAATCCCCCCCCCTCCTCTGCTACTTCTTATCTGTCTGTCTACTATCAATGTAATGCCTCTTACCTTGGAACATTCCTGTACATGTTGTATTTGTATTTGTACTGCTTATCTTTGCTGCTGTAACACACTGAATTTCCCCATTGTGGGACTATTAAAGGACTATTATTATTATTATTATTATTATTATTATTATTGTTCCCCTTGGTATATATTGTCCCCCTCCAGTTGTGCCCCAACAGTTTCTTGTCCCCCTCAGTATATATATTGTCCCACTCCAGTTGTTCCTACAGTTTCTTGTCTTCGTCAGTATATATTGCCTCCAGAGTTTCTTGTCCCCTCCAGTATACATTGTCCCCTTCTAGTTGTCCCCATTACCATGGATGAAACAAATAAAGAAGAAAAAAACTAATACTCATCTTTCCCCTGTTTTCTTTCTTCTGTCACTGGTATGTCCCAGAGTCTTCAGGGAGTAACAGGCATGATGTAAGTGATATCACTACATTGTGCCTATTGCTACCAAGACACCTCATCTGTGCCTGGAGGACATGGAAGAATTGACGTCAAGGAAGCCCGGACCCACTGCCCAGGACAGCACTCTAAATGGAGGGCTGTCCCAAGGGGGCCCCAACTACCATAGGGCCCAGTGCAAGTGCACTGTTGGTGCTATGGTTAAAACGGCCTTGTGTGCCACAAATGGGGGCAATGCAATAAAAAAAAAAAAATTACTCACCTCTACGAGCTCCTTCTGGTTGCAGGTCCTTGCTGATGTCGGCAGATGACATTCTATTTGTAACATGTAAAAAAACTTATAAATCATATTCAAATACTTGTGTCAAATCCTAAAATTCATTGCCAACTGAAGTGCAACTGAAGATAATTGCATGGCTGCAGGCTGCATCAAGAATGCAGAGCAGAGGCATAGGTAGCAGGGGGCAGAAAGGGCGAGAGAAGTCACTTATTTCCGCTTCTTTAAATACCATTCTGTTTGTGTCTGCGCCGTTTTTATTTTTGATCAATTTGGTGCATTGCGAACACCTGTAAAAAAAAAAAAAAAAGGCACAACATACATGGCAACGACATGTGCATGGAATTTATCAACAGCTTGTGCCCGATTAGTAAATCATGCCAGAAATTGTAAGGACGCACAAAATGCGCAAATGTCCAATACTGACATACCATGATAGCAAAAACACCGGCATATTCAGTCATATGAGGAGGCAGTGCAACATTTCCAGGGGCATTGCTAGGGTCTTAAAAGATCAGGGGAACAAAAAAAGATTTATAAACATACAGTATATGTAATTATAAAATAATACCGCTATACTAGACAAAGTTATTATCACTACACATACAATTACTGAACAAAACATACAATATAATGACACTAGTACCAACAAAACGCAATATACAAGGCCCAGATAGTACACTACCTCCACACTGATCTCCATCACCATTGCATTGCAATCATCAGTCATTAGAACAGGGGGCCCCTTTGGGGATGGAAGACCTGGACAATTGTCTCCCCAATGCTGGGTCTTAAGTAGATAGAACCCCAATTATAGGTTAATAAGGGGAGAGGCATGTAAGGTCTATAAGAGCATGTCGCAGTGAGCCCTTTTGGCTCCTTTCCACAAAAGGAGCCATGTGGGGCCCCAGCCTTACACCGGTTGTGGCAAGACCCAGTGTCTAATGGGACCACACCTCTGCAATTGTTTTCTGTTTGGCTTTGAGATCTGTTTCTCCATTTACCTGTGTTCAGATTGATCACCTCTTGGTTTTAGTTATTAACTCGGACTTGTCTTCTGATTCTGTCCTGACGCGACCTCCTGGTATTCCGAGTCCCTGGCTTCTTTTTCTGGATACATCTAGTCTTCTGAGTTTGTCCTGAATAATCTTCTGGAATACGACTTTTGGCTGGTTATTGGATTCCGCTTTCTCCTGGCTCAGACATTTCTTCTGACAGGCTACTACCCTTAGCCTTCCCTCCACATCGTCCTTCTGGTCCAGATATTTTCAGGTTTAACTATTGCACTTGATAAAGGGGAACTTGTCTCCAAAACGCGTCATGCCATATTGCACTTAGTCTTTGGCAATTTGCATGGGATTAAATTACATTTTGGGTTGTTACAAACATTTTTTATTAGTATTTTTTAGGTTTTATTGTTAGTTCATCCTCCTTTTTTTTAATATTTTAACACAAAATGTCCCTCAAAAGATAGAAAAGTTCTTCAGGGTACATTATACCTGTATGTGCATATGTATGATACCTTTCCTGTATAACAGAAGCTGCCATTGTAGCATCGGTTACAGAGAAAACAGTCCTGATAAAGTGATCATTTTCTCTTTTAGGACTCAGTCTAGTTGATGTCATTTCAACTTTTATAGTCCAAGCCAAGTAATAATAATAATAATACATTTTATTTATATAGCGCCAACATATTCCGCAGCACTGTACAATTTGTAGGGTTCAAGTACAGACAAAGAAAAGATACATTACAAAGAAATAGTCAATTCATACACTGGGACTGAGGGCCCTGCTCACAAGAGCTTACAATCTATGAGGTAGAGGGGGTGACACAAGAGGTAGCAGGGGCGGCATTGGAGGTAGCATTGCTTTTACAATGGTCAGACAATTTTGTAAATAGAGGTTACTCTCATTACACATATATAAAGCTGTATGAGCCGTCACCAGTCGTGTCCTTTAACGTGCAGATGGTGCCTGGACATATGAAGTTAGTCTGATACGACATCATATCCTGTGAGGTAATGTGGGAGCATGAACAGAGAGTATGTTTTAGGGAATCTAACTACGGAAGGGTTTACATTAGGAGTTGTGATAGGTTTGTCTGAAAAGATATGTCTTTAGTTTGCGCTTGAAGCTGTAGAAATTGGGGGTTAATCTGATAGTCCAGGATAGAGCATTCCAGAGAAGTGGTGCATCTCGGGAGAAGTCTTGTAAACGAGCATGGGAGGTTATGATAATAGAGGATGTTAGTCTTAGTTTATTGAGTGAATGGAGAGCACGGGTTGGGCGATAGAAAGAGATGAGTGAGGAAATGTAGGGAGGTGCAGCATTATGGAGAGCCTTGTGAAAGAGGATGATAAGTTTATATTGTATTCTGTATTGAATAGGCAGCCAATGTAGTGACCGGCACAGACCGGAGGCATCGTTGTAGCGTCTAGACTAATAGATGAGCCTGGCCGCCGCATTCAGAATAGATTGTAGAGGGGAGAATTTAGTAAGGAGAAGACCGATTAGTAAGGAGTTACAGTAGTCAAGGCGAGAGTGAATCAGGGCAACAATAAGTGTCTTTAGTGTATCTGTGGTAAGGAAAGGACATATTCTGGAGATGTTTCTGAGGTGGAGATGACATGAGCGTGCGAGTGATTGGATATGGGGGGTGAAGGAAAGGTCTGAGTCAAACAAAACCCCATGGCAGCGGGCATACTGCCTAGGAGTTATGGTAAGGCCAGAGACTACAATGGAAATATCAGGGACAGATCTATTAGAAACAGCAGTAATTCAGTCTTTTAGAGATTCAGTTTCAGAAAGAGCGAAGACATGATATTTGAGACAGCAGAGAGACAGTCACTGGTGTTCTATATTAGAGCAGGGTGATGTCACGGGAAGATGTGTATAATTGGGTGTCATCAACATAAAGATGGTACCGGAAGCCAAATCTAGTGATGGTTTGTCCAATGGGGGCTGAGCAGGGGACCTAGGACCGACAAACAGAAAGTGCGGTCAGAGAGTTAAGAGGAAAACCAGGAGAGAGCAGTGTCTGTGAGGCCGACAAAGCGGAGCATAGTGAGGAGGAGTTGATGGTCAACAGTATCAAATGCTGCTGAGAGATCTAAAAGAATAAGAAGAGAGAAGTCACCTTTGGATTTAGTCGTCAGGAGATCATTGGAGACTTTTGTGAGGGCCGTTTCAGTAGAGTGCAGAGTTCGGAAGCCAGATTGTAAGGGGTCAAGAAGAGAGTTAGCAGAAAGATAGCAGATTAAAGGAGAATAGACCAAGCGTTCCAAGATTTTGGAGATGAAAGGGAGGTTAGAGACAGTAGTAGAGATAGTTAGCAGCACAGGACTGGTCAAGGGAGGGTTTCTTCAGTAGTGGGGTTATGACAGCATGTTTGAAAGAGGATGGGAAAATTCCAGAAGAGAGAGAGAGAGGTTAAATATTTTAGTAAGGTAAGTCGTGACAGCAGGTGACAGAGACTGGAGAAGGTGTGAAGGGAAAGGGTCACTACTGGAGGTTGTAGGGAGAGAAGAAGAAAGTAGCTGAGATACTTCCTCCTTTGTAACAGGTTCAAAAGATAAGAATGAACAGTCTGAAGTGCGACTGGTGAGGGGGTCAGTGCCACCTGGGGATTGGGCAGTTATTTCCTGACGGATCTTATTAATTTTGTCATGGAAATAAGTGGCCAGGTCATCTGCACTAAGGTCTGTGAAAGGCACCTGCACCTTGGGGGTGAGTAAGGAGTGAAAAGTTTCAAATAGCCTTTTAGGGTTACAGGAGAGAGAAGAGATGAGAGCGGTGAAATAGACTTGTTTGGCAAGGTGAAGGGCAGAATTATAGGTTTTAAGTATAAATTAAAAGTGGAGGAAGTCTGCAAGCGTACGTGATTTTCTCCACAGACGTTCAGCACACCTAGAGCACTGCTGAAGAAAACGTGTCTGTGGCTTCTGCCAGGGTTGCTGCCTCCTCTGTCTAACTTTTCCAGTGGAGGGGGGAGCTGCCTCATCCAATGCACTCTTAAGGATTTCATTATAGTGACTGGTGGCCAGATTGGGACAGGAGAGTTAAGAAATGGGGGCAGAGAGGACTGTAGACTATCTGAGAGATGCTGGGTGTTAATAGCACGTAACTTCCTATATGTATGATGAGTAGGTGTGTCCTGTGAAGGAGAGGAAGCACTGATGGTGAGAGACAGAAGGTTATGATCAGAGAGTGGCAGAGAAAAGTTAGTAAATTTAGAAACTGTGAGGAGTCGATGCAAGACAAGATCAATGGTGTTGCCATCTAAATGTGTGGCGGAAGAGGAAAGTTGTGAAAGACCAAAAGAAGTGGTTATTGAGAGAAACTGTGAGGCAGCTGGGGAGACCAGGGTGTCAGTGGGGATGTTAAAGTCACCCATGATGAGGGTAGGAATTTCACTGGCTAAAAAGAGGGGACGCCAAGAAGCGAAGTGATCCAGAAATTGGTAGGGTGAGCCAGGTGGACAGTAGATCACAGCTACACGTAAGGAGAGTGGACGGAAAAGTCTGATGGCATGTACTTCAAATGAGGGGAATGTGAGTGAGGGTACCGGTGAGATGGCCTGAAAAGTGCACTGCGGTGACAGAAGTAACCCTACCCCTCCACCCTTCCTGTTGTCAGGCCTGGGAGTGTGTGAGAATTGTAGGCTTAGCCCCCAAGTCATTACCCCCCACATGTAGGACTAGCACCTTAGGAGACCTATCAAGTCTGGAAAAACGGTGGAACTCCAGCAGGACCCTAGACCAACACATCCCCCCGGAACCCGAGTGATCTTACCGCAACTCGCTCCCGGGGAAAACCCAACTGCCTGCTGTCGGGACGGACCACCGCTCTCAAAGCTCCCCAAAAAACAAAGGAGTGACCCAATATCCATAGAAGTTCCAGCTCGCCAGACCCTGCAACGAAGAAAACAAAAACAACAACAGACATGAAAATACCTGCTCTTTAATAAACCCTCAAGTCAGCCACGCTGGGCGAACATACGACCTAAAACGAACGGACTCCCATCTGCCAATTCTACGAACAGCCTCCTCCAACAGACCAAGATGAGCGGCCTCAGTTGCCGCCCCAATACGAAAGGAATGCCCTCCGAACTCCCCTGGACAACGACCACATTCCAACAGGCCCTTCTTAAACACCACTGCAAACTGGTACCTAGACAAAAAAGAACCATTAGCATGCCTGAGCAAAGGTTCCTCTGCCAACCTGAACTGGGCACATACTCCCTAAAACATCTAACGGGCACATAGCTGAGCCCGGCACTGCAAATAACGTAACCCTCGCCCCTCCTGATCCGTCTTAGACTTATGGACAAGAAATTCTAGTCTATCTTGAAAGAGGTCCACATCCTCCACTAACAAACCGCCGGGACGGCCCGTAGTCGGACGTACCAACTCACTCACCCGCATGGCCCCAAAAAATGCTAACGAAAAAGCCAGTCAAAAAAGTCTAACTTCAAAAACCGAGTGACAGATACCTTCCAATGATGTCTCCAATAAGTGTAACAATTGATAAGAAACTGGACGTCTTCTATCCATGGAAATTCAACCCCTCCTCCACCCCTTCAACTCTTGCCGTACAGCAAACGCCTTTGTAACATCCGCTAAGCCCCTGGCCCGACAACCAAAATCTACGCCTACCAATAGTCTATTGACACACGAAACTGACCACCCCTCCTCTTTGCATTGCCTCACCAGCAAAAACAATAAAACTTCATCATCAGCAACCTGCCGCCCAAACAACAGCCTCCATTCTTCCATCTAGACCATACTGCCTGGTATGCATCCCACGTGCCCCAGCCAGTGACGTCACGATCAAACCGTGTGTCGCCCGAAAGGCAGGTTCCAAAGGTCCACCGGCCACGGGTCTCCAGTCTCCTCCGCCTCTGGCGCCAACTGCCGAAAACGGTCTCACTATAAACGAGATAAGGCGTCAGCTATGCAATTGTCCACCCCGGAAACGTGCACTGCCGTAACCCAAGCGTTGAGGGATAAACATACAAGAACCAACCTACGCAACGCACAAACCACTGGAGTCGAAGATGCCGTTATATTATTAATCGACTGCACAACACAGTTAAATTGAACCTTTTTATTATGAAACCTTTCCCCCCACACTGTCAACGCCACCACAATTAGAAAGAGTTCCAGCAACGCAAGGTTCCGAACCCAACCTTCGGCCTTCCAAGAATCTGGCCAACTTCCCACACACCAACGGCCGTGACAAAATGCCCCAAAAACCCACACTGCCCGCCGCATCCGTAAATAAATCCAAATCACTTGAACTAACCAGTTTGTCCAAAACCAACGAAAGACCCTACCCAGGCGCACATAACGATGGGGATGCAACACCCTCGCCGTAGCCGCCGCCAACCTCCTACAGAAGACCCTCCCCATTGGTAAAATTCGGCACACAAAATTCAACTTCCCTAACAGAGACTGCAACTCCCTCAACGTTAGTTTTTTTCCTGTGACAGGACCCTTTTACCTCGCTAAGCAGCTGCCCCAGCTTATCCTCAGGTAGCCGACATTCCATCTTGACGGTGTCGATACAAATCCCCAAAAAGGTTAAAACTGTAGTCGGCCCCTCTGTCTTTTCCCCCGCCAGTGGGATTTCAAAATGCCGAGCAAAAGCTTCCAGAGTATGTAACAATAAGGAACAAACTGCAGATCCAGCTGGCCCAACACACAAATAATCATCTAAGTAGTGAATAACCGATGATCAACCTGATTCCTTCCGAACTACCCATTCAACGAACGTGCTAAATGATTCAAAATAAGCACAAGAAATAGAACATCCCATCGGCAAACATCTATCAATGAAATAACACCCCTCTCAGTAACAACCCAACAAATGTAAACTCCCAGGGTGCACCGGCAAAAGGCTAAATGCAGATTCCACATCCACCTTGGCCAACAACGCTCCCTGCCCATACTCCCTAACCCAGGCCACAGCCGCATCAAATGAGGTATAAATCACCGCACAAAGGTCAGGGTCAATACCATCGTTGACCAATGCCCCCTTTGGAAAGGAAGGGTGATGTATAAGCCAAAATTAATTCGGCTCCTTTTTGGGCACTACACCTAGCGGTGACACTCTCAAATTCGCCACAGGGACAGAAGCAAAGGGTCCTGCCATCCTACCCAAGGCGACCTCCAAGGCCAATTTTTCAGTTACAACACATGGGTACTGTAGTGCAGATCTCAAATTACGCCGTACTAATGGGAACTCCCCCTCCACATATGGAATCCGAAATCCAAACTCAAAACCCTCACTCAACAACAACGCTACCGACTTGTCTGGGTACTCATTTAGGAACAGCCACATCGCGGCCAGTTCCACTGGACTCCGCCCCTTTTCCAGAGCTATCACTTGCCTTTTGACTTATTCCCCTTGAAACACCAGGACGCCCCGTGTGAACCCCTGAACCCCCGCAACTGGAACACTCATGCTTAAATTTACATTTTGTCCCAAATTTACAGGTCCCTTCATTAAAGGAGAAACAAAGCCCCTTCTGGGAGGCTGCCGAGCATCCCGACGTATCGGGACCCCCGGCGCCCGACGGAAAGGACTGCCCGGACCGAGCCAGTGCAGTCACTCTCAACCACAGCCCAATATCCTTGTGATCCCACCAGATACTGGGCCACACTGCCTTGCACTGACGAAACTGTTCGTCATACCTTAACCAAGCTTGTCCCCCGTAACCCTGTACGCCTCACCTATTGCATTCATGTAACAGAACAGGGCGGAGCAATTCTCCGGCGCCTTTTCCCCAATAACACTAGCTAAGATTGCAAATGCTTGCAACCAGTTGGAAAAAGTGCAGGGGATCAATCTGTATCTCCGCTTTTCCTCCTCCTCTTTTTTCGACTCATCTTTCTTGGCTCTATCAAGATTGAATCTTTCCAATGGAAGCAAGGAAAATATCTCCACATATTCCCCTTTCCATATCTTATCCCTCACGTTCTGCTGCAAATGAGCCCCCAGGGGACCCTCAAAGCAGACGTATATCTCCCCTTTAGTGGAATCATCCAACCTGAGGGGGGTCATCCTCCTTATCCTTCTTGCTGCCCATCTCAGACGACTTGTCCTTCTCCGAACCGCTCCCCGGGACTACACTAACCGGCGCGTCCCCCCGCCGTGGTCACACCAACCGACGTCCCTCCCCGCAGAGCCTAGCCCACTACTCACTGACCCCGGTCCCCCATTGCCCCGTTCCCCACCAATTCCCAGCTGGCAACCCCGCCCCCCACCCAGGCCGGAACCAGCAACTGCACAACAGGAGAAGGAAGGGGGACCACCCTCAATACCTGCCCCAACACCCCAAGAAAATCAAACAAACCCCTGCCCACCTCCCCAGCATGCACACCCACACCCTGGACAGGTAACAGGGGGATAGAAGGAGAGAGTAAAGGGGTACACTCACCTGACTGCCTGGGTGCTGTGTGCCCATCAGTCGTCAGTCCTGTTGAGCCACGATCCTTTCGGAGCCAGGAAGTTGCACTATGGACGTCAAAACCGAAGTCTGGAGAGCAGTCCCTCCTCCTCCCACTGAGGAGGAGGATGCAGGGGAAGGAGAGTGAGCATCTGCGCGCACATGGAGCCCGAACCCTGGCAGTGCCAGGTCACTTGGTGAGGAGCGCTGAAGACCCGAAGTCTGTGCCGCCGCCGCTGCAGCCACATCCCGATGCTGAGCAGGCTCCAGACAGGATAGGCCACACTGCGAGCCCGCCGACCCTGTTCCCACTCCATCGCCGCCATCTTGTAATGGTGGAGGCGCGGCCTGCCTCCTCCGCCACGAGTCCCGCCAGCCAACCGGATTCCTCCCTTCCCTGGATTGCCAAGAAGCAGCGGACCTCCCGATATCCTGGGTTGGAGGGTCCCTGGAGGGGCTCTGCCTACAGCGCTGGCCTCGCGGGGCCTCGTCAGGGCTAAGGCGCGCCGGAGGCCTGGTCCTCCACGGCCGTCGGGGAGAGAGAGGGAGAGCTGCAGCCGGCGGCACCCTAGGCCCCTGGAGCAGGCCAGACAATTGGGCCTGCACCCAATCCGCTCAATACAATCCTGCAGACTCGCGCAGCCTAGTGATAATGTCGTCCATGGACGCCATGAAGCCTAATACACCAATGCTGTGCGGAGCTTCCTGATGCTGGTGTTCTTCACGGCGACTACCGTTGGTCTTTGCAGGCTTTTTCTTTTAACGGCCGCCCACCTGCAACCAAACCCCCCTTACAACCCAACTTACCAACCCATCCACTAATGGGCTTCTGTCCAGACATACCCACGTCATGTGAGTCATACCCTTAGGTTTTGCCTCCAGTCCGTCCCCTTCTTCACCATTGCATTGCAATCATCAGTCATCAGAACGGGGGGCCCCTTTGGGGATCGAGGACCTGGAAAATTATCTCCCCAATGCTGGGTCTTGAGTAGATAGAACCCCAATTATAGGTTAATCAGGGCAGAGGCATGTAGGGGCATGTCGCAGTGAGCCCTTTTGGTTCCTTTCCACAAAAGGAGCCACGTGGGGCCCCAGCCTAACACCGGTTGTGGCAAGACCCAGTGTCTAATGGGACCACACCTGAAATCTTTTACATATATGCTTGAGACATAACTGCAGGGTAAGTTTTGCACAAATCTGACATTTCTATGTCAGTTTGTTATTTGTCAATGAGTGCAGAGTACAACATTTATTATTATCACAAATGCCTCCAGAAAATCTAAAGTTGTACATTGGTATGCCTTAAATGTGCAAAAATGCCAATTTTTTTTTATTTCAGATTTTTACCTTTAAAAAGTAGTGTAAAGTAACTTATAATGGATTTCCAGTTCCATTATTGTCATTTGATATACACTCGTGGACAAAATTGTTGGTACTTAATGAAAGAAAAACCCGCAATGGTCACAGAAATAACTTGAATCTGACAAAAGTTATACTATATAAAAATTCCATGAAAATGAACAAATGAAAGTCAGATATCGTTTTCAACCATGCTTCAACAGAATTTTTTTTAAAAAGAAAACTCATGAAACAGGCCTGGACAGAAATGATGGTTCCCCTGAAAATAATGTGACCAAAGGGACATGTTAAATCAAGGTGTGTCCATCAAAGGTGTCTACAATCTTGTAATTATACAGTGGGCCTGTATACAGGGCTACAGATACTCGCTGTGCTGTTTGGTGACACGGTGAGTACCACACTCAACATGGACCAGAGGAAGCGAAGGAAAGAGGTATCTCAGGAGCTTAGAAAGAAAATTATAGACAAGCATGTTAAAGGTAAAGGTTTTAAGACCATCTCCAAGCAGCTTGATGTTCCTGTGACTACAGATGTACATATTATTCAGAAATTTAAGATCCATGGGACTGTAGCCAACCTCCCTGGATGTGGCCGCAGGAGAAAAATTGATGACAAATCAAAGACAAAGATAATACGAATGGTAACAATAGTAAAAGAGCCCAGAAAAACTAAAGAGATTAACCCCTTAACGACCCAGGGCGTAATAGTACGTCCTGAGTCGTATGATGATGTATGGAGAGCGCTCAGGAGCTGAGCGCTCTCCATACACGGCGGGTGCCGGCTGTATAATACAGCCAGGACCCGTCGCTAACAGCAGCGATCGGTGCCTGCACCGATCGCGGCTGTTAACCCTTTAGATGTCGCGGTCAAACGGGACCGCGGCGTCTAAAATGCGCAGCCGCCATGGGCGCCGCCATTTTTACCTGATCGCCGCCCTCCAGAACATCATCGGAGGGCGGCGCTTGGTTGCCATGACAGCCGGGAGCCTATTGAAGGCTCCCAGGCCTGTCATTACAGTAGAGGTATTACACGATGCCAGAGGAATCATCTAATAGCAGTGACGGCATTTTGCTATTCACTGCGATACAGTAGTATCGCAGTGAATAGTATGATCGATCAGACTCCCTAGGTTTCAAGGTCCCTAGGGAGTCTGATCATACAAGTAAAAGTATAAAAAAAAAAGTTTTTAAAAGTATGAAAAAATTTTAAAAAAACACAAAAGTTCAAATCACCCCCCCCTTTCCCTAGATCAGATATAAAAGTAAATAAACAAAAGTAAGCATAAACACTTTAGGTATCCCCGCGCTCCAAAATGCCCGAACTATTAAAATATTAAAATATTTATCCCATACGGTGAACAGCGTAGTGGGGAAAAAAAATCAAAATGGCCAAATAGCGTTTTTTTTAACACTTTGTCTCCTATAAAAAACTGAATAAAAAGTGATCAAACCATCAGATCTTTCCCCAAATGGTATCAATAAAAACGTCATGTTGTCCCGTATAAAAAGACGCCTTACCCAGCTCCATACATGTAAATATGAAAAAGTTAAAGGTGTCACAATATGGCGACGCAAAATTTTTTTTTCTATTTAGCAAAGTTTTTAATTTTTTAAAAGGTATCAAAACATTACAAATACTATATAAATTTGGTATCGCCGTGTTCGTATTGACCCGCAGAATACAGGTAACATGTCATTTTTACCACACAGTGAATGCTGTAAAAATTAAACCCATATGAATTTGGCACAAATGCAGTTTTTCTCCAATTGCACCTCATTCTGAATTTTTTTCCAGCTTCCCAGTACATTGCACAGCATATTGAGTAGTGACATTACAAAGTACAATTTGTTTCGCAAACAATAAGCCATCATGTGACTCTGTGAACTGAAAAATGAAAAAGTTATGGCTCTTGGAATGTGGGGAGGGAAAAACGAAAACGCAAAAACAAAAAATGGCCCGGTCATTAAGGGGTTAAAGGTGAACATCAACCTCAAGGAACATCAGTGTCAGATCGCACCATCCGTCGTTGTTTGAGCCAAAGTGGACTTTATAGGAGATGACCAAGGAGGACACCATTGTTGAAAACAAATCATAAAAAAGCCAGACTGGAATTTGCCAAACTACATGTTGACAAGCCACAAAGCTTCTGGGAGAATGTCCTATGGACAGATGAGACACAAATCGAAATTTTTGGCAAGGCACATCAGCTCTATGTTCACAGATGGAAAAAAAATGATGCATATCTTGAAAAGAACACTGTCCCTACTGTGAAACATGGAGGAGGCTCTGTTATGTTCTGGGGTTGCTTTGCTGCATCTGGCACAGGGTGTCTTGAATCTGTGCAGGGTACAAGGAAATCTCAAGATTATCAAGGGATTCTAGAGAGAAATGTGCTGCCCAGTGTCAGAAAGCTTGGTCTCAGTTGCAGGTCATGGGTCTTGCAACAGGATAATGACCCAAAACACACAGCTAAAAACACTCAAGAATGGCTAAGAGGAAAACATTGGACTATTCTGAAGTGGCCTTCTATGAGCCCACACCTAAATCCTATTGAGCATCTTTGGAAGGAGCTGAAACATGCCGTGTGGAAAAGGCACCCTTCAAACCCGAGACAACTGGAGCAGTTTGCTCATGAGGAGTGGCCAAAATACCTGTTGAGAGGTGCAGAAGTCTCATTGACAGTTACAGGAATCGTTTGATTGCAGTGATTGCCTCAAAAGGTTGTGCAACAAAATATTAAGTTAAGGGAACCATCATTTCTGTCCAGGCCTGTTTCATGAGTTTTCTTTTTTTTAAAATTCTGTTGAAGCATGGTTGAAAAGCAATGTCTGACTTTCATTTGTTCATTTTCATAGAATTTTTATATATTATTACTTTTGTCAGATTCAAGTTATTTCTGTGACCATTGTGGGTTTTTCTTTCATTAAACGAGGGTACCAACAATTTTGTCAACATGTGTATATTGCACTTAGTCTTGGCAATTTGCATGGGATTAAATTACATTTTGGGTTGTTACAAACATTTTTTATTAGTATATTTTAGGTTTTATTGTTAGTTCATCCTCCTTTTTTTATTATTTTAATGTAAAATGTCCCTCAAAAGATAGAAAAGTTCTTCAGGGTACATTATACCTGTATGTGCATATGTATGATACCTTTCCTGTATAACAGAAGCTGCCATTGTAGCATTGGTTACAGAGAAAACAGTTCTGATAAAGTGATCATTTTCTCTTTTAGGATTCAGTCTAGTTGATGTCATTTCAACTTTTATAGTCCAAGCCAAGTGGATTTTATAGTCCAAGCCAACATACCTGGTATCCTCTAGACCTTCCATGCTTCCTCTGCTCAACCATTATTGTCCCCTGATTCCATTCAAGTCTGTGGCCATCTTAAAAGGAGTCTGATAGGGGACCATGGCGGAGGAACAGAGCAGCATGGGAGGAACTGGGGTCACACGATATGTTCACTATATACATATATCATCACAATGCCCATATATGATGTCACAATACAACTCTGTAATGTCAGGGAGCCCTGAAGTGATTTCATAATATCCCAATATCAGAATGTCCCCAATGCAATACCACAATGCTCCATTATGATGTCACACTGTCCTGTTTTGGTGAACCAAAAATTGTAAAAAAAGGGCTAAAAAGTGCTGCAGAAGGGCTTGATTTTGGAGAAATCTCCTATGGTGATGTCGCAAAGCCCCACTGTATGAACAGCATCCCCAAAAAAAGGCCTTGAACAGACTACTGCGGAATCACATTCACATCTAAAAATAAATGATGTTTTGTCTGCACTTCCTCGTATGTACGGTATATATAAGGTGGATTGTTATAAAGGGGAGACTGTTATATATAAGGCGACTATTATGTATAAGGGAGAAAACTATTAAATATAAGGGAGCTATTATAAGAGGAAATTATTATATATAAAGGGGTCTATTATAAGGGGGAAATATATAAGATGGGTTATTATTTATAAGGGTAGAACAATTTATAATAGGCCTATTATAAGAGGGGACATTATATGGGCGACTATTATAATGTGGTCGGTTTTATTTATAAGAGGGAACCTTTATAAGGAGGGTATTGTTAAAGGGGCTTTTATTTATAAGAGGGCTAACATTGATAATGTGGACTATTATTTATAAGGTGAACTATTATTTATGAGAGGGCTATTAAAAAGGGGAACTATTTATATGGGAGCACTATTATTTATGATGGGGGCTAATTATAAAGGGAACTATTTACAGTATATTGGAGCACTATTATTTATGACGGGAGCTATTACTGACAAGGGGGAACTATTACTGATATGGGGCACTGTTTATAAGCAGGGACTATTATTTATAATGAGGCGCTATAATAACTTTTGGGGGAGTACAAAAATCTATTAGGTGGTACAAAGGTGGTTATTTGAATTGTGTGTGGGCATAAATGGGTTGGTTGTTACTGTTTTGGGGACTGAAAGGGGGCGTTATTAAAGGGGCTGCCACTGGAAATATGATGGCTTGTTGGTATATCAGCATTTGGGGCCCCGCCTTTAATTTTGCCCAGGGTCACAGTTTGTCTAAAACCGGCCCTGAGGACACACAACCTTACTCATGTACATCAAGTTGAACAAATACCAATATACAGTAATATTCAAAACAGAGTTTTAAAAATAGTTTTTTCCACACATATTACAACTGTATACAAGGTCATGTTCCCACCCTGCAACTTTTTGACTTTTCATGTCAAACCTGCTGTCAATAACATGTTTTACAATGTAGAAACCTTTAGTATATTTAAAGCACAAAAACTGTACATATTTGGTTTAAACTAAATCCTTGAGAACATTAAATAATGTTGTTATCTACTGTATATGATGTATTCAGCACTTATCTGGTTCAACCACTTTCAGTCCTTGTTGACAATATGTTATTTTTATCATGATTTTGACATGCATGTGTATGAACATATATTTTTGCGCATGTGTATGTAAATGTATATGTGTGTATATACATTTATGCTTTTTGCTATAAGTCACAATCTTTAGCAATATAAAACCTTCCTTAAAAAGAGCATGCAAGTTATAGTCCAAAGTCAGGGGGGGTCCAGCAGCGCTAGATCCCCTGAACACTTGCTTAATGATCCGGAGTGCTGATGAAGCAATTTTCCCATTTAGCAAGCTTTGTAAAGCTCCCTTCCTGCCCCACACTGATCTATACCACCATCGCCAGCTGTCCGGACCCCTGACTCCTTAATGACAGCGGTTGGGAAAAACATTAATCTCCTAACCACTGTACACTTATCCCTAATACATTACAATATCAGCAGCAGGGATCAGTAATCCTTCGTGATGACTGCATAGGCGTGATGTGTCCTGTGCAGGCAGCAGGGATGATTACCGATCCCTGCTAGCACTATTGTAATGTAACAGTGCTAAAAGGAGAGCAGGTTGGAGGTAAAGGTGTCTCCTGACTGCTGTCAGGCAGAAATGGAGCACTATGTGAATGCACAAATGGAGCATTATACTTTGTAGGGGACACTGAGGATCATTAGTTTATGAGGACATTAATGGTGAATCATACACAGTATAATGCTCCTTAGTGCCTCCACACAGTATAATGCTCCATTAATGCCCCCTACACATTATAATGTTCCTTAATTCCCCCCACACTGTATAATGTTCCTTATTGCCCCCACACAATATAATTCCCTGTTAGTGCCCCACACACAGAATAATGCTATGCTAATGTACCCACACAGTATAATGCTCCATATTGCCCCCTTACAGTATAATGCCAAGTTAGTACCTCCATACAGTATAATGCTCTGTACCACCCCACACAGTATAATGCTACATTAGTGCCAGCACACAGTATAATGCCCATGAATGCCCCTCACAAACTATAATGCCCCATTATATTGTATGGTGGCATCAATAGGACATTATGCCATATGGAGGCCACCAACGGGTTCTGCAATTTAACTGTTTGGTTTTAACCCTTTTTATCTTCCCTAGCATACCAGTTACTGACATTGACCCCTCTGCTCCGTTTGACCACCAATAAAAGTTAAACTAATATGAAATATTTTTTACTTTTTTTTCCTTGCCCAGTCCTGGAGTGCGTCTTATAGTCCGACATGTCTTATTGTCTAAAAAGAAGTATGGTATTTATTCATTGATACTGTTTACACTATTTAAATTGCTATGTTGTCTTACTCTGGCAGGGGTTAAAGGGAGTCTATCATTCGCAAAAACACTTTTAAGCTAATGGCACGTTGGAATGGCTTTTAAAAAGGCCATTCTTCTCCTACCTTTCCTTGTTTTCTTCTCCTAGCCGATTCCAAGATAATTTGTTTCTTCATATATGTAAATGAGCACCATGGAGCATCCGGGGTGTACCTTCTCTTTGGCGAGGACCCATCGCGTCATTGCTTCTCACCGCCCCTTCGGCCGTTGCGGTGACTCCCCTCTTGGCCTTCTTTCTTCTTACTTCTCGCTCTCAGCTAATTCTCGCGACTGCGCATGCGCAATCGGCTCTGCCATGCTCTTGTGACAGACCACCGAAAAATGGTGTCCGACTGCGCCAAGGGAACCAAGGATGGGTGCAGGAGATTGACCCTGTCACCCTTAACTCCCGCCCTTACAAGGGCGGTCTCAATGCTGATAAATTTTTGGCCCTAAAGGTGGGGTATGACACCTTTCATCTGGAATGGGTAAGAGCGTTCCAATTATTTTCTGATTTTTATACCATCCAATCATTGGGGTTAATTATATTTTAGATGATTATTAAATGTTACGTTTTATTTGTCATATAATTGTGGATCTTTGCTTGCTTGTAATCTGTATTTAGTGATAGATCAGAAACATTGTTGTAGTGGTTTCCATATATCTGGAGTGGGAAGAGTGCTCCCCCATTGAGCCCTGTTGGTGTGGCATTAGGCCAGTAGCCTCAGGGGAAGGGGGGTTGCAGGTTCCTTGCAGTTATTTACATATATAATCTATTTAAAGGAAACCACTACAACTGATGCTTTGATGTGCTAATTTGGCTGAGGGAGTCTAGAGCGTTGATAACTATAGGGAAAGGAATATATCCTGAATTTCCCCCGAGTTCTAGTCTCCCTCCTTGTGTTGGATATACACAATCTTTTGGCACAACATGAGTATTTGACATATAAACATCTTTGCTATACTCTGCTGATCAAAGGTGGGTCTTTTGGGTGACCAGGTGATTATTTGGTTCCTGAATATGTTTACATGCTAATTTTAAATTGTATCTAAATAAATGTGACGTTTTATGTACAACAAGTACTTTTTCTTTTCAATACCAGTGTTTCCAATATAGTCTTTCAGTGAATTTTGCTTTCTTTGTTTATTTAATTTTTATTGGAAAAGGGAGATTTTTGAATTTTAAATATTTATTTTTAAAATATTTTATAAATGTTTTAAAAATATTTCTACAATTTCATAGTCTTACAGGAGCCTAAATCATGCAATTTATTGACTGCATGTACAATGCACTACAATACTTCTCTAGACTGTTCTGGCTGGACCACATAGGCATCTGTACATGGAAGCCTGGATGCCGTTGATAGAGAGGGCTGATGGGGTGAGAAAAGGGCCCTCCCTGTCAAACCACTTAGTTTTCAGACCAGTATTGTGGGTTCAAAACACAAAAGAGGTACAAATGATTCCGTTATACTTCTTATTTTATAGGTTCCACTTTTGGTTTTGACTTAAAAAGCACTTTCATCACCTCTACCAATTCTACTTCTTAGCATTTGTTAATGTTGCACCACTGATTCCAGTGCAGTTGGAATTTTTCTCTCTAGCCTCCACCATTCCCGAGCAATCAATGCTTTTAGTTGTAATGTCTGATGTGCTATTTAAGCTCTGTAATGTCAGGTGGGTGGTGTCAGACGGGAGCATGATTCAGAGATCCAATCAGAGGCAGCCAGTGTCAGAGCTCAGAATCACACCACTTGTCTGCTCCTGCCTGACACCACCCTCCTAACATATTGGGCATCAAAACTGACAATATTGATTGCTCAGGAACGGTGGGGTCAAAAAAAAAAAATTCCAACTGTGCCAGAATCAGTGAAGCAGCAGCTATTAAAGAACTGGACTTATTGTAGGTGGTGAAAGGTCCTCTTTAAAAATAATAATGCAAAAATACTGACAAAATACAGATCATGTGAATGTGGCCTCAGAAGTGATGCTTCTGGTTGTGAGGTCCATAGACTACAAACTATAAGGTCTGAGCTCTAAATTTTCTCTAATATTTTATACCATTTAAAAAGAAGAAATCTGAAAGAATATAACTTGTATAAATTGTTGAGGGCCAGGACAGAGCTTTGATATTGGATACACAGTAGCGTGGTGCGAATCAATCTCATTTTGGCTTCTTTGAAGAATACAGAACTAAATTATCACAACATATATTGTTTCCTGAAGATAATGGGAGTTTCAAGACGAAAGGTTATCACATCACCCGATCTGCATCTGTAATGGAGTCTTGGATGTGGTGGTGTTTACAGGAAATTGTGGTGGTGTTTACAGGAATTGTGTATTGGTGGGGGGTCTTCACTCTGTACATATAGGATGGTGTCACATACAACTCGCTGGAAAAAAAAATTAAAAAAGACTCAGTTTTATTGATAACATATATTTTAGTAGCACCATTGTGTGAAGAAGAAAATGAACAATAAGGAACAACAAACAGAAAGTTCTTTTACATGGAAGGACTAAACGGCAAAGGAATGGCCATTGCTAAAAACATTCATTCCCGATCATTGCCAACTGATTTGCTGCATTCGCTCATCCCCATACACTTGGTGGCACATTACCCTTTTTACACAGGGTGATATGTTTCCAAAAAGCAATGATACATGATGCCGCATAAAATGTGATCACATGACATGAGCACTTGCTTTGAGATTACTGGAGCCCTTACACGGACATTTTTTTTTTTTGCAAGAGGAGTCTTACTTGTAACGTTTACATGCTGAAAAAACAATACGAATTTTCTGATCTGCACATAGTCATACAAAGGTATTGTATAGTGTATTCAGTAGACATTGCATCCAGTAGTGTATGACGTGTTGTAGAATGGTGAATTTTTTGTGTTGTTTTGTCTAAGGGTGAAAAGAGACTCTTGGATTACTGAGAGACTTAGATAAACTAAAATAGAATTGTCCTATTAGGTCATATGGATGTCATAGAGAGGGGGCACCCCACTATGTTTCTCTACTACAGAGCTGTATCTTTAGGGTGCTTACATATATTGTCTCTGTATGGAATCTCAAGGAACATGTCCCTAGTGGAAGCATAATAATATAAAAACAGTACAGTTGGAGCCCCATAGACTCCCTGGGTACCCTATTACAGTTTTGTACAACTTGGGACCTAAGCCTAGGAACTAGGCCTGGCAATGCTCTGCTAGTAAAGAATGGTGTGTACTAGTTGGTATCTCTGTTGCTGTTGTGTTTATCTTTATCAGTCATCTCATAGTTGACACCAAAGGGTATTTTGTTAGGTTAACCCCCAGAGTAGTGTTGTCTCCATGGATGGAAATGATCCCCTGGTGTCACTTTTTTGTTTACTTAACAATAGGTGGTTTCATTATCACTCAGTGTCTGACAAGGATAATGGCCAAAACTTCCACTTTTTTAGGGACCACCAACCCTTTAATCTGTATGGGGTCCTCCAACTCTCCCCTCAGATGTTAGGGGCCATTAGGCTGCTGTATTTCAACTGCGTGCTCCTTCTGTTCTTGGAGAGATAAGCCGCACCAGAGGTGTCCAGCAGCGACCCCCTCCCTCTTATTCAGCAGTGCACACATGCCAAACTGAGGCCAAGCCAAGCATGCATGAGTGGGAAAATCAGGTAGATTGTTTGGGCAGTAGCTATGGTAAGTATATAGCTTGCATAAGAAAGAAGAAAGTAAAAGAACCTTTTACAAGGGCCAATGATCAGAAATCTTGTTCCTGACCACATTAGATTATATATTGTGAGAAGGTGACAGGCAGAGTGCTGGAATCACATTATATCTCCCCCCAGGTTTTTAACCTATATGTGGTTCAATACGGGTCTTGAATAGGCCTCAGCCCAGCTGATTAATTATTGACCCATAAAAGGCCTCAGAGCCTGCACTTCAGGAAAGTCCCTGGGAGTGAGAGAACGTGGCTGGGGCTGTCCCCTACTCTAAATCTGGTGGGACCGTTCAGGTGCAGTTTTGTTATCGTGTAGCTGGTAGCAAGCCACACGTATAGGTAGGTGTTGTTTTGTATTAGTTAGTGCTCGGACGAGCAGGTTTTTGTTTGTTTCTGCCTGTAGTTAAGGCTGTGTTTTACTTTGCTTGGTTTTATACCTGACGTAAGATTTATTTATTTTCCCATTTTTTTTCAAATAAACCTGTTTGCACCAGACATTGTGTGCCTGTCTCTGTCTGGTTGGGTCCGCACCATTGCTGCTACCGAGCTACCTTCCCCACAATATGTAGACTGAAAAGTAGTCTTCATATTAGCAATGGTTTGTCCCCTTACAGGTTTTAATTGGGTGAGGTATCAATCTTGGTTCAGAAACAAGTTGAGTCATGGAAAAGGACTTGAGGGATCAGGGGCGTAACTAAAAGCTCATGGTTCCTGGTGCAAAAGCTCAACTCTGGCCCTCCCTACACAACTTATCCTCACAACCATCAGTCTTGTTTTATCTTAGCAGCATTTGCATTCCTTTCCTATCTGGGCCTAGAACCGCCATGAAGGTTTGTTCACAACATGTCTGTGCACACAAGCTTCCCATAATTCCCATCCCCTATTGGTGCCCCCTACATAGTAACAACACCCCCTTTTGTGCCAAAGGCTCCCCACAGAATACATCCTTGTCTATATCCTGCTAGCCATCTGCAAATTTTTTTTTGCCATGAAAAGTTATATTTTCTCCTCTGTGACAGTGGAAGGCTGTGTATCATAAATCTTCTAAATCCAAATCCCCAGGGGGCAGGGGTATTAAATTTACACAGACTGCCAGCCATCAAAGGAAATCAGAAAGGAGAACCCCTATAGTTACACCAGTACTAGGGATACTTTTACGCAGGCAGATTTTTACCTGTAATATAGATAATGTATGTAAAGACCTCAAATGATTTTGACATTTTATGCTTTGTACACCAGAAGACTGTCATGAATGGCATAATAAGTCTGCTGCAAACAATATTAAAACTCAACATTTAATAATAAATCTTCGGTCACGTGGGAATCAGTACCGTGCCCACAGTCAATTTATTTTGGATCTTTTGGAGTTCTCCTTGACTCATAACTTCTTTGTCTTTAATGGTAAGCACTTCCTCCAGCTCAGGGGCACTGCCATGGGTAATCCATGTGCACCCACATATGCAAACTTGCTCCTGGGCTGGTGGAAGGAGACAATGGTGTTTACAGAAGAAAGAGAGGACCTTGTTACCAGAATTGAACTGTGGGCATGGTACATTGATGATATCTTGGTCCTATGGAGGGGTAGTGCAGAGTCTCTCAGCATTTATAGGGACTTTAAATGTGAATGAAATTGGTTTATCTTTCACGTTTGAGGTGGGAGGCTCCACTCTCCCTTTCCTGGATGTATTGGTCTCCAAGGGATGTGGAGGTATACTGAATACTAAAGTATTCAGAACGGCAACAGCTACCAATTCCTTTCTTCAATGGAGTAGTAACCATCCTTATTCACTGTAGATGGGAATACCTCGTGGCCAGTATCTGAGACTTAGAAGAAACTGTTCGGGGGGACAGGACTTTGTGGACCAAGCTGCTGGTCTTAGATCACGATTTATTAGGCGTAGTTATCCTGATAGGATTTTGAGAGAGGCATATAGGTCTTCCCTGAAGTGTGATCGTACCCAATTGTTGAGAGCTAAAAAAGAAAAACAAATAAGCTCAGATAAAATTGTCCGTTTGATTGGAACTTTTGATAATGGGGCATCACAAGTACGAGAGGTATTACAGCGCCATTGGGACATTTTAACTATGGACCCTGAAATTAAGGCAGTTGTAAGTGAGAGACCGCAGATCACGTTCAGGAGAGGAAGATCTTTGAAAGATCGCTTAGTTCATAGCCACTTGGATGCACAGAAAACTGCATCGTGGCTATCTCCACCAAAAGGATGCTTCAAATGCAGCGGTTGTTCTACATGTCCATTTTTACTGGTAGGACGTCAATTTTTTTCAGAAAATTTAAAAACAACCGTTGAAAAAAAACATTTTATTTCTTGTCGTTCAAAGGGAGTGATCTATAAGATCACCTGCCAGTGTAAGTTGGAATATGTTGGGAAAACAAATCGAGAGTTGAGGAAAAGAATTGGGGAGCATCTTGGGGATATATGGAACGAACGGGATACCCCGGTGGCGAGCCATGTAAATTCTTGCCACGGGGGGAATGTAAACAGCCTGCGATTCACTGGCATTGATTTGGTGAAACCTCATCCTAGAGGAGGAGATTGGTATAAGATGACGTTACAGCGTGAGGCAAAGTGGATATTTAAATTAAAAACTGAGATTCCAGATGGGGTTAATGAGCGGCTAAATTTTTGCTGTTTCATTTGATTGTCCTTTGCTAATTCCCCCCTCTTTCCTCCCCTCCTTTCTTCCCTTCTTCCCTCCTCGTTTTTCCCATAGAATAGAATAAAATAAAATCTTTGGGTGATTCTTTGAAAGGGTGCTGCATTTGGGAAGCACATATTAAAAATCTTTTTTCTATTTTATATAAAGAGAGATTCTTTGGTAATATGTATATGCCTCATGGTATTTTGTCAGTTTTATGATTTTGAATTTAGTGGTATATTTCGTCCCGATGTATATGTTTTCTCATTTTGCTTGAACCTCATAGAATGCTCATTATGACATTATTCTGGGCTGTTATTTTTCTGATAAAGTAGAGCTTTTAATGTTCTGGAGCTTACTGATCTGGATGGCAGGCTGATCGGGCCTCTCCAGGTGTTTTTGGTGTAATATCCTTAAGCGTTTCGTTACCTAGCAACTGGTTTGCTGCCGAGTGACACGTTATTGGATTTGGTATGTGTCAGTGCGAGGAGAAGGTAATTGAATAATCCTCCCGGCCGATGCGCATATGAGAGGTGTGGCCAAAAGATCACCCCATTGCGCATGCTCGTTTCTAGTGTGTTATGAGTGGTCCGAGATCGGTAGAATGTGCGCATGCGCGATATGTTTATTTTGCGTGTGCGCACAGCGAAGAGATGGATGTATCGATTTCAGTATAATAAAGATGACGCGGTCCCGCGAGTGACGTCATCATTGCGCGCCGGGTTTGGCGCGAATCATGAACATCATCCATGTTTGTTTGGGCACATCTGTTTTAAGGGGTGGAGCCCTTTACTATATAACATGCCCTAAGATATAGAGATCTTGCTACCATTGTCACTACATGGAGTCAGATAGCTCTTTTCCTCCACTGTGGGGTTTTATTTTATTTGATTTGTTTTGCTTTACCACTGTAGGCAGCATTTATACATTTTCTTTGACCTAGAATACTGGAGTTCATGAATAGTCTAGAAAGTCCCCTGATGATTGATGCATTACAGTACCAGGAAATGCGTAGGATCTAGGGATAACTAGGGTCAGTTTTAGGGTCAGCTTGGTACTGCCCTTGTTAGGGCGGGAGTCATCTTGGGTGTAAGGGTAAGTGTTTTAGGGGGAGGAATAGGGACTGTGGTTCTTCCTCCTGTGATGCGCCCTCACCTGTTGTTTTACTCCCGTCTTCAGATGTTGGTAAGATCGTTTCATTATTTATTTGTATAGCTGCCATAATATACAACTTTTTATTGTGTTGATTTTATATGTATTTGCTATAACATTATACTCTATAGAGTGGCAAATTTATGATGGTTGATTCAGACTTGGGGACCTTTGCATTTTAAATTTATTATTAAACGTTAAGTTTTAATATTGTTTGCATCAGTGCTTTCTATTTATGATATTAATCTGCTGCAATTGGTGTATTGCTTTGCCAAATGACATAGTATTTTACAGCTCTTTTTTGCTTTTTGTGTCATAATAAATCTGCCCCACTGTGTAACGTCCATTACAAAAACCGCCATCACAAGTCCCTTTTCCTGTCTGTGTGAATAAGGCCTTAGAAGTTTGGGGCTGGAGGGGATCACATTTCCATACAGTACAATGTCTCCTATGTTTGTATTTGAGCTGACTACTTATACTGAGACAGGGGCATCAACTATTTCTGTTGTCAGATCTTCACACAATGGATTGCCTTTTTACCAAGATCCTACTTCTATTGTAAATAAGGGTGGGTTCACACCTGCGCTTGAGTCCGTCCGCTGCCAATCCGAGTGAAAATCTCGGGAAACAGGATAGGCATCGGATACCGACAGGTTAACGACGTACTGGTTAAAAACCCATTCATTTGAATGGGTTTTTAAACCAATTCGCGGGTGTGCGCTTACACCCTCTGCGCCGCGAATATAGTTTTTTTTCTCGGAAACAAAGTCGGACATACAGGACTTTGTGTCCGATGAAAAAAAAACGGCTTTGCAGCGCAGAGGGTGTAAGCGCACACCCGCGCATTGCTTTAAAAACCCATTCAAATGAATGGGTTTTTAACCAATGCGTCACTAACCTGTCGGTATCCGATGCCAATGCTGATGCAGCAGACGGACTGAAGTGCAGGTGTGAACCCACCCTTAGTTGGATGTGCATACATTCTATGGTATATGCAGTAGACATCATCTGGCCTCTACTAGTAGTATTTCTTGTTCTAAAACGGAGTAATTTTGGAGCTGTTCACCTTCTTCCCTCCATAGACACAATGTATATTTAGAGTAAAAGTTATCTAACATAAAAAGGCAGCTTAAAGGTGTTGTCCAAGGTATTAACATGGATGGCCTACTCTTATTGTAGGGTATTAAGTTGGAGTCTAACTCTTGGCACCCCACCGATCAGCTGTTGTAAAGGGGCTGTGGCACAGGTGAGTGCCCCCTGCTGAAACACGCTGCGACTCTCAAAACGGCCACTATGAAAAATATGGAGTTCTGGATACGGATGTGCCAAAATCTTAGGTAAACAGCAAAAAGGATTGAAGACCATAGCCCCTTTGAAACAGCTGACTGGTGGGGGTACTGGGAGCCAGACTCTCCCTCCAGTGGGTTCTCATACTTATAGCCCAGGGGTCACCAACCTTCGGCACTCCAGCTGCTGTGAAACTACAACTCCCAACATGCTCTGTTCACTTACAAGAAGAGCATAGCAAGTATGCATGCTGGGAGTAGTAGTTTTACAACAGCTGGAGTGTCGAAGGTTGCCTATCCAGAAGATTGGTCGTAAGTATCTTATCCAATGTAGCACTGTTGCTGTGTAGCGCTGTGCAATAAAGTTTTATTTACAGTATATAAATAATTCAAGCAAATTGTTGCAGGAAAGAATGGACCAATTACAGAAAATTATTTTCTGGATGTAGCCGTCATCCTGACAATTCTCAGCAGGTTTTCTGTTATAGTGAATTCATGGAGGCCAAAACATAATATCATCCATAGAAAGCCAATTGAGAAAGGTCAGGGCGACAGATACCTTGAAAATAAGTTTCCAGAATTGGTCTGTTCTTTCCTGAAACAATTTGCTGGGTTTATGTACATGCTACATCTAAAGCTATATTGTTGAGTCTATTTGAGTACTAAAAATTTGCTTACAAGGCATGAAAAAAGTCACAAAAAATGTGAAACATTTCAAAAGTTGTGAATTTTTGAGTTTTGCACCCTCCAACCCCTTTCTTCAAAGTGCCTGTGGTGGTGGGCATGGTGCACCAATTTTCTGGAGTAAATAATGTCAGAAATCTATTTTTTCTGCTTAGCAGATGATTTATGACCAGTTGTGTAACTCATTATAAATCAGGTGCAAACTCCGACAAAACCGGCAGAACATGCTGGTATGCATAAATCTGCCCCATTGATTCTTGGCCATGACAGGTCCTCCATTGGCAGCTACTGTTGACAGTGTGTAGGACATTTATCAACATCCATATCTGGTTGATCCAACCGCCTCCAGGTGTCAGAAGTGACAGGCAAGGACAGAGCCGGAAGCAGCTCTGCTCTTTTACAAGTTATTCAACCCCGTCCAGTGCAGAAGATTCTGACAACTGGAGACAGCTGGATTTGCTCATCTGTGCGGGAAGTGGGTGTCGGACAGATAAAGATCAGGGCTGAGGTGGGGTGAGCACCTAATGAATACAGTGAACTGATACCGATGAGTCCTCTGCATTGCTTCTTAGCTATGAAGGTAATAATATATTTGTGCCCTGTGGTATAATAGTCCATCAGCCTCATCACTATAACGTCTCAACAGTTGTTTGTCCAGCAGGAATTAAAGCAGAACTAAACTTTTGGAAGACTTTTGATTATCTGATAGTATTTGTGTGATTCATACATTTTGTAATATACTTTATTTACACATTGTGGCTCCTTTATGTGAAATCCTGCATTATTTCACTCTTCCCCTTGCTTCTGTATTGAGAGCTGTCCCTGTTTCTCACTGTGTATGGAGTAGGGGGCTGTGTGATGTAAAGAGTATGGGGAGGGTCAATTCAAATGGCTATATCTTAGGCATTATAGATCATAGAAACTTGCTTTTGGTGTTATATGAAAGAGGAAAATCTTACCTTTCAAGTGCTCAAGGATGCAGGTCTACCTGTATGATTCCAGATATCTCTGGTTGAAAACAGCCGGGATAGGGATACTTCTATGCAGCTATAGATATCCCAATCCTGACTGTGTTTTCAAGCAGTGATATCTCTGACAACCATACAGTCATAGCCAAAAGTTTTGAGAATGATACAAATATTAATTTTTACAAAGTCTACTGCTTCAGTTTTTCTAATGGCAATTTGCATATACTCCAGAATGTTATAAAGAGTGATCAGCTTAACAGCAATTACTTGCAAAGTCAATATTTGCCTAGAAAATGAACTTTATCCCCCAAAACACATTTCAACATCATTACAGCCCTGCCTTAAAAGGACCACCTAACATCGTTTCAGTGATTGCTCCATTAACACAGGTGTGGGTGTTGATGAGGACAGGGCTGGAGATCAATCTGTCATGAATAAGTAAGAATGACACCACTGGACACTTTAAAAGGAGGCTGGTGCTTGCCATCATTGTTTCTCTTCTGTTAACCATGGTTATCTCTAAAGAAACACGTGCAGTCATCATTGCACTGCACAAAAATGGCCTAACTGGGAAGAGTATTGCAGCTAGAAAGATTGCACCTCAGTCAACAATCTATCGCATCATCAAGAACTTCAAGGAGAGAGGTTCCATTGGTGCCAAAAAGGCTCCAGGGCGCCCAAGAAAGACCAGCAAGCGGCAGGACCGTCTCTTAAAAGTGTTTCAGCTGCGGGATCGGGCTACCAGCAGTGCAGAGCTTGCTGAGGAATGGCAGCAGGCAGGTGTGAGTGCAACTGCACGCACTGTGAGGCGGAGACTCTTGGAGCAAGGCCTGGTCTCAAGGAGGGCAGCAAAGAAGCCACTTCTCTCCAGAAAAAACATCAGGGACAGACTGATATTCTGCAAAAGGTACAGGGAGTGGACTGCTGAAGACTGGGGTAAAGTCATTTTCTCTGATGAATCCCCTTTTCGATTGTTTGGAACATCTGGAAAACAGCTTATTCGGAGAAGAAGAGGTGAGCGCTACCACCAGTCTTGTCTCATGCCAACTGTAAAGCATCCTGAAACCATTCATGTGTGGGGTTGCTTCTCAGCCAAGGGAATCGGCTCTCTCACAGTCTTGCCTAAAAACACAGCCATGAATAAAGAATGGTACCAGAATGTCCTCCAAGAGCAACTTCTCCCAACCGTCCAAGAGCAGTTTGGCGCTCAACAATGCCTTTTCCAGCATGATGGAGCACCTTGCCATAAAGCAAAGGTGATAACTAAATGGCTCAAGGAACAAAACATAGAGATTTTGGGTCCATGGCCTGGAAACTCCCCAGATCTTAATCCCATTGAGAACTTGTGGTCAATCATCAAGAGACGGGTGGACAAACAAAAACCAACAAATTCAGACAAAATTAAAGCATTGATTCTGCAAGAATGGACTGCTATCAGTCAGGATTTGGTCCAGAAGTTGATTGAGAGCATGCCAGGGAGAATTGCAGAGGTCTTGAAGAAGAAGGGTCAACACTGCAAATATTGACTTGCTGCATTAACTCATTCTAACTGTCAATATAAGCTTCTGTTACTCATAATATGAATGCAATTATATTTCTGTATGTGATAAAAACATCTGACAAACACACATAAACACCAGAGGGCAGCAGATCATGTGAAAATATATTTGTGTCATTCTCAAAACTTTTGGCCATGACTGTACAGGTAGAGGTGCATTCTTAGAATCATATGAAAGATAAGATTCTCCTCTTTCATATGACACCAAAAGCACTTTTTTGGATTTACAATGCCCGAGCTATAGCCATTTGAAGTGACCCTCCCCCACCCTCATTTTCTCTTCACTTCACATAACCTGTACATTGTACACAATGAGAAGCAGGAGACAGCTCTCAATAGAGAAGCAAGGGAAAGAGTAAAAAATGCAGGATTTCACATAAAGGAGCCAAAATATGCAACTAAAATATATAACAAAATGTATTGATCAAACAAATACTGCCAAAAAATCAAAAGTTTTCCAAAAGTTAAGTTACAATTTAAGGTTGCTTTATTGTCAAAAACTATGTCCTGTGTTGCCCTCTAGTGGTCACTGTTTATTTTTTTTAATGTGTTAAAGGGGTTCTACAACATACACTATATATATTTGCAATACAAGATTTGAACACCACTACATGGATGCGGATATTGTATTATTCAGAATATATTGCTTAGTCACATAAGTATTTGGGGCTTCTCTAGGAGGTTAGTTGTCAAATATTAGGAAAGGCCAGAAGGAAAGGGCATAATGATGGTGGAATTGGGCCTTTTTGTGAGCCAGCAAGTGTTAGCGTTGATACGTGTCCACCAAACTACAGTCTTCATATCAGTCCATGATCATGTGATATACAGTTCATGATCATGTGATAGACACACAGGTGCACGGCTCGTTACAAGACAGAGCTCTGATTACTGTACCGTGACTGTAACGAGTTGTGCTTGGTAGTGCAGCTCAAACCCATTCACTTGATTGAGACTGAGCTGCTGCTGTACCATGTGACAGATGAATCTGATGTCATTGGCACAGGGAACAGACTGTGGCACAGCTGATCAGCAAGGGTCCCAGGTGTGGGATCTTAAGGACGGATCATTAATATATAAGACCCAGAAAATCCCTTTAAACAATCGGTCCTTTTCTGGTGACACATTCCCTTTAAGTTGTACAATTGTTATTGCAGTAGCTCATTGTATACACAATCACACACTTCCCACTGAAGCCAATAGGAGTACAATACATGCCCATGCAGCATGCTGGCCCTAGTAGCAGCTGCAGACATAATAGACAAGTATAAATGACGTTAGTCATACCTAGGAGAATATTGATGGAGACATACTGTCAAAAATTACAGTTCTTCTATGGTCATTAAAGCCAACATTTGTGCACATTATCTATCTTCTGACAAATCTCATCACTCTTCTCTTCTATCTTTCTAGTATTATTGTGTCATATAATATTTTGTATGAAGTACCCTGACGGTGCATTTCTATTCAGACAGGACAGTGTTCTCTCTTATCACGGATTACATTATGTAAATCAGACACACATTGTCATTGAGCCCCCAGGAGATCAGAAAAGTAGCAAATGGTTCCCTTAGGCAACATCTTGTTATCAGGATGATGTGAGTTTACTTTGATTATTAGGACACTCTTAACTTGATGTATACTCTCAGTACAGTCTTTTTTAGGCTCATATATACATCAATCTTGGCTAGATGAAGAGGGGTGAAGGTCAGTCTCTATTTAGCATCCATAGATTGATGGCCATTGATGGTCATATACTGTATCTCTATCCAAGCAACCTCTGAGTAGTGAGATATATTTGGTGTTACACTCATTTTACTGACTGATATGTGACTGCTGTGTTCATGCACTAGGTCATTGTATTGGCAGATTCAATAAATTTGTGGTTTCTGTATTGAAGTCTACACTACACTACGCTACTACACCACCGACCTGCACAGACATCACTCATACTCTTTAGATAGCTGTCACTGAATACTTGTTTGGCCAACAGCTATCTTGACTTGACTTGACTGACTACTTTTTATCTCCATGAAAACAAAAGAATCAGAGGGTTGAGCAGGTTCAGTTGAGACACATCTAATGTGTATGTGTATGCTTAAAGAAGCACATACACATACACATTAGCAGAGATAAAGAATGAATAATTCCCTGTATGACACCTCACATCATCTTCTGATTTTGCTTGCTTTTCTTTGTCTTATAACCGAATTACAGAGCATGAGATATAAATTAGAAAAGCAGTGGGCTCTTCTCTAGGGTAGAAACCATGCTCTCTCCCCCTCAGAGTCACACAGTGTAGGAGGGGAGGGGTGGGTTTAAGCTGTATACTTTACGTAACAGTGCCAACAGTAGTACCAACTATACCAGCAGTAGTAGTAATGGTGCCAACAGTAGTACCAACTATACAAGCAGTAGTAGTAATGGTACCAACAGTAGTACCAACTATATCAGCAGTAGTAGTAATGGTACCAACAGTAGTACCAACTATACCAGCAGTAGTAGTAATGGTACAACAGTAGTACCAACTATACCAGCAGTAGTAGTAATGGTGCCAACAGTAGTACCAACTATACCAGCAGTAGTAGTAATGGTACCAACAGTAGTACCAACTATACAAGCAGTAGTAGTAATGGTACCAACAGTAGTACCAACTATACCAGCAGTAGTAGTAATGGTACCAACAGTAGTACCAACTATACCAGCAGTAGTAGTAATGGTACCAACAGTAGTACCAACTATACCAGCAGTAGTAGTAATGGTACCAACAGTAGTACCAACTATACCAGCAGTAGTAGTAATGGTACCAACAGTAGTACCAACTATACCAGCAGTAGTAGTAATGGTACCAACAGTAGTACCAACTATACCAGCAGTAGTAGTAATGGTACCAACAGTAGTACCAACTATACAAGCAAAAGTAGTAATGGTACCAGAAGTAGTACCAACTATACCAGCAGTAGTAGTAATGGTACCAACAGTAGTACCAACTATACCAGCAGTAGTAGTAATGGTACCAACAGTAGTACCAACTATACCAGCAGTAGTAGTAATGGTACCAACAGTAATACCAACTATACAAGCAAAAGTAGTAATGGTACCAGAAGTAGTACCAACTATACCAGCAGTAGTAGTAATGGTACCGACAGTAGTACCAACTATACCAGCAGTAGTAGTAATGGTACCGACAGTAGTACCAACTATACCAGCAGTAGTAGTAATGGTACCAACAGTAGTACCAACTATACCAGCAGTAGTAGTAATGGTACCAACAGTAGTACCAACTATACCAGCAGTAGTAGTAATGGTACCGACAGTAGTACCAACTATACCAGCAGTAGTAGTAATGGTACCGACAGTAGTACCAACTATACCAGCAGTAGTAGTAATGGTACCAACAGTAGTACCAACTATACCAGCAGTAGTAGTAATGGTACCAACAGTAGTACCAACTATACAAGCAAAAGTAGTAATGGTACCAGAAGTAGTACCAACTATACCAGCAGTAGTAGTAATGGTGTCAACAGTAGTACCAACTATACCAGCAGTAGTAGTAATGGTGCCAGCAGTAGTATCAACCTTACCAGCAGTAGTAGTAATGGTGCCAACATTAGTATCAACTATACCAGCAGTAGTAGTAGTAATAGTACCAGCAGTAGTAGTAATGGTACCAGCAGTACTATCAACTATACAAGCAGTAGTAGTAATGGTACCAACAGTAGTATCAACTATACCAGCAGTAGTAGTAGTAATAGTACCAGCAGTAGTAGTAATGGTACCAACAGTGGCGCCCACTGTTCCAGCAGTAGTAGTAATGGTGCCAACAGTGGTATCAACTATTCCAGCAGCAGTAGTAGTAATAGTACCAGCGGTAGAACCAACTTAACAAGCATAAGTAGTAATGGTGCCAACAGTAGTATCAACTATTCCAGCAGTAGTAGTAATAGTACCTGCAGTAGTAGTAATAGTACCAGCAGTAGTACCAATAGTACCAACAATAGTAATAATAGTGCCAGCAGTAGTACATACAGTGGATGTTAGCCAGCTGTACCTCACTAACTCATAGAAACAACAATACAACCAATTACAGCTTCAAAGAAAAAGTTACCCACCTTTCCCAAACTGCTGAATGACAATTCTGCATAGTTATGCTTGGATAATTCCCACTTTCCTGTATTCCTGCAATATTATGCAGATGTACCTTTCAAGTGCTTTGGAAAGCTAGGTGACAATCAATTTTTGAGTTTTTCTAAATATCAAACTGGGCATGTATGTTACCACTATTGCCTTGGTACCATATGTATATGTTACCGCTAAAGTGCGAAAGCCGTGAATATGCACATTACCTAGGTAATGTGCAGATTAACTGATTTGCTCCGTTAAAGTACGGAATCAGGAGTTTTCCACACTTTACCTAGGTAATGTGCACATTCACGGCTTGCGGATCGTTAAAGTTCAGAAGTTTGTTTCTCTCGTGTCCTTTCCCTTCTCCGTCCCCCTCTCCCTCCACTGTTAAGTCTTCTTTCGCCAGCGACTCATCGTCACCGGTTGTGTTTTTGTGTATCACAATCGCCGTCGGCTGCCCAGTGCGTAGCATAGCTAAGACGGTTTGCTTCAATCCCATTCAAGTTGAAAGCAAACGGGCGGGTGTGTGCGCTTACACCCTCTGCGCCGTGAAGCCGGGTTTTTTTTTTGGACATGAAGGACTTTGTTTCTGACGAAAAAAAAACAGCTTTTCGCAGTGCAGAGGGTGTAAGCGCACACCCGCCCGTTTGTTTTCAAAACACATTCAAGTGAATGGATTTTGAAGCAAACCGTCTTCAACCTTTCCCTATCCTGTCCCAATCCTTTTTTTTTTTTTTTGCTGACATTTAGGTTGGATTCACAGCAACGTTGCTGTAGGCTTAAGTGAACATTACGTTCGTTTGTTCACTTAAGCCTACAGCAACGTTGCTGTTGTACCGGCAAACATGTTGTTATCTGCACTTTAACGAGTGCCTAGTAGGTAATGTGCAGATTACCTAGGTAATGTCAGAAATGAAACCAGTTTTCCGCACTTTAACGGATCGGCTTAGTTAATGTGCACATTACCTAGCTAATCTGCAGACTACAGTAATTGATTTCTGCACTTTAATGATAACATATATACTGTCTATGTACAGTATATACAAAATAGTATGGGGATTATTTTATACAGAATGGGGCAAATTTATATTGTCTTGTATGCCAAATCGAGGCTTTGCACAAAAAATAGCAACTTTTTCATTTCTGCGCCCCCCTTTGCCACTTTCCTAAAAAAGGAGCATGGCAAGGGTGTGAAGAGGGCAGGGTTATCGGCCCAGCTAGATTTATTATCATTTATCTAGCTATGAGCTCTGTGTACATTTCCCTCCAGGGGCACAGCCCCGTGTAGGGTGCGCCTCCTTTGTGGGAATGCATGTGTCTCCTCATAATTGAGGTGCACCCTCTGCCAACTCAGGTGTTATGAATAATGGCCCATTGTGTGTACCAAGTGTGGCCTCCATTATTTTTCAGAAGAGGTTGTCATCCAACTTTTCCAGGCTGATAAATTCTAAATTTACCTAGTAATGTAGTGATGAATCTTGATGTAGGCTGACTCCTGATCTGAGTCATGGGAAAGCTGGATGACAACACTTAGGAGCTGCAATGAGACCACAGCCCCATCACTACCAGACTATAGAATACCTGATCTGCCATATTATGGTATGCAGTGATGAATCCCCAACTCTCATATTGTAGAATGATTAGCCAGATTTCCTATCCAGATGCTGCAATGCCCCAAGACCCCCATAACAGTTGTGAGGTCTGTCTTCGTGCAAGGTGCGCCACTGCATCTGCCGTATACTTTTATCCATAGCTGCAATTTATAATTTTAATTATAAAAGCGTAAATTTGTTTTCGTTGTACAGTCATGGCCAAAAGTTTTGAGAATGATACAAATATTAATTTTTACAAAGTCTACTGCTTCAGTTTTTCTAATGGCAATTTGCATATACTCCAGAATGTTATAAAGAGTGATCAGCTTAACAGCAATTACTTGCAAAGTCAATATTTGCCTAGAAAATGAACTTTATCCCCCAAAACACATTTCAACATCATTGCAGCCCTGCCTTAAAAGGACCACCTAACATCGTTTCAGTGATTGCTCCATTAACACAGGTGTGGGTGTTGATGAGGACAGGGCTCGAGATCAATCTGTCATGATTAAGTAAGAATGACACCACTGGACACTTTAAAAGGAGGCTGGTGCTTGCCATCATTGTTTCTCTTCTGTTAACCATGGTTATCTCTAAAGAAACACGTGCAGTCATCATTGCACTGCACAAAAATGGCCTAACTGGGAAGAGTATTGCAGCTAGAAAGATTGCACCTCAGTCAACAATCTATCGCATCATCAAGAACTTCAAGGAGAGAGGTTCCATTGGTGCCAAAAAGGCTCCAGGGCGCCCAAGAAAGACCAGCAAGCGGCAGGACCGTCTCTTAAAAGTGTTTCAGCTGCGGGATTGGGCTACCAGCAGTGCAGAGCTTGCTGAGGAATGGCAGCAGGCAGGTGTGAGTGCATCTGCACGCACTGTGAGGCGGAGACTCTTGGAGCAAGGCCTGGTCTCAAGGAGGGCAGCAAAGAAGCCACTTCTCTCCAGAAAAAACATCAGGGACAGACTGATATTCTGCAAAAGGTACAGGGAGTGGACTGCTGAGGACTGGGGTAAAGTCATTTTCTCTGATGAATCCCCTTTTCGATTGTTTGGAACATCTGGAAAACAGCTTATTCGGAGAAGAAGAGGTGAGCGCTACCACCAGTCTTGTCTCATGCCAACTGTAAAGCATCCTGAAACCATTCATGTGTGGGGTTGCTTCTCAGCCAAGGGAATCGGCTCT
Source organism: Leptodactylus fallax (assembly GCA_947044405.1). Taxonomy (NCBI): domain Eukaryota; kingdom Metazoa; phylum Chordata; class Amphibia; order Anura; family Leptodactylidae; genus Leptodactylus; species Leptodactylus fallax. Next base: position 1,506,107 of record CAMRHE010000412.1, read on the forward strand.
CTCACAGTCTTGCCTAAAAACACAGCCATGAATAAAGAATGGTACCAGAATGTCCTCCAAGAGCAACTTCTCCCAACCGTCCAAGAGCAGTTTGGCGCTCAACAATGCCTTTTCCAGCATGATGGAGCACCTTGCCATAAAGCAAAGGTGATAACTAAATGGCTCAAGGAACAAAACATAGAGATTTTGGGTCCATGGCCTGGAAACTCCCCAGATCTTAATCCCATTGAGAACTTGTGGTCAATCATCAAGAGACGGGTGGACAAACAAAAACCAACAAATTCAGACAAAATTAAAGCATTGATTCTGCAAGAATGGACTGCTATCAGTCAGGATTTGGTCCAGAAGTTGATTGAGAGCATGCCAGGGAGAATTGCAGAGGTCCTGAAGAAGAAGGGTCAACACTGCAAATATTGACTTGCTGCATTAACTCATTCTAACTGTCAATATAAGCTTCTGTTACTCATAATATGAATGCAATTATATTTCTGTATGTGATAAAAACATCTGACAAACACACATAAAAACCAGAGGGCAGCAGATCATGTGAAAATATAATATTTGTGTCATTCTCAAAACTTTTGGCCATGACTGTACACCCTCATGACCACTAGATGGTGCTGTAGATATTAAAATGGCAACTACTAAGGTAATAATAAGTTGATGTTGTGTTTCAGAGCAGATGAGTGTGTTGGGAATTGCTGTTTATGCAATTCCCCACTGCAGGTTCACAAAGGCGTAACACTTTAATAACCAGGGTATTTCTTGTCCTAATGACCAGAAACATTTTAGAGATTTCTGGTGTGTGCTGGGTGAGAAGATTTTACCTGGTGAATTAAACAATAGACTCAAAAGACGCTTTTTATTTTTCATTTATTTCAACTTGTTAGCTATTCTGTGGTTTTTCATCCCAGAATGCATGCAATAAATTGCATTCTGTGGATTTTACAATATGCCGTATGTCCATTATCTCATATGGATATTTTCCTGAGGATGTAAAAAAACTCCATTCACATGCATTGCAAGCGGAGTGTGTCAGAATATAGGCCCGGATTACTGAAATCCCGACAGAATCCTTAATGCATATCAGAAAATAGGATATCGGTAATGCGGTAACACTGCACAGTATAAGCCGTTTGTCTACAGAAGACCATTAGGATGCTGACGTCCATCTACCCTTTCCTAGAATCAGCATGGTAACATGGTCTCAGCAGCTGCTATGTGGCCTGTGGTTTAATGGGGACTGCCAGCATTGGACTTCTGAGGCACATGCCCTAGATTTCTTGCCTGGTGCCTCAGGCGAGTGCCACTTAACTGTATATACATCCTCAGGGTGCCAAAACTATAGTGGAGCAGGCAGCCACTGGCTCCCTGCCCTGTCATTTGTTCTCGTAGGCCATAGACTGGTTTAGGCCTGCGGCCTTCGAGACATTGGAAGTCCTGAGCATGCTGAATGTGTCGGTGCTGCACAAACGGGAAGAAGTAATAATTTGTGTTGGGAAAGGGTTAAGTAAGTATAAGTTGTTTTTTTTTTCGAGGGTACTATGTAAGGGGTGGGCATGAAAATAATATACTTCCAGTGTGCGCGGGACATCACAATAAAGAGGGGCCAAAGGGAGAATGTTAGGGGGCATCAGAGAGGCATTACTGAAAGGGGGTACATAGGGAGTACTGTTTCTATTTGGGGCCTTAGAAGAGCACAGGGGCACTATTATTGTTTGGGGCCACTATTCTTTTCACAGCCGCAGAATATTGTAGATATAGATATATACCGTGTTTCTCCAAAAATAAGACCTACTCCGAAAATAAGCCCTAGCTACATTTTCCAGGTTTTTTGGAGTAGGCTTGAAATATAAGCCCTACTCCAAAAATAAGCCCTAGCTAATTCAACCCCTTCCCGACATCTGCCGCGCGGGAGCCGACCTGTTCCTTTGACAGCCGGGAGCATTATGAAGGCTCCCAGGTCTATCATAGGAATATTACTATTGAGGCTATGACCAGCCTCCTTAGTAATATAGATAATCTCCCATAGAATGCATTACGTTGTAGTGCAGTCTATGGGATGATTGAAGGTTCAAGCCCCCTAGGAGGGGTTAATAGTAAAAAAAAAAAAAAAAAAAAAAAAAAAAAAGTTAAAAAATATAAAAAAAAACCTAAATAAAAGTTCAAGACCCCTCCCACGTTCACTAGAATACATAGAAAAATAAAATATTACTGTGAAACACATACACATTACGTATCCCTGTGTCCGAAAACGCCCACTCTACAAACTTATAAAAGTATTTTACCTCTATAGTGAATGCCGTAGCAAAAAAAAAAAAAAATCAAAAGTGCCAAACTGCTGTTTTTTCGTTGTTTCACCTCTGATAAAAGTTGAAATAAAAAGCGATCAAATGTGTGATTGTTGTTCATGGAAAAAATTAAGACCTACCCCGAAAATAAGTCCTAGCCCTTTTTTCGGAGAAAAAAATAATATAAGACCCTGTCTTATTTTCGGAGAAACACGTGTATATATATATATATGTGTGTGTATGTGTGTGTGTGAAAGTATAAGATCCAGACTGATAAGTATATGTTTGCATAATATACATTTGGATCCATCTAACGAAAAGAAAGACATTTTCCATAATTAAAAATGCATTTGTTGACTTTTTGGGTTGTCTTCTATTGCTTTTTGTAACCGCCTACAAGTACTGCCATACAGGCTCTTGTTTCATTACGGGCTGAACTTGTTTGTAAGGAACTGGAATTGCTATTGTTCTGACCCCGGAGTATAAGAGTGGGGGCCCAGGGACGGTGATGAAAAATAATAAAGACTTATACTCACCTTCCCTCACATCTTCTGGACTCCCTTGTTGCGCTCCTTTGGTGCCCTATTATGGCCTCTTGGCTGACGTCATGTGAGGCCTGTGATAAGAAGTCAGTGGTCACATGGGTGCGCTGACATGCTGGCGTTTTAATGCAAGCGTCATGATGTTGTTATGCGCCATGTGACCGCTGAGGCCCAATCACAGACCTAGTGACTTCTGATGTCACCCAGGAAGCTGCAAGAGACTGAAAGCTCATGAAGAACCAATGAGAGGAGAGGCAAGGCAAGGTGAGTATTAGTGTTTATTATATTTTCACCACCACCCCCACTTCCCCAGAATATAACAGTAATTTGTGGTTGATGAACCCCACAAATTTGGGAACTTCTGGAAAATTTAGGTTGAATCCCGCCCAGACTAGAACCATTTTGCTTATCTCTAGTCAGACGATATATATACAGGAAATAACTTGGTACTGTATCCTCTGTAGTATCTAATAGTCTTATTATTAAATCAGAAGTATATGGAAGTACAGTATAGAGCTCTATGGAATCTGTATCCAAACACTGTGCAATAGTTATATGGTGGTGTTGCATACAACATTACTACATACACAAACCCTAGAGACCCTGTCTCTATGGACCTGTATTATGAACTCAAGGATACTCCGTGTGCTGCCATATACTCCGTGTGCTGCCATATACTCTGTGTGCTGCCATATATTCTGTGTGCTGCCTTATACTCCGTGTGCTGCCATATACTCCGTGTGCTGCCTTATACTCCGTGTGCTGCCTTATACTCCGTGTGCTGCCATATACTCCGTGTGCTGCCATATACTCCGTGTGCTGCCATATACTCCGTGTGCTGCCATATACTCCGTGTGCTGCCATATACTCCAGGTGCTGCCATATACTCCATGTGCTGTCATATACTGCTTTTGCGAGGCAAGAGATCTATTCTCTCAAACAGCAAAGACCTTAATAACATATAACACTTGTGGATTTTTACAGAATCTGGCAGAAAAAGACATCCATGTAAACTTGGAGGCAGATAGAAATACAGTAGTGCCATATTACGAATCTATACACAGATTCATAAAATAATCCTTATAGTATTTATACAGTGTGAAAGCTGTCTTAGCCCCATCATGAAAGTCATTGAGAAGTTATTACACCCCGCCTCTAGCACAGTTACCGGAAAATAGCAGGTAAGAAAGGGAAGGAATACAATCTGTATGATAATATTCATTTTATGTTATGAGTGCAATTTGCCAATTTCTGGTATTCATCGCACATATTTATTATTTTCATTAAATATTATTATACTTGCCTAAGTTTGTTTCAAAATGTGCAAAAATTAGTAGAGCGTGGAGCGCAGATATTGAGAAACATATGTAATGCAACCTTAGGGAACAATCACATTGTTAATAGCCAGGAAACTCATTAGAGCTGATTGTCATTCTGGGGGAGTGTAGTGCGAGCGTGAGCAAGTGACACCTGAGAATCATGGGATGTGCATTGCCTCTCAGATGGTGCTTTCTAAGTATACCACAACAACCACAAATAGGATGTACTGTGTGACTGTAGGCTGTCTGTCCTAGTGGAAAAGTCATCCTGGAAGAGTGAAGAAATCAGGCGATACCTTTTAGAGGCTAACTGAGTATATTTGATAAGTAAGCTTTCAAGAGTCTAGCTCTCTTCTTCAGACATGGTGTTATACAAGAACTGAAAATTCACAGATTTTTTATATACCTTATACACATGATCTTCAAAGGATTTTAGAGTCCTTAAAAAACCAAACCAAAATGCAATCTAAGTAGAGAAGTTATTTACAACAGGTCAAAAAAACAATCTGGAAAGTTGTGGTGCGTGACAGAGGGATCTGTTATCTGTTTGCTATCAGGAGGTGATTTGTGACCCTCACAGGTCATACATAGTGTGACATGAAGCTGGCATGAATATTAAGTCCAAATTGCAGAGTTTGAAATTTTTGCATAAACTTGTACTCCCATTGTTTCCTTTCCTCCTGCGTCTTAAAATGTCCCATTAAAACCACAACCCGCAAATCTTCAGTAGAGTGGTTTTCTCAGGAGAAATGTGCGACCACTGGGAGATCTGTTCTGCTGTAATTAATATTGGATCTATGTGAGTTCATTCGCTGACGCAAAATCCTGGAAGAGACACTGAAGAAAGAAAGAGGAGCCTTGGGTAACAAAGTAGCCCCTGACTGCATACAATTTTATTGCAATGTCAAATGATATGTATAGTGAGACGTATGGCAGTGTTATGAATGCATTATATGGTAGTATTACTGTATTTGCATACCGTATGGAGGCATTCATTAGGCATTGTTTGGACACTAGGTGGTGGTATAGTGTTTATTTGGCATTGTATGGTGGTATGCTTATGTATCCTTGTATTAAATATAGGTGCACTGTTTTGCAGGCACTATTAATGGCATACGCTATTAGAGACTAACAGGTTGTTGGACCGCCTTTGCTCTTCAGAACCGCAGCAATTTCATTGTACACATAGCTTAGTGTGCGGAGGTGTAAAACCTAACATTTCTTATCCTAAGCTATCCTTCCTCCTCTATTCTTCAGATCCTGTCCCCTCCATCTAGAGGTTACCCTGGACTCCCTTAGTATATGTATATTCACAGATACCAGCTCATACAGCTTCAGTTATATGAACTTAATTATTAATAGTCCAAAACAAGCCCTATTACGTCTTATGTCTCCCTATATCCTCATAGATTGTAAGCTCTCGCGTGCAGGGCCCTCACTCGTATTGTGTGATATGTTAATTCTTTTTCACATTGTATTGTTAAATTCTGTCTGTTCCTCTGACTTGCAAGGCTAAGGAATATGTTGGTGCTATATAAATAAAGTTATTATTATTTATTATTATTAGGTATAATCCTCAGGTGTCCTACGATCTTCCTCCACCATTACTCCACATCCACCAGGCTCATTTTCTGCTGCACTTCTGATTCGTGAGAGGACTTTTCTGAAGTCTAGTGCATAGCGGAGCGGTCAGCTGGTGCACAGATGGTCTGAGAGCGGGGCACCGCTGGGAGGCCGCAAAGTCAGTGTGAGCGGAGACCAAACCCTGGCATCCAGAGAACCCTAGGAGAGAGGCCTGAGTGCAGAGGAGTGTGCAGTGGCAGCTCAGTACCTGGCGGCAGCGAATGTGAAGAGTAGACGGTCACGGTAGCAGTGCAGCAAACACCATGTGGAGGAGAGACAGACTCCCCTTCAGGTGCCTGAAGACCACAAGTGAGAGACATTAATTCTATCCTGTTTGCAGGTTTACTTCACTGGTGCACAGGCAGAATCTCAACAAAGATTGGGGCCTCTCCGCTGGATCCCCAGCCAGATAGACAGGTAAGTATATAGTATATGTTATCGACATCCAGCAAAAATAAGAACACCCCTTTAACTCCTTTACTGTCCTGTCTAGCAAGGGACGTTACTATTTACTCCTTCACAGCTGCATTTTACCAGAAAAAAAAAAAATTAAAATTAAAATTAACCCTTTCACTGCTGTTAAACACCATTAATATTATTATTACCTCTTCACATCATTAAAGGATGTTTCACTTTAATACATTACGCCGTCAGAGATATATAACAATTTAGGCTAAGGCCCCATGTAGCGTCCCGCAGCAAAAAAGCTCTTCGGGAAAAACCGCGGCGGCAATGCATCAGAGTTTTTTCCCGCAGCGCTTTTCACAAAAAGTTCACCGAGGGCTCCTCTGCAGACTTTCTGCTTCCATTACACCTATAGGGAAACCGCCAGCATTTCTGCAGGTTTAATTGACATGCTGCGATTTCCAAAATCGTGTGGTGGAATTGCAGCGTGTCCGCTGCGCATATTTTTTTGTGACTGCGTTTCTACGGTGGCCAGACCACACCGTTTATGCCACGTGGGGCCCATGCCTTAAGGAGCTTTCCAGCCCCAATAGCATTTTTCATTTGATGTCCTATTCACAGAATAGGCCATTAGTGGTGGAGAATAGGTAATATGTTATTCATCACTGCAGGAGATACTGAGACTATCCAGCCATCCAACTATCTAGCCCTTATCATATATTTAACACATGAGATGTTATAGATGCTGTTGGAAAGGGGCCACATGCTGTTTTTGGACTGTTTTTGTACAGGACCCTCAGTTCTCAGGGCTTCCCTCTGGTCTGAGCTAACATTTGTACCCGTGTTATTACAGGAATTGCTTCAGTACAAAAATAATATGTATATCAAGTACTACAAGTTTCTAAAACACAGAGAAAACTTAGTATTCCAATTCTGAAAAACACTATTCATGTGAACGCCGGGAGTTCAAAGTGACTTGTACAGGAATAATAGTAAAATAAATCTTACTGCTTGATTATTGATTCTTCTCTTACAATACCTACACAGCAAATTATATAGTCGCAGCACACCGTCTACTACCTGTCCTGGCATGATACCACCTAGTTATGTAATTGCAGTGCCCAGACACCATGGCAGGAGTATATAATATAAAAGATTAATCAGATGCGGAGTGAAGAATCACAGACACTGCATTAAGCTAATCCTTACCATCCAGCAGTGATCATGCTGACTGAGCAGTAATTTGGCATGTACACTATACAAAGCATTTACAAATCATAGAAAAGCCCTAACAATAGCTCATTTATTTCCAGTGTGCATGTCACATTGAGTTTGTGCAATTTGTTTAGAAATCAAACTATGGAATATTGAAAATTCATACTGGTCTTGCATAAAAAGACACTGAAATTGGCGAGGACTCCTTCCCTATGAACCTTACTAATCTACTAGTTAAAGGGATCTTGTGATGTTGATCATGGTATCTGATCTGCAGGTATCCTGTTTTAGGACAGAAGGCGCAGAGAAGATTGATATAAAGTTTTGAAAGCAAAGAGGATAACTTGTAATTTAGAAGTAGTTGTGCTGAGTGAGTGGGGGCAATAGTGGATATAGTGGTGCTGGATCTGTGGGCTGGAAAGTGGATGTAGCAAAACTCAGTGTGTGTGTGGGGGGGGATGTGGATTTAGCAGAGCTGAGTGTGTGTGGGGGAAAGTGAATGTAGCAGTGCTGAGTGTGTGGAGTGGAGGAAAATTTGGATGTAGCAGAGCTGAGTGTTTGGAGAGAGCAGGTTGTATACAGGGAAGAAGCATGAAAGTAGCAGAGCTGTGTGTGCAGGAAGGAAACCATATAGGCAGCAGTGTTGTGTGTGTAGAAGGGGAAATATACAGGTAGTACAACTAGCTGAGGGATTGGAGAAAATGGAGACAGCAGAACTGTGTAAGGAACGTGGAGGTTGAAGAACTGTGTTTGGCGGAGAACATGGAATTAGCAGAGCCTTGTGTATGTAACAGGTGTGTGAAGGAAGTATAAACAGAACAAAGGCGGTATACAACTGAAAAGAAGAATAGAGACCAAATAAAGCTGACTTTTATTTTTTTTTAAATGGTCCTAAGTATGGTTATGGGGAGGGGGTCCCAAACAAAAGTTGTGCCCAAAAGGGTTCCTGGTTTCAGAATGTCAGGAATCTCAGTTAAGCCACTATTACTGTAAGGTTACCGTGCTGACCTGAGAAGCATCTGCAATGTTGAAGTTTTTTGGGCTTATCTAGTTAGCAACTAAAGGCATATTTAAACTCCCTTCCTCCTCAGCCAAGTGCTTGCAATTATTTTACTTTGATTGGCTTTCATACCTGACTCTTTGTGTTACACAGCTTCATACTGACCTCTAGAAACTGACCCTTGCCTTGATACCGGAAAACCGTTTGTCTCCTGATTCTGATTCTGACTCTGACATGATCTCTAGGAAACTGAGCCTGGGATAGATGCTGAGAAACCGCTTGTCTCTTGACTCTGGCTCACACGTATCCTCTTGGGCTGACTACTGCCCTGGATATTTACTATCCCATTTTGTCCTCCTGATCCTGATCGGCCTTGTAATTTTATTATGGGTTCTGGTTTTGATTTTTGATTGTGGAGCGTTTATTTCTCGTATCATCTCTGTAGTGATAACTTGGACCCCAAATTCAGCAAAGTCCATCTCTCCTTGTGGCCAGTGCTGGTGAAAGGGTGTCTGGGACCTTTCTTTCAGTCTGTATAAGATTTAAACAGTTTGTGCTACTGCTTTCTGTTATCAGCCAGATCCTGCTATTTTCTGACATTTGCTCCAGGGACTTTACCATAACACAGAAAATTTGGGTACCACTGGTCTAGATTATCGAAGATATTAAATATTAACCCCTAACCCACTCTAAACCACTAAGGATATTACATAATCAATAATCCCTAAAGTGCATTAAGTTTTTTTTGCCACCTCTGCCAGCCTGCAAGTCAACACATCCTTATTTGCCTTTATAGTTTACTTGTTAGTCCATGATAATCATTTCAGGATATCACTAAGGTAACATTGAGGATGATTTTGGATAGCACTGAAAGCCTTATTTGAGTGAAAGAGTCAATTCTAAGCTGGCGGGATCCGGGACTTGTGTCTTATTTATGTATGCTCTGTACGTCCCTCTCTCCACTCCAGTGCACAGCGAGCTGTAGTTGTCATTTGCAGGGGCCTTTACATGAGTACAGCCTGTACATTATAAACTATAAAACTGAACAAAACCAAAATAGATCTTGATCAAAGCCATGCCCTTATCCATCACGACGTGCACACATTCCTACAAGATCATTACTGAGCGGCCTTGCCTGTTGTCATGCCCCTAAATCATAAGAGACTTTTGGAGAAAACTAACGTTTGGGAGTACATTTAGTTATGCATGGTAAAGATTATAGACAGATACTTTTTTTTATGTTCGCCATTTGTAGATATATAGTCACTTTCCCATTAATAAGATCTAAATATAACCATATCAAAGTAGGTAGAAAACTTTTCTTTCCCAGGTGAGTCATTGAGCTATTAATATCTATCTCGCCTGACTAACCTATACATATGCAATTTCTGTCGGTGGAGGGGAAATTACCGCTGTCAGACATGTCTGGTAGAAGGTCATCTCCCTGTAAACAAAGTGAGTGAACAGTTGACATTACAGTGTGACAAAAAAATGAAATTATCAAACAATTGGAGTGAGGGCCCCGCTCATGAGAGCTTACATTCTATGTTTCATGCTAGTGACACTCCCTTAGCCCCCATCTACACGACTGCAGTTTTTTTTCACTGGACAGGTGAGTATGATTTTTTTTTTTTTTTTTATGTTTTACCTTCTCCGGCCTCCTGGCAAAGTACTGAAATTCCTGGACATCCCCTTTAATTTTAGCAACCAGTTCCAGGCAGCTGCTACCCAAGCAAATAAAATTATGGGCTGCATTAAGGGAGGAATAGATGCTCACAACAAGGATATCATTTTGCCCCCATACAAATCACTAGTCAGGCCACATGTAGAATACTGTGAACAATTTTGGATACCTGTATATAGAAAGGATATAGCTGATCTCTTTATGTTGAGGCGTGTAACTTTGACCAGGGACCATCTTCTAAGTGTAGAGGAAAAATGGTTTTAACGCAGTCATAGGAGGGGCTTGTGAGACAATGGCACTCACTACCGCATGATGTGGTGATGACTGATAATTTATACATGTTCAAGATAGGCCAGGATGTAAGAAAATCATATGGGAGATAGAAATTTTCGAGAAAGAATGTTGATCCAATTGCCATATTTGTAGCGGAGAAGAAATTTTTTTCACCTGATGGGTCAATTGGCATCCACTTTATGGTTTTTTTTTTTCCTTCTCCTGACTCAACTGGTAGGTTTATAGGTTGGATTTGATGAAGTTGTATCTTTATTCAACCTTATCTATTATGTTAATATGGTACTATCAGGCACATAGACAGTAGGTCACTTCAGTGGCTTACTTTTAATATAACTGGGAGTAACTCAATCACATAGCTAGTGCAGGGACTCTTATGTAGTTTAGAAGTCCCTGCACTAGCTCATTCTGACACATGGACCTTTGGGATGATTCAGTATTCAGTCTCATCTCCAGGTCCCCTAAGCCAGCATAGAAACTAGAGTTCATTAGTTTCTTTTGAATTACCACAGAAAACAGAATAAAGAAGACAGATTATGTGAGTGTAATTTATTTTATTTTTTTATACTGCTGAGGGGGTTTTTTTTGGGCAAAGAGGGTTTTCTTACATCTCTGTTTTGTTTTTTTTTAAGATTTTTAGAAAATATCTACAATCTGCCATTTTAAAACCTGGCTCTATAGCTGCAGGAAATTCATTGTTAGTGATCAGGCAGTGCAGTCATGTAAACTATGTATTCTATGTGATCTCAGGAAGAACTGTCAGGTTTAGCATCTCTATGATCAATGCAAGACAAAAGGATACTGCAGGTGGGATCTGATCTGTACTGTTACATACAGCTATACCAGCTGTGCAAAGAGAGTTGGGGAATTATATAGGAGTAATATTTATTAACTTCTTACACACCTTAGAACACTAAATATAATGGATATTAATGCCCAAACTATCTTTCATGATTAAGGATGTTAGTTTTTAACCCCTTAATTCCTCAAGACTGCCAGGGATAATCTGTACTAAAGGAGATTTTCTGGATCAGAATATTTTTGGCCCATTATTAGGATAGGTCACCAATATCAGACTCTTGACACCACGTCAATTATTCACTTGAGGGGTGTGCAGCACTCTTCATTATTGACATAGCCTGGCCTGCATACCATGCATTTAGAGACTGCACAGTAGTGTTTATTGCAGCTTCATCTTGAATGGGATCAAGCTGCACCACTTCTTCTACGTAGATGGTGTGTAGGTAGATGGACTGAAGTAATGAGGAGACCACTGTGCTCAGCCAAGTGCTCAAGCCCTTTCCAACAGCTGAAAGTCGCACTCCCGCTGATCTGATATTGATGGCCTATCCCAATGACAGACGATCAATATTCTGATCCCAGACAGCCCTTGTTAACCCTTAAATATTGTAAACAACCAGGGATATTTATTAACCCCAAAAACACCTTAGTGTACCAGAAATATTACATTATCTCCTAAAAACCAATCTTAACCGGCAGGGACAATAGTTAACCCTTTAATTTAGACAACGTTGACTAGTCATTAACCCTTCAACCACAGTCAGAAACAGGTTCTTGCCACTAGGGGGCATAAAGTGCTTATTCCATTGTCCTATTAAAAGGTTCTCAGGTCAGAGGTCACGCCTAGACATGCCTCTATGATGCACTCAAAGACATTTTGCCCAGTTGACAGACAGACTTAAGGTAGGTTCACATGTAGGAGTTTGCCGTGGATTTGGAGGCGGATTTCGCCACCCGAATCCGTGGCAGATTCTGTCCCGAATCTGCCTCCCATTGTTTTCAATGGGAGACAGAGAACGCAGCAGGACAATGAAAAAATAAGCATCCTGCTCTATCTTGTCGCACATTCCATGGCTCGAGGCTCCCAGGTGATTAGGCCCATTCATCCAGGAGAGGAAAGCTGCAACAGAATGCCGATGCCCTGAACTGCTATCCAGCAGTGGCAAAAAAATGGAGAGGAATTTCTATTCATTTTCCGACATGTGAACATATCCTTAACCTTACCCAAAGTGTCCCAGGAGCCATGTTTTAACAGGACAACATCAGGCTGCGTGTTGCACATACTACAGTGAGCAGCATGCATGGCCTAAATGTACTACCAAGACTTGCAGCGTCTTCAGACTTGTCTCCCATCAAGCACATTTGGGACCTCATAGGTCATCAATTGCAAGAGGGAACTGCCAGCAGCTAATCTTGATTTGTGCGCCCAAATGCATTCAGCGTGACATAACATTCCTCAGACAACCAATAATAACCTCACTGATAGCCTGACAAGGTGTGCAAAGAGATAGATAGGAGATAGATATTGCAAATTCTGGTGCCAAGAAATAATAATCTTCTTAACAATAATAATCTTCTTATATTCAGAATGTGTTCCAAAGATGCAGAACAATATTGTGAACAACATATTAAGTGTCACCTAATAAGGTTGTTAAAATTCACTGCAAAATATAATATAAAAATAGATTTGGTAAATATCTCTCAGATTAGGATTAGGGTAATGGTTAGATCTTCTTGGAAATTTTCTGTGTAATTACAGTTCTCGGTAATTAGTTTTTTGGAGGAGTGGCTTTTGTCATGAGGCTTGTCACTTCTGTATTAGCAGGGGACCAATTGTATTGTCTACCAACAGAGAAAAGAAGGGGTTATCCCTGCTGGAACATCCCTTCTTAGCACAAGCAGTGGGAAGGAGGGGGACCCGGAGAATAATTATATCCTCACAGTGAAGGTGGGAGGGGGTCCCCTGTCATTTCCCAGCAAGGTGGCACTTTAATTTCAGCCTGCCATTATCAAATCTTCACGTGGTATTTGGGTGGGTGTGAAATCTTTAAGCATGATAACTTTGTATCTATTGGATACAGAGTTATTAAAGTACAATACAGGTATGACTAGTAGTGAGTATTATCATGTGTTAGCTAGGCTCTCATTTCTATCTGTATAGGCTTGCTCATGGAGATTGAAGCACTAAGGGGGGTGTGAATAAGTGGAATTAAAAAACTGGCGTTATAAAGCAGGAGTTCACATTTCTGTTAGTACTATACTTTTCTAATACTCTTAATTGTTTGTTGTAACTCTGGTAATGGCTAGTAAGATTGTAGGTTTGCTCCAGTGCACAGCCTGCCATATATGTATGTATGTATAGAGCAGGAATACTAGGTTGAATATAGCCATGACAAATGGGAGTATGTGGCCTACCTGGAACATCGCATTAGAGACCTGGAGCAAAATGCAAAACTAAGGCTAAATGTACGCAAATGATGGTACAAAAGCACAGACATGTCCTGAGTTTAGCCCCCGGGCTCATGGCCTCCTTACAAGGAGGTGTGTGATAATACAGAGGTGTGTTTGGGGTCATAAGAAAATAAAGGGGCAGTGTGCTAGCCATTAAAACATGGCTACCACACTGACAAAGCACATGTTTATGTGTATGGAGCCTAAGGGCAATTGCCAATCTTGAGAGGAGCATATGGTTCACTGGGCTAGGAGTTAGTGAGGTAGATACACAGGTTGGAGGCCCAGGCAAATAGCTGGATTAGTGTACATTGGAGAGGTAGAAAGGGTTTCCAGAAAAGGAAGGCCACTCCTGTTTCTATGCTTCCAAGCAAATTGCCAGGTTGGATGATGATACGAGGAAGTCAGTTTTAGAAACGGCAACGACACAGATACTGGTTTACCTAGCAGCCATGAAGACAGCCCAGGTGCTAGTTGGGGGGATGGAGTTGCAAGTAGGCCATGACAGCTAGTGGATATTAAAGATGAACAAACCATTAAAGGTTCGGTTCCTGTTTGGGTCTACCGGTTCAGGCTGAAGGTTCAATTCTGATTCAGACTGGTTCTTTACAAACCAGGAGTGTAAATTGCCTTAGTCAAACACAAACACTAGCAGAGCTACAGGGGTCATAGTGGTCACAGCTGTGACTGGGTTCAGAAGCCAAGGTCACTCATAACACAGTAGGCCTGGATAAACGTCTGTGATTTCCTTTGATGGTTGGTAGTCTGCCCACTGTAAATGTAAAACCCCTGCTTTTATTTATGAGCTCTTTATGTGGCGCTGTATCAAAATCCTTGCTGAAATCCAAGTCCCACCTTCATCTAACACTTTTGTGACATAGTTCCACATGCAACTCACAAGAGGGAACCAGAGGATGGGAGTAGTAGCAGCAGTGTCTTCAATGGTAGGCCGACACTCAGCTGACTCCTTCAGCTCACCTCCTAAGTTGAGTCAAGGTTGAGGGGGCCAGCAGTGTACCTTATGGTGGTGGTAGTTTTCCAGTTAGGAGAGGGATCCTCTCCTGAGCTGGATGATGGTGGTTGGAATGACTCAGGAGGCAGCAGTCCAGGTAAACCAAATGATGTAACTTTATTGAAGTAACAAAGAAAGAAATCAATAAGATTAGCTTGACATGATCTGCCTTCAGTAAAGTCATGCTGTTATGGATCCAACAAGTTGCCAAGTTGCTGGTTTTTCAGTGGTCAATTATCTTTTTTTAGAAGTGTTTCAATTATTTTTAGTACTACTGAGGTCAAGCTAACTAGTCTGTAGTTTCAAGCAGCTTCTTGGCTACCCTTCTTGTGAATGGGTACAACATTGGTCATTCTCCGTGCTCAGGAACATCACCTGCTCAGAGGGACTGGTTAGATAGATCAGCAGGACAGGATTCATAACTTTTTATGGAGGGTCAATTGGATCAGCCAGCAGAGGACAGGACCTCTACATTTCTGTCCTGCTCTCTGGCCCAGATTTACTATTGTGATTAAGACTGTACACTGGCGTAAACGTGGGCTAAAAACTTGCTAAACGTGAGCATGGATACTCAATGTGCCAATATTGTGTTGTCTAATTCTGAATCAAAATAACTCAACTAAAAGTTGGTATAAAAGTAGGCTAAACAGGCCAAAGATACACCAAATTTATCATTCAGCATCGGTCACTTTCAGATACCTGTCTAAGTTTGTACTATGTAACTATTAGTAAATGCGGACCTCTGTGTTGAGAGCTCTCTTCCCCTCTGTCCCAAACGAGTTACAATCCTCCAAATTCTTACTTAGTCCAAGGGTATTTGTAACCCTCTTTGGCCAGTTACTATGGCTGACAACCTCCTACCCAGTGATAATCCCTCCATGCTGGGTGACATATAGCTCAGGCAGAAGGATGCATCACTAGAAGCTAGGAAACTCCTAAGGGAGTCAGTCAAATCGGTGAATGGCGGGGAGGAGAGCAAATGTCTGCCTTACACCTGAATCACAGAGCCCCTAACCCCTAAAAGAGATTTGAGCAAGAGGTAGAACAAATTTATTTGGTATATAATACCTACCTACCAACTTTCGAACGACTGAAAGAGGGACAGAATGTGAGCATCATGGCAAATATAGCCCCACCCACTTACAATTTAACTCCACCCATTCCCCATTAAATTTGTGCACCCAAACAGTATAATGCCCCTATAGTTACCCTGACATGGAATGCCCCCACATCATGTCCCCCTCTAATTGCCCCCACATACCCCCACAGTATAATATCCTCTTCAGTTCCCCCCACAGTTTTATATCCCCCTCCAGCTGCCCCCACAGTGAAATGTTCCCCTCCAACTGCCCCTACAGTATAATGTCCCTCTCCAATTGCCCCAGTTTATTGTCCCCACCAGCTGCCCCACAGTATAATGTTTCCTTCCAGTTGTCCCCTACAGCATAGTGTCCCTCCGCCGTCTGCTCCACAGTTTAATGTCCCTTTTTCACCTACCTCCACAGTATAAATTCCCCCTGCAATTGCCCCCACAGTATTATGTCCCTCTACTGGTTCCTCCACAGTGTCAAACAAAAATTAAAAACACCAATATACTCACCTCTCCTGGTTCCCCTGCTGTCCTTCTGTCTCTGATCCCCAGAGCAGAGATAGGGGATGGTGAAGCAGCGAACAGACGGCTCCCTGCTTCACCATTGTGTGCAACTCATCTCTGTCCTCAGGATGCAGATGAGTTGAAACCGGTACATACTTCCTGTTGACCAGGACAGCGAGAGGGGAACCTGGAATCCGGGACTGTCCCGCTGAATCTGGGAAAGTTGGGAGGTATGTACATTAAATGTAGCAAAAGAAAAACTTGTCACATCCTTAGCTAAAGCTAGCTGGCGAGTAGTTATTGTTGAGAGTTAAAAACTTTGAAAGTGTTATAAAAATGCCCCATTGTCTTCCTATTAGAGATTTTCTTTTATGCCAAGCTTATAAATTACACAGTAGAGGGCGCTATCTGACCAGAATGGATTTTTGATTTAGTACAGTAATTTTTCATTCTTCTCATTTTGGTTGCATTTCTTTTTTTGTTTTCTGATTATTCAAATAAAATAATATTCTCAAAGTAGGTAGACAGATAAATATGAGATAGGTATAAGACGGATGGATAGATAAATAGATAGGTAGATAGATATGAGATAGGTATAAGACTGACTGATGGATAGATAGATAGATAGATAGATAGATAGATAGATAGGGGGGCCCAGGTCAGAATATTTATACTGATGACCTATCCAAAGGAAAAATCATCAATATGTAATATGTGGAGGTCCAACATTGTTGCAACAGCCTCCAGCGGGCACCTTGTGCTGCACCATTTCTTTTTAAATACTGCTATGCAGTGGATGGGGCCGCTGCATCACTCCTATTGCTTAAATAGGAGTGGCTAGCGGCTTCCAGCACCCGGAGGCTGATCTGTGTGGGGTCTGAGGGTTGGACTGCCACAGATCCCATACTGATGATCTGTGTATAGCTCATTGGTATAAAAAAAATCTGATCTGGGTCCCCCCTTTTCATCTATCTATCTATCCATTTTATATCTTTATATTTCTGTCTCATTTCAGTCTCATGTTAATATTTGCTATAAGGCTCCATGCCACCTTGTATTCTATTAATATGCTAGATTTAGAGCCAATTCTGGCTTTACTGCTGCCTGAGGCGGAAACTGAAATTAGAAACTCTGGGAGAAGTTGGGGGGCACCCTGAGCAGGTGTAATATAAATAAAATTACATACTCACCTGTCTCCAGCACTCCAGTGTCGGTTGCCCACCATGCCTCGGTCCCAGGAAGCCCTGCTCACCATATGACCACTGAGGCTGCCGGAAAGGTTCCTGTCCACTCTACCACGTGAGGTGCAGGGCTTCTGGGGAATGAGGCCAGGTGTGCGACCAAATGGGCTGCGGTGGTAGACATTGATAGGTGATCAATGTCTAGTGATAAGTGAGTATGTTTTTTTTAAGTTACTACTGCCCCAGCCCCCTCGGAGATTATCATATCCCATAGAGCACACAGTATAATGTGCCACAGTGGCCCCTCCATACAGTATTATGTCCAATCGTGGCCCCAACGGTGTTCGTTGCAAATATTGCAAAAATTTTGGGTTCAGCAGAAATTATATTATACTCTGGGGTCTTTTCAGTGGCCCCTCCATACAGTTTAACGATCCACAGTGGTCTCCGTACAGTATAATGTCCCATAGTGGTCTCCACACAGTATAATGATCCACAGTGGACCCGTCACATAGTATAATGTGGATAAAAGTACGGGCCCATAAACAGAGATGCAGTTTTTGCGGGTGTGTGTCCGGGCAGAATTGAAGAGCTGCAAATTCTGGAGCAGGTCAGTGAAAACCATGGATGTGACATGGATACCAATTCATGTGTCATCTGTGCTGTTTTCCCTGACCAGCAGACTGTACATGGTTGTGTGCAGGAGGCCTATGAGCCAGATTGCAGTGATATAAGAGGCAGAGTACAGCAGAATATAGTGTAAGTATGTGAGCCAGAGGGCGCTGTTGAGCGACCCAGGCCAGGCCAGAAAAGGCTCTCAGCCACGCCTTTGGGGGTGGCACGTAACTCCAGGAGGGCTGGTGTGTCCTGCAGGAAGCAGGAAGTGGTGGACCAGCTAGGACAGAGAGAGAGGCCCTCGTGCAGAAGGAGAAGATATTGCAGTACAGAGATTGTGTATCTCCAGCAAAGAGGAGAGCAAGAAGCCTATGTCTCCTAAACTTCTAAGCCTTGATGGTGATGGCAAAGTTTGCTTTGAGATGAAGGTTACGGAAAAAGTTCCCGTGATACAGTTATACTCTAAAGACATTGATGTGCATGAAGTACGTGTTAGTTGGTCTCTGAACTCCTGTGAATTCATGATAGGTGAAGATTTTTACGGCTATTCACTAAAGGGATCAAAGTCATGCAATGGGATGGCTGAAGACTATCGTGAAAAATGTGATGAAAATGATGTGATCCTCTGTGTGCTGAATTGTGAAGGTGATGAAGAAAAACTTGCCTTTGCACAGAATGGCCAGGATCTTGGCATAGCAGTTAAAGTGATGAGAAACCGGAAGTGTCGAGTAACCGGAATCTGGAAGAAGAAACCGCCAGATTGGGACTTCTGGAGAGACACTGGACAGGCATACATGGTTGAAGAGGGACTTCATCATAGGATGTCTCATCCCATTGTAGCTCACCCCATGGGTAGTGAGCTGAAGGGGAGGGTATGTAAGTATGTGAGCCAGTGGGCGCTGTTGAGCGACCAAGGCCAGGCCAGAAAAGGCTCTCAGCCACACCTTTGGGGGGTGGCACGTAACTCCAGGAGGGCTGGAGTGTCCTACAGGAAGCAGGAAGTGGTGGACCAGCTAGGCAGAGAGAGAGGCTCTGTCCCAGAGGGCTGGCGTCCACAGGAGTGGACCAGCTAGGACAGAGAGATAGGCTCTGTCCCAGAGGGCTGGCGTCCACAGAGGACTGTTGCTGGAGCTGAGCAACAGTCAGGACAGTTAGGGGCTCAAGGAGTGAGTTAGGCCCTAAATGTGGCATAGGTTTTTTGTTGTTTTGTTGTGTTGCAGTTAAGCTGAATAAAGGCACTTTTATTTTACACTTGGACCGTCTGAAAGCTATCTTTCCGGCGCCCAGTACCATGAACCACCGCTGTCCGGACCAGGAAAAGCCGCCATTTTGAGTCTAATTCCTCCAAGTTGTCACAATAGGTAGGGCTTTTATTTTTCAAACAGGGCTAAGTACGGTAGATGAGGTCCCAAAAATTCTCATCCAAAAGTGGGGACTGGCCGTAGAAAGTTTGGAAACCACTGAGATAGATAGATAGATAGATAGATAGATAGATAGAATGTACAAATGGGTAGCTTATACAACCATTTCCCATAGAAATACATCAATGTTTCTGTCATATGTAGGAATTTATCAGTTTCTTAAATAACATTTCAATTTTTTAAATATTTTATGAAGCTTTGTTATCATAAAAATATTCTACATTGAAGTGTTTATAAATCACCCAAATGCTTCAGGTCCCTCTCCCAAAACACAAAGGTAATTGTATCATTCCTCAATATATTTCTGGAGGCAGCCCAATAAATTCTCTACAGTCAAAGGATTATAATGCAATGAAAAAATATTGCAGTTGAAATGATACAATTATAAATTAAAATCTTATGTGAGATACAGGGAGCAACTAAAGGAGGGAAATATTTAGGCAAATGAAGGCTACAAAGTGCAGTATATTAAAAGTACTTTATGCGGAAGGGAAACCATAGCCCGTATAGGGATCAAATCTTGCAATCCTGATGTTATTACTAACATACTGTGACCTGCTGCCTAAGATTAGCTCAGTTCATTGCAGTTTGGTGCAAACAACATGAAGGTGGCTCACATGGATCATGACATCTCTCATCTTTGGTCATCAATGTGTGATTACTGAGAAAACTTATAAGGGAAGTGCAACTTTATCAAACCAAATAGGTTTAATGTTGGGTTCAGGCATCCAAGTTGCCCAAGTTAGATCCATATAAATAAATTAAATCACCTCAAAGTGAAAAGTAGGCAATGACCATGGTTCCATTGGGCAACTATGTAAACTAGACCTAGCACAGTACATATACATTCAAAGCACCAAGTCCTTGTACAGAGGTCTAGCCGAGTCCTGTAAGGCTTCAGCACCATGTGAGGGAATGGAGTCTGGGAGTATGTAGGTCAGTACGGGACATAGGGTATCATGGACTGTGAATTCAGGAGCAGGAGTGTATTGCAAAGCAGCTCTCTATACATTTGAATGAATGAGCCCTACAAAAAGATATATAAAGCCCATATAAAGATTCTCTATATTGTGAAATGAATTGGCACAGAATTTAGGAGCATTTCAGTAGTAGCAACTGTGCCGGGTATTGCAGCTTTGGATAAGCCTTCAATAGAGTGAACCTGGAAAACCTCTTTAATAAAAGACAAAAAGACATTTTTCCATAATTTATTTTGTTGTTCATTTGTTTTTTAAATGCAAATTTAAACAATCTTCTACATAGTCTGCAAAAAAAAATTCCTACCATGTTTCTACAGTAAAGTCTGTATAGCTCCTGTACATAGCTGACTGTGCTGCTTCTAATACAGATTGTAACAGCACACTACTTCTGGTTGTGCCTGCTAGTGCCAAAAGGGGTATTGTCTCTCATTAGGGGAGACTGGTACAGGGACCTATTAGACCATGCATGCCTGCTAAGAATTCTAGGTAAGGAATACAAATAAGATCTCATTGGTGAAAAAGAGGAATTTTCTCCTAGCGCCATATATTGAAAGGTAGC
Source organism: Leptodactylus fallax (assembly GCA_947044405.1). Lineage (NCBI taxonomy): Eukaryota > Metazoa > Chordata > Amphibia > Anura > Leptodactylidae > Leptodactylus > Leptodactylus fallax. Next base: position 1,527,091 of record CAMRHE010000412.1, read on the forward strand.
TCCCTATAGATTAATACCTGGTTTTCAAGGAAACTTAGGGCCTAATCTGGTAATATTAGCCATGCCAGTATAACTCTTACAGAAGGAAGAAGTTCCCATATGTAGATAGCTGTTTTGAGGTTTTGGGAACTATCTTTCAATAGGTGGTGCTTGGAGCAAATTCCTAACTCAAAATTCTTAGCAGGGCATGCATGGTCTAAGAAGTCCATGTACCAGTCTCTCCCTAATGAGAGACAGTACCCCTTCTGACCCACATTGAAGCCTCTCACACAGCCAACCAGTATCCTATTCTGCACTGATGAAAGGCAAAAAGCTTGAAACAGCTGCCTGGGGATGAGAACGTCTTCCTTCTGGAGGAGTTATACTGGTTTGGCTATTATTGCCAGGTTATGCCCTAAGGTTTCTTTGAAAACCAGGTACTACAATCTATAAGGAGCTACCTTCCAAAAGGTGGCGCTAAGAGCACATTGGTATTCCTTACCCTACTAGTGCCAATAGGGAGACCTCGCCTCTCTTCTTCTGTAGGTATTTCAGCTTTTTGGTACCAAGAGACCAGCTTCCCCTCATGGACCTGGGGAGAAACTGCCTTACTACAAATGCATCCATGGGCATCCATTTGGGTTACTACAAAAATTTGCAGCCTTTACATTTAATTAACTTCTTTAGCAGAGTTTTTCCCAGGAACAGGTCTCTGTTTAATGTGTGTAATGCTGTATACTACACTGATCACATCCCTGTGTAAATACCAATGGTCGAGAAATCCTATAAATGAAAACAGCAGTGGGCGAAGATCTGCATATTATGGTATATGGCGGGAACCATTGCTAAGTGAATATTTTTACAGAGATAGCCAATAATAAATATAGCCCTGGGGTTCAAAACCAATTTGCTTTTAGATTCTACATATACAGTCATATGAAAAAGTTTGGGCACCCCTATTAATCTTAATCATTTTTAGTTCAAAATATTTGGGTGTTTGCAACAGCCATTTCAATTTGATATATCTAATAACTGATGGACACAGTAATATTTCAGGATTGAAATGAGGTTTATTGTACTAACAGAAAATGTGCAATATGCATTAAACCAAAATTTGACTAGTGCAAAAATTTGGGTACCCTTATCATTTTATTGATTTGAATACTCCTAACTACTTTTTACTGACTTACTGAAGCACAAAATTGGTTTTGTAACCTCAATGAGCTTTGAACTTCATAGCCAGGTGTATCCAATCATGAGAAAAGGTATTTAAGGTGGCCAATTGCAAGTTGTTCTCCTATTTGAATCTCCTCTGAAGAATGGCATCATGGGCTCCTCCAAACAACTCTCAAATGATATGAAAACAAAGATTGTTCAACATAGTTGTTCAGGGGAAGGATACAAAAAGTTGTCTCAGAGATTAAACCTGTTAGTTTCCACTGTGAGGAACATAGTAAGGAAATGGAACAGGGACAGTTCTTGTTAAGCCCAGAAGTGGCAGGCCAAGAAAAATATCAGAAAGGCAGAGAAGAAGAATGGTGAGAACAGTCAAGGACAATCCACAGACCACCTCCAAAGAGCTGCAGCATCATCTTGCTGCAGATGGTGTCACTGTGCATCGGTCAACAATACAGCACACTTTGCACAAGGAGAAGCTGTATGGGAGAGTGATGCGAAAGAAGCCGTTTCTGAAAGCACGCCACAAACAGAGTCGCCTGAGATGCAAAAGCACATTTGGACAAGCCAGCTTCATTTTGGAAGAAGGTCCTGTGGACTGATGAAACAAAGATTGAGTTGTTTGGTCATACAAAAAGGCGTTATGCATGGCGTCAAAAAAACACAGCATTCCAAGAAAAACACTTGCTACCCACTGTAAAATTTGGTGGAGGTTCCATCATGCTTTGGGACTGTGTGGCCAATGCCGGCACCGGGAATCTTGTTAAAGTTGAGGGTCGCATGGATTCAACTCAGTATCAGCAGATTCTTGAGAATAATGTACAAGAATCAGTGACGAATTTGAAGTTACGCCGGGGATGGATATTTCAGCAAGACAATGATCCAAAACACAGCTCCAAATCTACTCAGGCATTCATGCAGAGGAACAATTACAATGTCCTGGAATGGCCATCCCAGTCCCCAGACCTGAATATCATTGAACATCTGTGGGATAATTTGAAGCGGGCTGTCCATGCTCGGCGACCATCAAACTTAACTGAACTGGAATTGTTTTGTAAAGAGGAATGGTCAAAAACACCTTCATCCAGGATCCAGGAACTGATTAAAAGCTACAGGAAGCGACTAGAGGCTGTTATTTTTTGCAAAAGGAGGATCTACTAAATATTAATGTCACTTTTCTGTTGAGGTGCCCATACTTTTGCACCGGTCAAATTTTGGTTTAATGCATATTGCACATTTTCCGTTAGTACAATAAACCTCATTTCAATCCTGAAATATTACTGTGTCCATCAGTTATTAGATATATCAAATTGAAATGGCTGTTGCAAACACCCAAATATTTAGAACTAAAAATGATTAAGATTAATAGGGGTGCCCAAACTTTTTCATATGACTGTATATACACATTGGTCACTTGAGCATTTTGTGTCCTGAAATTACATGAGTTTCTAGTTGCCAATTGCTGAATATAGGGCTCCTTAAGCATTGCACACTCAGCTCTGTTAAGTGACCATACCCTGTAATTGACCTTGTCCAATGTCTGCAGGCCTGTGACGTCTTGGCAATAACGCACCCCCCTTGGTTAAGTCCAGGGCGACATTTAGTGCCCAGTGACCCCCTCGCCTTTGCGAAGGCGAGCGCTCCATTAACGTGGCAATAACGCACCCCCCCCTTGGTTAAGTCCAGGGCGACATTTAGTGCCCAGTGACCCCCTCGGCTTGGCGAGGGGGGGGCGGGCCGGCGGGCGGGGGGGGCGCGCCATTAACGTGGCAATAACGCACCCCCCTTGGTTAAGTCCAGGGCGACATTTAGTGCCCAGTGACCCCCTCGCCTTTGCGAAGGCGAGCGCGCCATTAACGTAGCAATAACGCACCCCCCCTTGGTTAAGTCCAGGGCGACATTTAGTGCCCAGTGACCCCCTCGCCTTTGCGAAGGCGAGCGCGCCATTAACGTAGCAATAACGCACCCCCCTGGTTAAAGCCAAAGACACTTTGAAGGCCCAAAACACCCGGCGTGTGGGGGTGGCGCGCCCCCGGGTAGGGGGGCCCCCCCCCCCCTTGTCCAATTCGGCTGCGCTTCAGCGCGCCCCCGCCTCCCCCGGTGGGTGCGCGGGGGCGCTCGCGGGCCCCGCGCCGGCGGCGCGGTGGTGTTGTTTCTGTTGATCTCAGCCCCTTGCCCCTCCCCTCTTTTGGGGGGGGGGGGGGAGGTGGGGGGCCGAAAGGAGGGAGGTGGTTGAGCTTCTCTTGACTCTGCACCGCCCACCACAATTTACAACAGAAAAAGAAGGGGGGGGGGGGGGGGGGGGGGGGGGGAGGGGGGGAAGTAGGCGGCGGCGCGGCGGGGGCCGGGGGCCATCATTATAAAAAGAAAAAAAGGGGGGGGGGGGGGGGGGGGGGGGGGGGGGGGGGTCGGGGGCTGTTTCCGCAACGTGGGGCCTCACTCTAAGGCTGGGGCCCCATGTGGTGTAAATGCTGCAGTTTGCTGTAGCAGAAACGCTGCAGCACAAACTACAAGGATTTAGAGTCCCTGCAAAGTGGATGGGATTCTAGAGAATTCCATCAATATAGTGCAGAAAAATATCCACAGCGGAAATGCTGCTATTTACAAAGCTGTTGCATTTTTGGAAATTGCAGCATGTCAATTATACTTAAGGAAACACAGGCAGTTTCCCTATAGGTGTAATTGAAGCAGAAAGTCCACAGGGAAAACTCTGTGGACTTTCTATGAAAAGCACTGTGTGAAAAACCACGATGCGTTCCCGCCGCGGTTTTTCCTGCAGCGCTTTTTTGTTGCAGCCCTTTACATGGGGCCTTAGCCTAAAGGAGTTTATGCCATGAGAAATATTTATCCTCTATCCTTAGGATACCTGATTGATGGGGGTCTGACCGCTGAGACCTCCACCGATTCTGAGGACGGGTAGGGGTTATGGTAATTATTATCCCCATTATGAATTCAGCCTGACTGCAGCCAGCCTGAATATAGGTGCGTCACTTGGTGGATATACAAACTCACACTCCCATTCACTTTGATGACATTGCCAAAGATAGATGAAGTACAGTACTGAGCTATCTGGGGCACTCCCATTGAAGAGAATAGGAGCGTGGGTTGTATATCCACCAAGTGACGCACCTATACTCAGGCTGGCTGCAGTCAGGCTGAATTTGCAGCAGAGGGAAAAAGACCCCTGTCCTCAGGATGAGTGAGGGTCTCGGCAGTCAGATAAGGATAGAGGATAAATACATTTCATAGCATTACTTGCATTCATATTTACACAGCATTAATGCTTACTTCTTGCGTAAGAAAGCTGGTGAACACTGCTGAGTTGACCTGACTGATGGCAGCAACGGAGTGGGCGGAGCTAAGGATGATTCGTCATCCAGGAGGCGGAGCAGTCCTAGTGAATGTCAGTGTTCTGCAGGGGCGGTGTTGCTGATGATGATGAGTGAGTGTGCAGCGCTTTCAGCGTCCATATTAGGACATCCTCAGATATCAGAGTCAAACATCAGATTAATGGCAGTTTAAAACTGTGATACCTGACGTCTGACACATGATTTGTCTGACACCTGACTACTGATACTTGATTCTTATTATTTTCCCCTTTCTTTATTATTTGCAACATTTAACATATGCAGTTTCAGATTGGCCAACAGATGAGGTCCGCTCCCTATAGAACTCTACTTTAGATTCCATTCCTCACAATAGTGGCAGAAAAATCATTTCAATGCATCAATAGGCACAGACATTTCTGACTTTTACTTATCCTAAATAATGCTTCCTTTTTACTGCTCCCTTAAGGGGCATTCACACTACTGTTGGATGCCTGTTCTGATAGGGTCCGTAAAAAAAAAAAAAAAAGGGCACATATCATAACAGACAGTAACTGATGTTAATGTGTTCATTTTTTAGACTGTTTGTATTACTTTTTTTGTTGTTTTTCTTTCTGAGCATATGCAGAAAAAAAAGCGAACAGTATAACGGACTACCACGCCCCTTTACTGCGAGTCCACACCCCTTTTTGCACAAGTCATAAAAGTATTTAAAACACTTGATGAATGTGGCGCACGACCTGATACCAGAATTATGGAGCATTTTACTTGATAAATCTCCACCATTGTATGTGCTGGCTGGCTTGTATATATATATACAGTCATATGAAAAAGTTTGGGCACCCCTATTAATCTTAATCATTTTTACTTCTAAATATTTGGGTGTTTGCAACAGCCATTTCAATTTGATATATCTAATAACTGATGGACACAGTAATATTTCAGGATTGAAATGAGGTTTATTGTACTAACAGAAAATGTGCAATATGCATTAAACCAAAATTTGACCGGTGCAAAAGTATGGGCACCTCAACAGAAAAGTGACATTAATATTTAGTAGATCCTCCTTTTGCAAAAATAACAGCCTCTAGTCGCTTCCTGTAGCTTTTAATCAGTTCCTGGATCCTGGATGAAGGTATTTTTGACCATTCCTCTTTACAAAACAATTCCAGTTCAGTTAAGTTTGATGGTCGCCGAGCATGGACAGCCCGCTTCAAATGATCCCACAGATGTTCAATGATATTCAGGTCTGGGGACTGGGATGGCCATTCCAGAACATTGTAATTGTTCCTCTGCATGAATGCCTGAGTAGATTTGGATCATTGTCTTGCTGAAATATCCATCCCCGGCGTAACTTCAAATTCGTCACTGATTCTTGTACATTATTCTCAAGAATCTGCTGATACTGAGTTGAATCCATGCGACCCTCAACTTTAACAAGATTCCCGGTGCCGGCATTGGCCACACAGCCCCAAAGCATGATGGAACCTCCACCAAATTTTACAGTGGGTAGCAAGTGTTTTTCTTGGAATGCTGTGTTTTTTGGATGCCATGCATAACGCCTTTTTGTACGACCAAACAACTCAATCTTTGTTTCATCAGTCCACAGGACCTTCTTCCAAAATGAAGCTGGCTTGTCCAAATGTGCTTTTGCATACCTCAGGCGACTCTGTTTGTGGCGTGCTTTCAGAAACGGCTTCTTTCGCATCACTCTCCCATACAGCTTCTCCTTGTGCAAAGTGTGCTGTATTGTTGACCGATGCACAGTGACACCATCTGCAGCAAGATGATGCTGCAGCTCTTTGGAGGTGGTCTGTGGATTGTCCTTGACTGTTCTCACCATTCTTCTTCTCTGCCTTTCTGATATTTTTCTTGGCCTGCCACTTCTGGGCTTAACAAGAACTGTCCCTGTGGTCTTCCATTTCCTTACTATGTTCCTCACAGTGGAAACTGACAGGTTAAATCTCGGAGACAACTTTTTGTATCCTTCCCCTGAACAACTATGTTGAACAATCTTTGTTTTCAGATCATTTGAGAGTTGTTTTGAGGAGCCCATGATGCCACTCTTCAGAGGAGATTCAAATAGGAGAACAACTTGCAATTGGCCACCTTAAATACCTTTTCTCATTATTGGATACACCCGGTTATGAAGTTAAAAGCTCTGTGGGGTTAAAAAAAAAATTTTGTGCTTCAAAAAGTCAAAAAAAGAGTTTGGGGAAAAAAAAAAAAAAAAAAAATAAAGGGGCCCCAAAATTTTTCCTTTTTTAAATTTTTTTTTTAAATTAAATTTTAATTTTTTTTTTTAAAAAAAAAATCATATTTTTTTTTTTAAATATTTTTTTTTTTTTTTTTTTTTTAAAAAAAAAAAATTTATTGTTTTTTTCTAAAAATTTAAATTTTTAATTAAAAAAAATTATTATTATTATTTTTCCTTCCAAAATTTTTTTTTTTTGTATATGAAAAACTCAGTCAGGTATCAGACCTCTTTCTATCAGAACTCATGGAGATTCTCAGCCTCCAGCTCTTATACAATGTATCTTCTACTCCTGAGTGTGAGCAGTGAGGTCAGTCATGTTGGCCAGTCATTAGGAGGCACATTGTACTGTATGTGCTTCATAGCTGACTTGTGACTAAGTCAGAGATGAGAGTCAGAAATCATCTGAATTTTTCAACCAGCCCACAAACTGCACAGTGTGAATGGGACCTGTTTAGATGCCATTCACTATCAGAAACTGCATATGTTAAATGTTGCAAATATAAAAGAAAGGGGAAAATAATAAGAATCAAGTATCAGGAGTCAGGTATCAGGAGTAAGACAAATCAGGTATCACAGTTGTAAACTGCCATTAATCTGATGTTTGACTCTGATATCCGAGGATGTCCTAATATGGACACTATCTGTGTGTTTACATAGAGAGATAACAGACAGGGATTTATCAGCAAACCACAATTAGCTGAACTGATTGTCCTGCCTGTCAGAGCTGTAGATAACAGTAAGAGCAGTGAGCGACATCACTTGTCCTATCACACAGGTCATGGTTATGGAAATGGTGTGTAAACAATGGGAGAGATAATTTCACATAGCAGGAAAACAAAGCAGCATTTCTAAAGGAATACATTTAGGAAAAGTATTACATTTACATAAGCTAGCAGTATAGATAGAATCCTTGAGATGGGAATACCCCTTTAAAGCAGAAGCACTCTGGAATTCTGCAGAAGTTCCTTACAGATGTTGTGCCAGACGTCTGGACAGTCCCGGTGTGGGTGGCCTATCTACCCACTTAGATTACAGCGGATGTTCTAGCAGTTGGCATTGACATGACCGACCTCCCCACACAGGCTGCACTTTACCACCGTGCACACACTTGCCACATGACCAGCCTTACCACATTTAAAGCACAAGTTTGACTGATATGATGTTATTATATTGGTGCAGTTTTACCATGACCTTTCACCCTCCAGTCCAGATACCATCAGTGTCTCTATTTTTGGTGAGATCAGACATCAGGTCACAATGTCTTCTGAGCCACACCAATATCCTGGGAGGGTGGAACAGATTTGTTCCAGAAGATAACATTAACAATAACGGTATCTGGCCTGGAAATAGGAATAAAAATACATTTACTACAACCATCCGTGTCCCTGAACCTGGAGTAATGTGCCCACAACCTATCCAGACAAGACATGAGCTTAAAGCTGACATCGTAGCCAGAGGTCAAAGATGGAGCGCCACGGCTCCAAGCATTTATGGGAGGTTCCTGACAGGGTACACTATCTGTTCTAGAGGGGCCTATCACACCTTATGTACCTGTTAGAGGAGGGAAATCACACACATCTCTTTGTACAATCTCCTGCCCCCCATCCACCTCTATGACATCATCAGGATCTATATCCACACAGACTGTGTATTATCTCCAGCCCCGGACCCCTTAGGTACAACGTCTTCACTGCCCCCAATCTGTGCCCCAACAGCAGAGCTCTGCTGTCTCACCGCATCAACCAGACACATGGGTACATGTCCACTGTCCTGCTGCTGCATTGTCTGTGCTGGGACTTGTGGTGCCTCTGCTGGTACCTGGGCTCCATGCTGTTGCTGAGGGACAATTGCAGGTTTCTGCAGCTGTTGTACATGTTTGTACACTTCTCCCTTCTGGAATGAGAAGCCTGCAGGTTGTAGTATTGGTCTGGTCACCTGTCAGGGCACATATGGGATGGTATCTGACCGTGATACAGCTTCAGTGGACTCAGACCCGATATTCTGCTGGTGCTGTGTAAAACATTCCTGGTTTCTGTAGGACTCGGCTAGGGGCCCCATCCTCTCCAGGTCATTTGTTTTACAACATCAGCCAGTTCTATAGTAAGTGAATGCAGCCTGCAGTCATATATGGCTTTACATTTAGGATTTGCAGTCTTTAACTTATGCACAGAGTCTATGTCTACCTGCAGCATTTGTTTGTGAGGCTTTAATTCCTCCATTTTGCTTACCAGTGCCAGCGGTGTCTCTTTCACGTGTAGTTTTCATGGTGTCACAGGTTTCCCTATTGCTGGTTTCATGGTTGCTCCAGGTTTATGACCAGCTGTCTCTGCTGGAGCTGGATTACACTTTTTCAGGTTTGGGTTAGAGACAGCCTTAGAAGCACCTTCAGATTTTCCTTGTGTCAAATCCACAGACTTTGCAACATTTCTGCTGCTCCTACCAGCAGCCTGAGATCTTGTGCGGCCGGGACAAACCATGCTGGATGCAACCTCATGTTGTTGTAGATTCTCCTGCAATGGCTGCCTCTTCAGTGATGTCCTCCTGTGCCTGTGTGCTGGAGGGGTGAGCTGCACACCTGCTGAATGTAATGGGCTCTGCCTCACTTCCTGTGCACCTTGCTGGTCAGAGTTTGGACTTTTCAGATTTTCAACTTGGAGTCTCCTTGTTGTCCAGAACGCTGCATGCCTTGGCTGGCTGAATGTCTCATAACACATCTCTGGGATGCACTGGCTGCTGGCACTTCTTTCTTTACAGAACATACTTCCACATCTCCACCATTCTTCCTTGCACTGGTAATGCTCACACTCTGCAGATTTTTTTTTTTTGTTAAGGATCACTTTGGGGGTTACATCCAGGGTCGGACTGGCCCACTGGGGGCTGGTGAATCCCCCGGTGGGCTCCGTGCCTTTAGGGCAGAGGACCCCAATGACCGGGCCGTGGACCACTTGGTACCAGGCCGCCCAATCATTGGGGACCTCTGTATACTACTAGGTGTGGGCTGATGCTGCTATGCTGCATGTAATCTGCAGAACTAGAGCATTGTCCGACACCTAGTAAGTGTACACAGGACTATCTGATCACTGATGCAGCTCTGAGATCTCTTGTGATACAAAGCATATGTGTGTCTTCTATGCTGCTCCGGAACCTTTGCTATGGTGCCGCTGGGGCCGGGGACCAGCACAGAAGGCGCGCACATCCTGTGGGTCACAAGAGATACTAGGATCTGCATAAGTAAGCAGGTAAGTATAATGTAATTGTAACTATAGTAACAGTATGAGGGGGAGGGGAGACTATTACCTGGAGGGGAGTACTAGGACTCCATTACAGTTATAGCCCCCCCCCCCCCCCACACAGTTAATAACAGACCCCTCACACACAGGTAATGTTATAAACTGAGGGTGGCACTATAACTGTAATAGAGCCCTAGTAGTGCCCCCCACAGGTAATAATCCCCCCCACCACACACCCAGGTAATATTACCTGTGGGTGGACACTAGCACTATTACAGTTATAGTGCGCCCCCTACAGTTAATAAAAACTGCCATACATACAGGTAATGTTGTTAACTGGGGGGCACTATTACTGTAACACTGCCCTAGTAGTGCCCCACAGATAATAGTCCCCGCACACACAGGTAATACAGTAATAGTGCTCCCTGAGTTATAGTCCCCCGCCCTACCCATACTTTTATTAAGGGAGCTGCCCATACCACCAATAATTTATACATGATATGGAGAGATCTCCCTTAATAAAGTATAGGGGAATATATAAATGTGTTCTGTCTTCTTACATGTTCTCTCAGTGTGCAGTCTGACATACAGCATAAACCTTCTCTGTCTTCCAAATAAACAGACTGTTTTTTCTGTAGTCTAACAATTTATTGGTCAACAGGTTGTAAATCTGGTAATGTGATGATGATACTGATGTGATGTTGATATTAGTAGAACAGATATGCTTGCACAGGGATAATGGAGCTTAAGTGTAGAATAGTGCAAGAGATGGCATCCCAATGTCTTGTGGGCAGGTTTTTTACTCCCAGAATGCCTTGCTTTACCCAGAGTGCATTGTAGCTCCCACAATGCAATTACTTCATAAGGGGAATTCAACAGGTAATGTAACTGAAAGACCACTACATGGTGCTATAACCTAATTAGAATATACATTAACACAAGTATGTAAAATGAGATGTCAACACTTTTAGCATCAGATTCTGATCCATTGGGCAGAACAAAATGTAATAAATAAATATGCACTATATTGTTTTTTTTATTACGAGTCGCCCAATTGTCCCAACCCTGTGCTGCCACCAAAAGCCCCGCCCCCTGCCGGGCCACAGGAAAATTGGCCTATATGAAAGTGGTCCTTGGCACAAAAAAGGTTGGGGACCGCTGCTTTAGGGGGGCCCTACCGGACCCCCACTGCTTTTTTTATAATAGGCATTTTAGGCGCGGTAATGGCCCCTATTCACTTATCTCTCCCCGCTCCTGGCCAGGGGGGCCCCTATACACTGCGCATTACGTCATCGCGATGCACAGGGCCCAGGCTGATGCTGGAAGAGGAGAGGCCACAAGCAGGAGCGGGGTGAGGTAAGTGATGCAGCCAGGTTCTCCTTGGTTTTACGATCCAGTTTTAACAACCGGATCGCAAAACCTGGGAGAAATGGCACCATTGACCCAGTTCTGATACTAGTAGAGCAGAAAGCAACTGGCTTCCTGTTCTACCACTCATAGACTTGTAGGCCACAAGCCACACTGAGCCTGTGGCCCACAAGCTACATCCCAATACTTACCTGACTACTCTCCAGCGCCTCCTGCTTTTTCCTGGTCTGGGTGCACATAACGTCACATCAGTGCGCCTGGAGCAAGAAGGAGCTGGACCGGGGAGCAGACAGGTAAGTAATGACCTAATGCTGCTATAGGGGGGACTAGTGAAGAGTGGTCCCTTCACTATTCTCCACATACAGTAGCCCCTTCATTGGTCCTCTCTACTGTATGGGGACCATTGATGGGGCCATTATATTGTGGGGGGGGGCGCAGTGATGGAGGCCAATATCCCAGGTGACATTAAAGGGATTGTCCAGGATAACATTTTTTTTTTTTTTTTTTAATTTGGCTGGAGCATGGAAAAAAAAAAAAAAAAAAAACCCCAGAACTTACTCTCCCATCTCCAGTGTCTCCCAGGGCAGTTCGGTCCTGCAGCTCTGAAGTTCCCTCTGTACGTGACTGTCTGTGACGTCAAGTGACTCCTGTGGTCAATCAGCGGCCTAAGGGAAGGGACCTGGGATGTCACAGCCAGTGAGGACTTCCGGCAAAAGAAGACAGCGGAGCAGGACCAGACCACACTGGTATACGCCGGAGCACCAGGTAAAGGTGGGTATGGTTTTTTTTTGTTTTGCTTTGTTTTTCCACCTCCCCCACTATTTATAATAAAAAAAAAATATATAAAATTATGCTGGACAACCTCTTTAAAGTGTGGCACATTAGGGGGTATATTAAAGGGGTTGTCCAGGCATTATCCTCAGGAAAGGCCATAAATACCTCATTGGTAGGGGTCTGACACCGGACCCCTGGACTGATCAGCTGTACAGAGACACTTCCGGCGCCCGTCCTGTACACAATACAGGGCCAAAAGCAGAAAGCTTTGTCCTCTGTGTATTATCTTGGCTCCTATACTGCATCTCAGCACATATTGAAGTCAGTGCGATCTGAGCTGCAGTGAAGGCGCCGGGCTGCTATACAGTGGATGGACCTTTCTGTCTCCGGCCCTCGGCCTATCTATGTCCTCCCCACAGGATGTTAGCCCCTATCACTGCCCCCACACAATATAATGGCCCCATCACTGTTCCCCATACAGTATGAGGGACCAGTGAAGAGGCCACTGTATGGGCAGACCAGTGAAGTGGCCAAAAAAAAAAAAAAAAAAAAACCTTTAAAGAGGTTGTCCATAAATTGGAGCGACCACTGTGGTGGCCAGGGAGGTGTAAAAAAAAAAAAAAAAAAAAGCATACTCACCTGTCCCCAGCACCACGTTGTCCCCCGTCTGTGTCTGTTCGGTCTCATGGCGGCACCTCATTTCTGGAAATCCTGTACCTAATTGGTCTTAGCGGTCACATGAGGTGCAGGACTCCCAGCAAGAGGGCGCCAGCACAGGGTCGGACTGGGGTGCCTAGGGCCCACCAGTGGGATTGATTCTAGGGGCCCACCCTATTGCCATAAGAAATATCGCCCATCCAGATTTTGGCATCACGCACGTTTAACGTGCATTTTCGCGCACAATAAAGTGTGCAAAACAGAATATGTATTGTCCTTTGCACTACATCAAAGTGAGTTTTCTCTTAATCAATGCAAATATCACTTTTAGCTGAGCCTTAGTTTACTGTCTTTGAATAGAAAAATGTATTTTATTTTATATATGGGTATGCATGGTGCATATCTGAGTTCTGCGTGATGCAGATCTTAAATACATTCAGGCATGAGACCTACAAACTATATTATGTTCTACACACATACACGGAAAAGCAAACCAAAATTATTTTATTGCACAACCAAAGGCAACCAAGTAAATAATATTTAAATGTATAAGATAAAATTAAACATTAACTTATCCTCCATCACAGACATTAACTTATCCACCATCACAGATAGCGTTCAACAAACATTATAGACAAAATAGTGCAGATAGCTGGCCTGTTTTGCCAGGCAAAGTGACAAACATCAAAGTAGAAAACTGATGGACCCCATTACAGTCAAAGGGGTATTTTTTTCCAGTTTTTTCGTCGGAAACAAAGTCGGACATGCAGGACTTTGTGTCCGACGAAAAAAAAACGGCTTCGCGGCGCAGAGGGTGCAATCAGACACCTGCGCATTGCTTTAAAAACCCATTCAAATGAATGGGTTTTTAAGCAATGCTTCGCTAACCTGTCGCTATCTGGTGCCTATACAGTTTCCCGAGATTTTCACTCGGATTGGCAGCGGACGGACTCAAGCGCAAGTGTGAACCCACCCTAAGGAGCGCCTTATATGCCACAAAAAGATTTGTATATGCAGCAGAATGCAAGTTGTGATCATATAAAAGTCTATAGCAGCAGGTCAGGCAGTTTTCACAAGCTACATGTTTTCCATCATTCATGTCATCCTCACCATCAACATCAGCTTACATAATATCTATTGCAGAAGGGAATGGTTTTTTCAAAGTAGCGTAGTTCTCTAGGAAGCCATTTTTGGCAAGGAGGCCGGGAAGGTGAAGAAAAAAACACCATACTAACTTGTCCCCAATGCTCCGGTGTCTCCCACCACGGCCTGGTCCTGCTCCTCCCGGGTCTTGTTTTGGAGGAAGTCCTCACCTCACGTGACCCCTGAGGCCAATCAGCGGCCTAAGTAAAGAAACTGGGACGTCACCTGGGAGCAGCAGAACTGGACCGCGGTGGGAGACACCATAGCACCGGGGACAGGTGAGAGTATGTTTTTTTTTTTCACCTTCCCCAGCCTCTTTGCAAAAAACAGGTTATTCTGGACAACCCCTTTAACACTAACAATTTTTCTGTCCATGTACTATCTGTAAAAAATCATCATTCTTGTGCTGTCCATTTTTCACACTTACATTGCTACAGATGTGGAGCGATGCAGGAGTGATATTTTGCGCCTGCATTGCCCCCCCCCCTTTGCAGGAGCTGCTTGTAAATGCAAATGAATTACCGGGCAGTGCCTGCTGTGAATGCTTGAGACGCCTGTCAATTCATATGAATAGCTTGTCAGCTCCTGCTTCTCCCGACCTCCAATGTGATTGTGTTACTCCTGGTCACATTGATAGGAGTAACAACAATCACACAGCTAGTCCAGGGACTCTTCTGTAGCTAAGGAGTCCCTTCATTAGCTTATTCTGGTCACAAACCTTTGAGATGAGACAGAATTCTTTCTCATTTTCAGATCCACCGCACCAGAATAGAAGCCAGTTTCTATTTTACCACAGAAGACATATGAAAGAAGACAGCTGTAGGCGAGTATAATTTTTTTTATTATGCTTGTGTTTTTTCTCTTTCCGGTTACGATGATCCATTGGATTATGTCGGATTCGTTGGACTCCATCGATGATCATCATTTTTTTTTTTTTTTTAATTATTTAATAAAATGGTCAAAGGGTTGTCTGGGGGAGTTTTTATTTCAATAAAAAAAATTTCTCTCATGTCTCAAGTTTTTTTTAAATACTTTCTTACCCCCATTGTAATGGCAACTGTCTGATAGCATCCATTACTAAAGTGTGGCTTAATGTTAGCTGGTGAATATTTTAGCACTAACCCTCCAATTATTACCCCGGTACCTAACACCAAAAAGAGTTGAGTATCGTCCAATACCTGGCTGTCTAAAGAGACAGCCGGGGATTGGGGAAGTCACAGGTTGGTATTATTAGGCTGGGAAGGAGCAAAAACCGTGGCCCTTCCCACCCTAGTAATGTCTGGTTCAGAAATATTGGGGGGACCCTATGCTGCTTTATAATTGGAAAAAAAAACGACATTGCGTCCCCCCAATTTTTCATAACCAGCCGGATATAACAAGCAGGAGCAGCCTGACATTACAAGGGTGGGAAGGGCCACTGTTTTTGGGCCTTCCCAGCCTAATAATACCAGACTGCGACCGCCCCAATCCCCAGCAGTCTCTTTAGACAGCTGGGTATTGGACGATACCCAGCTCTTCCCGGCACCCCTGATGGTGTTGGGTACCGGGGTAATAATTGGAGGGTTAGTGCTAGAATATTCACCAGCTAACACTAAGCCACACCTTAGTAATGGATACTGTCTAACAGACAGTCACCATTACTAAGGGGGTAAGAAAGTATTTAAAAAAATCAAGAGACATGAGAGAAATTATTTTTATTGATATAAAAACTCCCCCTGACAACCCTCTTTGACCATTTTATTAAAAAATTAAACAAAAACGATGATCATCGATGGAGTCCAACGAATCCGACGTAATCCAAGCGATCCATCATAACCTGAAAGATAAAAAAAACACAAAAGATCCCAGCAGTATGAAAAATTTTAAAAAACTATAGTGACCTTCAGCTGTCTTCCTTCTTATTTTGTAAATTTAATGAACACTGGCTTCTATTCTGGCACAGGGGACCTGAAGTTGCGACAGAATCTTGACTCATCTGTGAGACAGAATTCTGTCTCATCCTAAAGGTAGGTGCGCCAGAATGAGCTAGTGAAGGGACTGCAAAGTTACATAAGAGTCCCTTCACTAGCTATGTGACCTGAGTTACTCCCACTCACATTTAAAGTAAGCTATTGAAGTGAAATACTGTCAATGTGCCTGGGAGTAAACCAATCACAATGAAGTGTAATAAGGGTACTACCCAGCTTTCCAAGATACTGACACGCCTCAACATAGGATCAATATTTTAAACACTTCAATGTGGTAGGGTTGAGAGTCGGGAGCTGAATCAGCTGATTGGTGCAGGATCTGGGAGTAAGCCCCCACACCGATCAGATGCTGATGGCCTTTCCTGTGGATAGATCATCAGTATCTATTGTATTCAAATCCTGGACAATGCCTTAAAAAATAAAAACAGATGACTATCAGTCAATAATAGATGTTGTGAAGCACCTACCCTGAATCACTGTCTATGCTTCCAGACCAACCGTCTGTGCAGTAGTCTCAGGTCTGCACAAGGGCATATGTTCTGGTGGATTCCAGTTTTCACGTTAAGCCTACTGTAGATAGAAGAATGCTTAATGCTGTCATTTCATTCACTGCAGAGAGGAAACAGAATTGGGTGCTATACAGAGGCGTAGCTAGGGGTTCGGCACAGGGAGGGCAAACATATCCAAGTGGGCCCCTACCTGGGTATACCGATGTTATCACTATATGGTGACCACAGATACTGGCTGTACACAGGGCTCTGCATACAGTTGAAGTAAATACAGTACAGGAAATGTTGTTACTTACAGGTGATGTCTCTGACTGTAATCTTTCACATTTCTCGTCTCTTCCATCTGGACCGCCATGACCACTTCTTCCATTCGCAACTTGTCTCTGTAAAGTTTGCAACACAGACATATTTGGCTCCTCACTTTTCCAGACATGTGACCCACATTTTTCTTGCCTATACAAAGTCCCCATCCTGCTGCTACCCCCAATTATAAAATACATGATATAAAAATCTCCTGTAAACATATGATATCCCCATATGTATCTTAAATTAACAATGCCCCTTTTTTTCCCCTTAATTAATTCCTCCTGTGTGCCCCCTTAAAGGGATTGTTCGGGATCAGAAATATTAATGCAGGCAGCAGGTTGTAAATAAAAATGCACTGACACTTACCTGCCCCCCCCCCCTCTCTGTCCCTGCCCTGGGCCAGCCATCACCTTCA
Source organism: Leptodactylus fallax (assembly GCA_947044405.1). Lineage (NCBI taxonomy): Eukaryota > Metazoa > Chordata > Amphibia > Anura > Leptodactylidae > Leptodactylus > Leptodactylus fallax. Next base: position 1,544,198 of record CAMRHE010000412.1, read on the forward strand.
CTGCACTATTTGTATAAGGAGCAGCTGCAGCACTGATGTCAAGTTGACAGGACAAGACCGCTGCAGCCAATCACTTCTCTCTACAGTACAGCAGTACATAGTGTTGGGCTGCTGCGATTCCGCTGTTGTGACATCTCGCTGCAGCCGCTCTGTATACAAGCAAAGGTGACAGAGACAGCCCAGTGCAAGTACAGGGGAGATTGTACATTATAACGCTCGCCTGCTGCCTGCTTTAAAATGTATGATAATACAACCCTTTAAATTAATAGTGCCCCTCAATTAATAATACTCCTGTATGCCCCCTTAAATCAATAATGTCCCTGTGCCCCCCCAATTTATAATACTCCTGTATGTCAGCTAATAATACCCCTTAATTAATAGTTCTCCTGTATATTCCCTTAAAGGGGTTGTCCAGGAATTGCAGAACTGGTGCAGGAGGCCGGGGAAGGTGAGATATTTAAAAAAAAAAAAAAAAAAACCATACTCTCCAGTCCCCAGCACTTTGGTGTCCCCCCCGTTGCTGTCAGGTCCAGCGTCGCCCGGGGGCTTGTTCTGGCGGAAGTCCTTGCTACACGTGGCCTCAGCAGTCACAGGAAAGGACCAGGGATGTCACTCGCATACGTCACTAGTGACCTCCTGGGTCCTTTTTTGTGACCACTGAGGCCACAAGTTGGCCTCAGCAGTCACATGTGGCGAGGACTTCTGCCAGAACAAGCCCCTGGGCAGCGTTCGACCAGACAATGGTGGGGAACATTGGAGCGCTAGAGACTATTGAATATGTTGCTTTTTTTTTTTTATGTTTCACCTTCCCCGGCCTACCTGCCCGATTACTGTAATTCCTGGACAACCCCTTTAAATAAAAAATGCCCACCTTAAATTAGTATAGCCCAATACCCTCTTACACCCTTACATAAATACTGCCTCCCAATAGTCCCCTTATATTAATAATGCCCCTGCTTGCCCTAATGACCCCTTATGGTTATTGGCCCTTAATATTTTTAAGGCTTCCCATCTCCCCCCCAAAAAAAACCACAACAATAATCCTCACCTGCCTGCAATTCCCCTGCTTGGACTTGCCACCGCCGACTCTCCTTGCTGTATCCTGCAGCCTACAAGATGCCGTCACCACAGGACGTCTGTGTCCCAGCACAGGCGGCATTATGTAGTGATGTCATTACGCCCGCCTGTGCCAGGACACTGACGTCTTAATTGTCGTTAGAGAACCTGTGTAAGGGTGGGTTCTCACTTGCGCTGGAGCCCGTCCGCCACAAATCCGACTGAAAATCTCGGGAAACTGTATAGGGACTGGATAGCGAAAGGTTAGCGACGCATTGCTTAAAAACCCATTCATTTGAATGGGTTTTTAAAAGCAATGTGCGAGTGTGCGCTTACACCCTCTGCACCGCGAATCCAGTTTTTTTCAGACATGCAGGACTTTGTTTCCAGCAAAAAAAACTGGATTCGCGGCGCAGAGGGTGTAAGCGCACACTCGCACATTGCTTTAAAAAACCCATTCAAATGAATGGGTTTTTAAGCAATGCGTCGCTAACCTTTCGCTATCCAGTCCCTATACAGTTTCCCGAGATTTTCAGTCGGATTCGCAGCGGACGGGCTCCAGCGCAAGTGTGAACCCACCCTAAGCCGCAATCCACTATAAGCTGGTGGCCCCCAACCTTTTTCACACCAAGGACCAGTTATAGGTTATAGAACGGCAGAACTGAAAGCTAATAGCTTTCTGCTCTGTCATGTATTTCAACTGTATCGGTGTCCTGTGCCGATGCAGTTGAAATTTTTATGTGCACTTGCGGTGGCCCCGTATTGGGCACCACAAAGTTATTGGGCCCCGGGCCGCCGCCCCCTCCCCCCCCCCCCCCCCCCCCCCCCGCTAGCTACTCTTCTGGTGCTATATTATCTTATTTTATATTGGTAGGACAGAGTCTAGTTGGGGCTTTAAAAGCGGTTTTCCAAGGCTGAGTAATTGATGACCTATGCAATCATCAATTAAAAATTGAAAGGGATCAGCACCTGTTCACGTGATGTGCGTGCTGCTGCCTCTTCAGTACTTACCAAGCACAGGTCCATAGTGACTGTGTGCCTGGTATCACAGCTCAGCCCATTCACTTGAATGGGACTGAGCTGTGATCAGGCCATGTGATCAATGAACATAATGTCACATGTCCTGTGAAGTAGAAGCAGCACTCCGAGAGGGCCACTGCCTCTTTAACCAGCTGAACCACAGGAGGACAAGGTGTCGGACCCCCAACAGATCTGCAAATGATGACATTTCTAAGGATAGGTCAACAATAAAAAAAAAAAGGAAAGTCCTGGAAAACCCCTTTAAGCTAAGCCCCACATGGCGTCCCGCAGCAAAAAAGCTCTGCGGGAAAAACCATGGCACCAACGCATTGCAGTTCTTCCTGCAGCGCTTTTGACAGAAAGTTTGCAGAGGTTTCCTCTGTGAACTTTCTGCTTCCATTATACCTATAGGAAAACCGCCGGCATTTCCATAGGTATAATTGACATGCTGCGATTTCCAAAACCGCAGCGGTTTTGGCAATCGACGCATGACTGCAACACGTATATTAACGGAAAGTGGGGGTGGGAATTGCTAGAATTCCATCCACTTTGCTGTGACTGTAAAACGCCGCTTTTTTTTTCCACGGCGTTTACACCGCAGGTGAACCGCGGTGTTTACACCACATGTGGCCCCCGGCCTTAAGGACAGAGAAGTGCCCTGACTATGGCTCTTGAAATGTGGTGACACAAGTCCCCACTGACCTACACTTCCTGCACCTGAATTCCTTACATGCTCCAGGATTATTAAGAGGCCAGAGTCACCTATCTACTACTACTTTATCCATAGGACCAGGGGCGCACCGCTAATAAGGCGAAGGGAGGCAGCCGCCTCAGGCGGCACTGTCCGTCACTGTCTGGGGGGGCGGCATTTTTACTATCCAATGTAAACCAGCCCAGGGGCCTGTCCTGGGCTGGTTTACGAGATGTCGCATCTCAGCGCAGGCGGCGATACAATGACGTCATCGCGCCGCCTACGCTGAGACACAGACGTCGCAGACAAGAGGAGGAGGCTGCATCAAGGCATCGAAGGTAGGTGCGCATAACTTTTTTTTATATATAAATAGGCCGTAACCTGCTGGAGTATCCCCGGCAGGTAACGGCCTATTTATTTACCTACCCCGCGTCTGCTCGTGGCCGCCTCTGCTTCCCCTTCTGCTATGGGACGCAGAAAGGGAAGTGGATGCTGCTGTGAGCAGCCGCAGGCATCGGTAAGTGAGGCCGTGGGCCGCAAATACTACTATTATTATACTCCGGGATCTTTTCAGACCCCGGAGTATAATAATCGGACACCCAGGGGAGGTGAGAGAACATAAAAACATATCCTACTTACCTCCCCTGCGATCCGATGTTACTCCGAGCAGGCTTGAGGCCTCTGGTGACGTCATCAAGTCGCTTCGCCGGCCTGATCACGTGACATGCGCGCGCAATTAAACAGGGCCGAAAGCTGCAAGGAGTGCACTGGTGTCCAGGATAGGTAAGTAACACTGGTTTTTATGTTTTTCACCTCAGCTGGGTCTCCGTTCATTATACTCTGGGGTCTGAAAAGACCCCAGAGTATAATAATAGTTCATGGGTGGGCCACTATGGGGCATAATACCCTGTGCAGGGACCACTGTGGAGCATAATACAAGTGCAGGGGCCACTATGGAGCATAATACCCTGTGCAGGGGTCACTATGTAGCATAATAAAAGTATAGGGGCCACTATGGAGCATAATACCAGTGCAGTGGCCACTATGGAGCATAATACCGTGTGCAGGGGCTGTGGAACATTATAGTGTGTGTAAATGGGGCACTATAAACAGGGGCTATGGCACCTGTTTATATTATACGCTGTCTGTTTATAGTGACCGTGTGATGTAATTCCAGTTTTGTCACATACTGTAGACATGTACAGGACGAGCCTGTAGTTACATTACATGACCGCTATTAGATGAATGACACTATGTAAACAGAGAAGCTGTCATGGCGCTTACACAGGTACCATTCAAACAGCTGATCAGTGGGGGTCGTGGGTTTTTGAACCCCACTGATTAGTTTATTAATGACCTGGAAAACCTTTTAATTAGTTAACACCTGGGGCATTATTAATAAGGGGCACTATTTATACAGTATATCTCACAGAAAATAAATGGTTTCAAACGATAAAACGTAACTTTTAATATTTTAAAATAAAAATTGCACAAAGGACGTCCACTAATCTACTAAAAGACAGATCAATGTGGTCTGTGCCTGCCTATTCAAAGTTTATTCAGGATTTAAATGTTAGACAGTATTCACACTCTCCAACTTTCCACTGGACCTAGGGTGTAATAAGATACTTTCACCACCCTTAGACTAAGGTTATAGTATCACGGCTGCATCATACAACAGGTCAGTATTTTGTCAGTTGCTCTTAGTGCTAGGAAAACCCAAACACCTGGTCCCCACACACATAATTTGTAAAGCCTCACTGACTAGACTCCTGCACAGCCATGATATACCTCCACAACCCTAGTCTGTAGTATGTACATATGCCAGTAATCTAGGTACAGGTCACAGTAACTTCATTTCCTGTCATTAAAATGTTATGAACATAAGGGAAACTATGATATTCTGACCCTTATACTCAATAAACCCTTATATTGCAGCCATTACTGATATCCCCTATGTTGACTCCAGGGATATACAGCTACCATTTCCATTAGTGACTCAAGTTCCACCAACTAATCTCCAGGCTAATCAGACTGCCCCAGTCTCCTGTCAGTCCTTCATGCCCCCAAGTGGTATGGCTTGTGGTCAACTAACTCAAAAATAGAAAATAAACTTGCTCTACGCGTTTCCCCTGTGTTATCTATATCAGGTTCATCAGGAGCCAATGCTAATAAACTTATCAGTTGGTCTAAGCTGCTATAAATATTTATCAAATATGCAGTTACAACTGCAGTTCCTGGAGCACTGATGGTGTGCTCCAGTGTATAAGTCACAGCTGGAAGAAATGGCCATGGCGGTCCAAAGGGAAGAGAAAGGAGATGTGAAGGATTAGTCAGAGACGTCACCTGTAAGTCACAAAATGTTACTGCACTGTATTCACCTAAATGATAGAGGATAAATACCTGATTGATGGGGGTCTGGGTGGGAATTCAGCCTGACCGCAGCCATATATAGGCGTGTCACTTGGTGGATGGACGAACCCGCCGGGCTCTCATTCACTTCAATGGGAGTGCCAAAGATACCACTGCATAGGACAGACCATAATGAATCCCGGTTCCCGGTCCTGAGAATGGGGTTGTTTTTCTCACCACAGTGAATTTAGTCTAACTGAATCCAGGTTGAATGTAGCCGTGCCCTGCTGGATAGGAAGCATCCATGCCCTCTTTTACTTTAATGGGAGTAACTGATACAGCCTAAGTACTGTACTTTACTATCTCAGGCACTTCCATTGAAGTTAATGGGAGCACGGTCGCCTCCCGTCCAGCTGGGCACAGTTACATTCAGCCTGGATTCAGTTAGAAAAAAAACACCCCAATTCTGAGGGCTCTATCCTATGGATAACAGATAACTATTCTTCATGGCATAACACCTTTAAAAAGGTTATCCACCTTCTAATATTCTAGGCCCGATTCACACGACACTGCCCAGCACAGTGCACACCCAAGGAGAATCTGTATTCAAGGTTCCCTGATTGACATGAATCTATTGAGGGATCCATAAAATCACCAAAAATAGCCGGTTCTATTTCTTTCTTGGATCATTCACACAGACGGTTAAAACAATGGTCGTGCGAATAGCTCCACTAAAATCTATCGGACCGTGTGCTGTTAATACAACAGCCAGCGCACGGTCTTGGAATTCTGTTGTGTGAATGAGCCCTTAGATCTGTGGAAGTCTGACAACCTGGACCCCTGCAAATCAGTTGCACCAGGACAGCGTGACTCCCAGTTCATTACATACCAGGAGCCACACTGCTCTCTCACTGTACAAAGTGCAGCTGCGGCTTTTGGTACTGTAGTGCTGCCTCATAGACTTCAATGGAACAGCACTGCAGTACCTAAAGCCACTACTACACTTTATATGGCTAGTGAGCAGCGTGGCTCCTGGTATGGTAACATTACTGAGAGCCATGCTATTCCAATGTAGCTGATCTACGGGGGGGGTCCTGTGTGTTGGAACCCTGCAGGTGGTATATCAATATTAGAATGTGGATAATCCCTTTAAAGGGGTTGTCCAGGCAAAAATGTATTTTTTAATTAGATTGGGAGAGGTGAAAAAAAATGAAAAAAAAAAAACAAAAAAACCCCCACATATCCCTGTCCCCGATGCTCATGTGTCCCCCAGTCCTGCAGCTCTGTTGTTTTCTTTCAGCGCAAGTCCCCACCACACATGACTGCTAAGGCCAATCCACAGCCACGGCGAAGGGACGTCACTATCTGTGGCGTTCCCGGGTCCCTTCTGAAGGCCGCTCATTGACCTGAGTAGTCACGTGACCGCCGAAGCCAACCGTCGGCCTCATTGGAAGGGAGCGGGGACGTCACAGCCAGAAGACAGCCAAGTAGCAGGACCGGACTGCAGTGGGAGGACACTGGAGCATCGGAGACAGGTGAGTAGGGTATTTTTTTGTTTTTTTTTTTCACCTCCCCTGGCATAAATAAAAGTAAAAAAATTAACAACATATTGACAAAATTATATTGTATTGGGGGTTGGTTAAAAAGGTTATACCTGCCATATAAATAAATCAGCCCCATAGCATTTACACTGTATGAATAGGATGCATGACGTTAAATAGGATGCATGACATTTTTTTTTAACATCATGCATCCTATTTGTACAGTGTAAATACTATTTATTTATTTATTTATTTATTCTTCTTACTTATACAGTATAGCGCCATCATATTCCGCAGTGCTTTACAGACATTGACAGTCACTGCCCCATATAGGGCTCACAATCTACATATGACTGTCAATGTCTGTAAAGTGCTGCAGAATATGATGGCGCTATACAAGTAAGCATAATACAAAAATAAATGGGGCTGATTTAACACAGCTTGTGTGCTAAAAAAAAGTAATGTACAAGCCATTAAAAAAGTAACAATTATTTTGCGCAAGTGAAAATTTTTTCAAAAAAAATTGAGACTTTTTGAGTTTTGCACACCATTTTTCTGGCCCTGTCATTTTTATCATCATTTACTTCAGTTTTCTAGTGTTAATGATGCCAGATATCTACATCAGCAAGGACTAATTTATGTGCGCACCTCATTATAAATTAGGCGCAAAACTCCGGTGGTGGAAAACATTGTTTTTGATGAATAAGCCATGACTCCTGTCATGTGGATTACCGTGTCGCCTTGTAACTCCTTCACTCATGTTAGTGAATGGAGTCGCATTGCAACCTGAGGGTCCCAATGCGACTCCATTCACTAACATGTGAAAGAGTCCCATGGCGACACGGCGATTTTTGGTTGCATGATGGAAGTTGTAGTGTAGCCATAGCCTTATGTTAGGTTCACATCTGCGGCAAGCTCTCTGTCATACAGGTCCGCTACGGGACCTGAACGACTGAGAGGCGGACTGTTAAAATGGCGGTTATACACAGACAACGGCAGACCCCACTGACTATAATGAGGTCCGCCGGTGTCTGCCATTTTCAAACTGAAAGTGACGGACAGAAAAGTCCTCAGCAGTTTCTGCAACTTAGGTATTGTTATGCTGGAGCCCTAGAGCAGGCATCAGCATAACAATACAGTGGGACATTCGTTTTGGGGGGTGGACTACAACTCTCAACAGATCCAGAGCATCTGGAGCTGCTGGGGGTTGTAGTTCTCAGAGGGGTCAGTGAAGCTGAAAGATTTGGGGGCAAAATAGGGGGAAAAAGTTGTTTTGTGTGTGTGGGTAAATAGTACTTACCTTCACACTGTTGTTCTGGGCTCCTCTCATGACGTCATTGACGCTTGCAGCAATGTGCTGCAATTTGATTGGCTCCAGCAGCTGCCGATCAGGATGCAGGATTCAGGAGGCGGGCCCATAACAAGGTAGGGACAGTCTCCCGCCGCTGCGCTCCGCCGGCAGCCGGCCATCTTTATGGTAGTAAAGTCCAGCCCCTGACTATTACTAATCCACATTTTGTCAATGTAAACGCATTGGTCAGGGGCCTGATCGGGACAACAGAGTGCTGAGGACAGGTAAGTATGCTTTTTATTTATTTATTTATTTTTTATTTTACACCTCCCACCCGGCACATGGGTTGCTCCAATTTCCAGACAACCTCTTTAAAGGATTCATCCATCTTTCTAATATTGATGGCCAGTCCTTAGGATAGGCCATCAATATTACATCTGTGGGGGTCTGATAGCCAGGACCTCTGTAGATCAGCTTTTCCATGACAGTGCGGCTACAGGTAATGATAACATTTCTAGGAGCCACACTGTTCACTTGCCATACAGAGTGTAGTGGTGGGTTTAGGTAGTGCAGTGGTGCACATCGTATGGCAGGTGAGCAGCGTGGCTCCCGACATATTACCTTTAGTCGACCTGTCTCGGTACAGCTGATCTGTAGGGGTCCTGGCAGTGGGCCCCTAGAAACAATTCCATTGGTGGGCCCTAGACATCCCAGTCCGACACTGGTTACATCCATGTTTAAAGGAGCTTGGAAATGTCCTCCCAGTGTAGGCCTGGAAACTTGGGCCTTGGTTGGGAAGCTTCCCCACACAGGGTGGCCCCAAGCTATCTCTAGACATGAGGAGAACTACCAAAACACACACAGTCCTCACAGCTAGAAGGCAGTATTATAATAGTTATATTCTTGTATATAGGAGCGGTATTATAGTAATTATATTCTTGTACATAAGAGACAGTATTATAATAGTTATATTCTTGTACATAGGAGCAGTATTATAGTAGTTATATTCTTGTACATAGAGGGCAGTATTATAGTAGTTATATTCTTGTACATAGGAGGCAGTATTATAGTAGTTATAGTCTTGTACATAGAGGGCAGTATTATAGTATCTATATTCTTGTACATAGGAACAGTATTATAGTAGTTATATTCTTGTACATAGGAGCAGTATTATAATAGCTACAGTGGGTATGGAAAGTATTCAGACCCCTTTACATTTTTCACTCTTTGTTTCATTGCAGCCATTTGCTAAAAGCAAAAAAGTTCATTTTATTTCTCATTAATGTACACTCAGCACCCCATCTTGACAGAAAAAACAGAAATGTAGATATTTTTGCAAATTTATTAAAAAAGAAAAACTGAAATATCACATGGTCATAAGTATTCAGACCCTTTGCTCAATATTGAGAAGAAGCCCCTTCCTTTTAAGCTAGTACAGCCATGAGTCTTCTTGGGAATGATGCACATCTGGATTTGGGGATCCTCTGCCATTCTTCCTTGCAGATCCTCTCCAGTTCCGTCAGGTTGGATGGTAAACGTTGGTGGACAGCCATTTTCAGGTCTCCAGAGATGCTCAATTGGGTTGAGGTCAAGGCTCTGGCTGGGCCAGTCAAGAATGGTCACAGAGTTGTTCCGAAGCCACTCCTTTGTTATTTTAGCTGTGTGCTTAGGGTCATTGTCTTGTTGGAAGGTGAACTTTCGGCCCAGTCTGAGGTCCAGAGCACTCTAGAAGAGGTTTTCTTCCAGGATCTCTCTCTGTACTTGGCCGCATCCATCTTTCCTTCACTTGCAAACAGTCGTCCTGTCCCCCATAGCATGATGCTGCCACCACCGTGTTTCACCGTTGGGATTGTATTGGGCAGGTGATGAGCAGTGCCTGGTTTTCTCCACACATACCGCTTAGAATTAACGCCAAAAAGTTCATTCTTCGTCTCATCAGACCAGAGAATCTTATTTCTCATAGTCTGGGAGTCCTTCATGTGTTTATTGGCAAACTCTATGCGGGCTTTCATATGTCTTTTGTAACCTTGGCCAGATCTGTGCCTTGCCACAATTCTGTCTCTGAGCTCCTTGGGCAGTTCCTTTGACCTCATGATTCTCATTTGCTCTGACATGCACTGTGCGGTCTTATATAGACAGGTGTGTGCCTTTCCTAATCAAGTCCAATCAGTTTAATTAAACACAGCTGGACTCCAATGAAGGAGTAGAACCATCTCAAGGAGGATCAGAAGGAAATGGACAGCATGTAAGTTAAATATGAGTGTCACACAGGGGCGTAAATACCGGGGTAGCAGCGGTAGCGACTGCCACAGGGTCTAGTTAGGCATACTCATCTTCACAGGCCACACTACTGGTGAATTATCTAGCTATTCAGTAGTAAGGACTAAGACTCAGAGAATTCTATAGACTTGTAACTCTCAGAGAGGAGCTTCTGAGGAAGTCTAGAAGCGATATCTTATACATTGTCACATTTCTTTGGCTTGCAAACTGACCTACTATTATATTTACTCGGTTGTACTTTGTTTGGGGGGAATAGGGGTATTTTGATAAGTTTGTAAGCTCTTGTGTTATACCGCCGATGCCCCTATCACACTCACTGAATTGTTCCTGTGACTAGGGTGATAAAAAGGTAACAAGCGGCTGGTTAGTTGCAGCCTGCAGATAGGTAAAAGCTTGGAGTATATTGGAGCCGCACATGAAAGGGCACCGCGCTGTACAACACCAGGGCCTCAGCTTCCTGGCTGAGTGTATGTAAATAGTTGAGAGTGTTTTTTTTGGTAAAGAGGTGTTACTATACAAAGTAAAATTTAGTTTTTTACTAAATTGATTTGGAGTCGCTTCCTTTGTTCTTGACTTCGCTGTATCCTGGGGAGCCCACCCCGATACACGGCTTACAACTGCATTTCACAATACCATACTGTTGGTGCCACAGTGTTGGCATACAATGGTCCCCACATCAAAAAACCTTTTCTATGCCAGTGTACTAGAGGTTCACTGTGTGGTGTCAGTGGTGTGAGTAGTCTAGGTATGTTGGTGTCTCATCTACCATAACTTGTGGGTGGTGGCAGATATTTGTGTGGATATGTGCAGATGTGGGGTCACGTTACTCCTTTGTAGCTTAATGTGATAAGTGAGTTTGAAAATGAGTGTGGAAATGGAGTCTCCCTTTAAGTTCACATACAGATTCACATGTGCTTGTGTGGTAAGTGGGTGTTTGGAAACCTGACACTGCAGATCAGCTTTCATTCTGAAAACTGACCTTAAGCATTATGACATGGCCACTACACAGTGAACGGAGCTGATCAGTGAGTTGCTGGGTAATGGACCCCTCTGATGTGATATTGAGGACCTGTCCTAAGGATTTGTGGCCCTTGTAGCGACTAGTGATAAGGGCTAGGACTGCTGGGCATTTTGGTTGTCATGGAGAATTTCAAATTGAATTGGACTTCGCCACCATGTTATGTGAGTGGTTAGGAGGAATTAGGAGGAGTTATATATAATTTGTGAGGCACCCCCCAATGATGCATTTCCCCATGTTGTTATAGTACCACCCGTTACTGGTTTCTCTGTTGCGGGCGTCAGCGGCCATCTACCCTGGCTGTTCCTCAGCGACTTCTCCATGATTGGGTGGCCTGCATGCCTCCTACTGCCTTATTTGATGCCTTTGTATTGGTTTTGTTTCTTTTTGTTATTATTTACAAAAACCTCAATAAAAACTGATTAAACATAATTTGTGGGGCACGTAGGACGAGGCACTTACCCTCTGTCATGGCGGACGAGAGGAACGGCACTCCAGGACCTGGAGAGGCTGATCTTGGACCGTGTGAGGAGCGTGACCATGTGAGGACGTCAGTGGCTGGAGGATCTTCTGTCAAAGGCTGCGGCTGGTGTCCCGTCCGGTGAACAGGAGAGGGTCCCTTCAAGTGAGGTCGAGGAACGTCAATCCCGCAGGCCCCACCGTCTGGTCAGGAAGCCTTCCCGACTCAGCCCCAGCCCGCCCGAGCGTGGAGGCAAGTGCAGGCTACCGGGGGGCAGCGGCATCGGCACCCTCCGGTCTCTCCTCGGATCGGAGGACCGGGAGGCACGCAGAGCAGAGATGGCAGCGGCAGTCTGCGGAGGAAGGCAGGATACAGGCTTCACCCAGCAGCCGTGCGGAGGCTGGCCGGCCTACAAACAAGATGGCTGCCATTGAGCCTCCCGCGGGAGCGGGGGGGGGTGAAGGTGGAGGCGATTCTTCAGGCGGTGAGTAAAGTCCACCTGGGGCTGAGGGATCACTTCCCTCGCTGCCAGCAACGGGCTCGGCGGTGCGTGCGCCGGTGGGAGGGTGCGGGGCTTCCATGGGTCCCGGGTACACAACTTTCCCACATGCGGAAAGCTTTTCTGCTGGCGCTGGGTTTGCCAGCACTGCCCCCCCCCCCCCCTCACACACAGCCCTGCAGTACCGATGTCTCACTCCAGGAGCCTCAGCACCACCTTGGGATAAGTCCTTCCCCACTCACACAAGTGTCCCCTCCTGGCCAGGCTGCTGCTACAGAACCTGGTGTCTTAACACAGGGCTTGTCACACATACTTTCGTCACAGGCCCTTCCTTCCCCGTGGTACTCTTGGTCCCCAGGGGCGTCAAGGGTCACCAGGGATAGGCCAGCCTCACGTCAGAGTGGGCGGCACATGACTAGGAGCAGGTCGGAGGTCACGGGTCTATGCTGCGAGTTCACAGGTCAGGGATACTTCGCTGGCACTGTCACCTCGAGTCTATGATTTGCCTGCTTCTTCTGAGTCTTCTTCAGGTTCCAGGAGGTTTCATCATCACAGACACCGTAACAGAGAGGAGAGTCATCTCATCCGTCACCGACGGGATTATCGCCGTCGGAATCGTCGGTCCCGGGAGGAACATTCGGGGTCCAGGTCGTCGAGTCGGCTTCCCCGCAGAAGGGTAGACGAGCGTCTTCGGCTTGCCTCGCGCCATTCTTCGCACCAATCTAGGAGGGACTCTTCACGCCATTGAGTCGGGATCTGCATCTCACCGGTTTTCCCAGGCTTCAACGCACAGTTCTGCACCAAGGGATTCTCCGGGGGTGTTCCACTGCCCCGCGGAACCACCAGTACCACAGACAATACCTACCCCAACACCAGCGCCGCCATTATTGGACACAGGGCCCAGGAGAGACGGTGAGTAAGCTTGCCTTCCCGCCTGGTCAGCCCTAGCTAACCCGACACACGGCGAAGATCTCGCTTCAGTATTAAGGCGCATGCTTAGTCAGCTAGAAAGTAATTGTAGTGGGCAGGCTTCTGTGGGAGGCTTGGGCAGGGAGACACCTTCGCCTGTCAGCTGTCCACAGGGTTTTCGAGATTCGATTTTTTGCAGGGTCGCCCCCTTAGGTACGCATGAGTACGTAGACATTTGGTCTCTCTTATCCACTGACCAAGTTACGCTGGATAAAGAGAGGGTTTTCGAACGGGGTGCGGATAGGAAGCCAAGAGTCACAAAAACTTTTGGCAATTGGGTTCAGGCTTTTGTGGTGCTAGCACACATTTTGCACTAACATTGCCCCGCTAAAGGAGCTGAGCTTTTCATCTATCTGGATATTATATATATAGCGCCAACAAGCTGCACGGTGGTGCAGCTTGGTGGCGTTATGACGAGGAGTTCAGGTGGCGGTTAGCCTTGACCCCAGCTGTTGGCTGGGCGTCGAAGGCGACCGACGTCTGGATACAACTTATCCTTGCTCAGAGGCCGCAGCGGCCCTTTCCAGGTAGTGCCGGGGGACATCCCCCGTTCAGGGATCAATTACTCACAAACCTACAGGGTCCTGCTGGTTGTACAACGAGGGACACTGTAGGTTTTTCTCCTCCTGTAAGTTCCGGCATGACTGCTCGATCTGCGGGGGTAACCACGCAGTGCTGCAGTGTTCACGTCGGGGAAAACAGCCAGCCAAAGTGGGTACGCCCGGCGTCGGAGAGAACGCCAGTGAGAGGACGCATTCTGCGTCAATGGCTGGACCTATATCCGCGGAAGCGGGAGGCAAAACTGCTTGAGGAAGGGTTTAGGGTCGGTTTTGTTATTCCGTTTAAGTAGTCAACGGTTTCCTCCTTTTGAGGTATTTTAAAGTCTGTTTTGTCTAATGTCCCTTTGGCGTGGGATAAGGTGATGAAGGAAGTTGAATTTGGTAGGATGGCTGGCCCCTTTGTTGAGCCTCCTTTTCCCAATTTGCGAGTTTCCCCTTTGGGGTTAGTCCCCAAGAAGGAGAGTGGTAAATATCGCTTAATTCATCACTTGTCCTACCCCAAAGGCGAGTTCCTTTTTGGAGTGGGTAGTGCGCTTCGAAACCGGTTATCAGTCGATATTGCACTATTTAGACAATTTTCTGTTCATTGGGACGGCCGATTCTACCGTTTGTGATTTTATTTTGTGCTCTTTTCGGGGTTTGATGGAACGTTGTGGAGTCCCCTTGTCCGAGGAAAAAACGGTACGTCCTGTAACTTGCCTTTCTTTCCTGGGGACAGAAATCGATTCGATGGCTATGGTTTTCCGTTTGCCAAATAACAAACTGGATCATCTAGTCCAGGCAGTAGAGGAGGTGGAGCTCTCCAAAAAAGTTACCTTGCATCAGATGCAAGTGCTTTTGGGTCTCTTAAACTTTGCTTGCAAGGTGATACCCATGGGGCGAACTTTTTGCTGTCGTTGGCGACTCGGGGGGTCCTTGCTCTTGGAGGACATTCTGGTGCCATTCTTTATTCATGGCTGTGTTTTTAGGCAAGACTGTGAGAGAGCCGATTCCCTTGGCTGAGAAGCAACCCCACACATGAATGGTTTCAGGATGCTTTACAGTTGGCATGAGACAAGACTGGTGGTAGCGCTCACCTCTTCTTCTCCGAATAAGCTGTTTTCCAGATGTTCCAAACAATCGAAAAGGGGATTCATCAGAGAAAATGACTTTACCCCAGTCCTCAGCAGTCCACTCCCTGTACCTTTTGCAGAATATCAGTCTGTCCCTGATGTTTATTCTGGAGAGAAGTGGCTTCTTTGCTGCCCTCCTTGAGACCAGGCCTTGCTCCAAGAGTCTCCGCCTCACAGTGCGTGCAGATGCACTCACACCTGCCTGCTGCCATTCCTCAGCAAGCTCTGCACTGCTGGTAGCCCGATCCCGCAGCTGAAACACTTTTAAGAGACGGTCCTGCCGCTTGCTGGTCTTTCTTGGGCGTCCTGGAGCCTTTTTGGCACCAATGGAACCTCTCTCCTTGAAGTTCTTGATGATGCGATAGATTGTTGACTGAGGTGCAATCTTTCTAGCTGCAATACTCTTCCCAGTTAGGCCATTTTTGTGCAGTGCAATGATGACTGCACGTGTTTCTTTAGAGATAACCATGGTTAACAGAAGAGAAACAATGATGGCAAGCACCAGCCTCCTTTTAAAGTGTCCAGTGGTGTCATTCTTACTTAATCATGACAGATTGATCTCCAGCCCTGTCCTCATCAACACCCACACCTGTGTTAATGGAGCAATCACTGAAACGATGTTAGGTGGTCCTTTTAAGGCAGGGCTGCAATGATGTTGAAATGTGTTTTGGGGGATAAAGTTCATTTTCTAGGCAAATATTGACTTTGCAAGTAATTGCTGTTAAGCTGATCACTCTTTATAACATTCTGGAGTATATGCAAATTGCCATTAGAAAAACTGAAGCAGTAGACTTTGTAAAAATTAATATTTGTATCATTCTCAAAACTTTTGGCCATGACTGTACTGTGCGTTGGCCACTGTGGAGCATTAAACTGTGCAGGGGCCACTGTGAAGCATATTATACTGTGCAAGGGCCACTGTGGAACATATTATACTGTGCAGGGGCCACTGTAGAACACATTATACTGTGTAGGGGTCACTATGGAGCACATTATTCTGTGCAGGGGCCACTGTGGAGCATTATACTGTGTGGGGGCAACTGTGGAGCATATTATGTTGTAGAGTGCGACTGCTGGATGTGGCAGAGTCAAAACCAGACAGACATTTGTATATAACAGGAACAGACTTTAGTGAAACATGAATGCAGTAACAGAAAATCCAGCTCACATGGTGAATAACAGATCTGGTACAACACACACACTAACAATACAGGAAGTGTATATCAACAGCATCAAAAACAACAAAGTACAGAGTGTCTCCAGATAAACATTTAGTAACAGCTACATCTAGTGTCATAAATGTGAACTGCAGTCAATCCAGCAAATATAGAGACGAAGCTGGCTGTTGCGTATCTCCAACAAAACTGCCATGTTGGCACTTTGTGATAATTTAGTGGGTTTTGGGTTACAGTTTCTGCACTCGGTCTCAAACAGGTTCGCCATCACTACCTTATACCCTCTAGAAAAGCTGGATGACAAACTGTAACACCCTGTCCACCCAGCTTTTCTAGACTACTGAATGGAAAGCTTTCTTTTCTATGCATCATTGCATCTCTTATTTTGCTATTCAGGACTCTAGAAAAGCTATGTGGAGCCCTTGTGGGATTAGTAATTGATATCATACTGGGTGTCATCCAGCTTTTCTGGAGTCCTGAATGACATCAATACATCCTTTATCACTATATAACAAGTGGCAGCTGAGACTTTGATTGTCACAGCTTTTCTAGTGTCCTGAAAGGGTCTAGTTATACAGTGATAGGGAAAGTTTGCCTTTGTTATAAATGTAGAGTTGCCATTCAGGGCAATAGAAAAGCTGCATGACAACTAATATGGGTGCAGTAACAGCTTCCACAGGGGTTTTCACCCAGCTTATGTGAGTACAGAATGGCAAAAAGCTCTGATTATCCAATGAGAGTGGATGTATTGATGCAAAGCAATGTATATTTGTCATTCAGGACTCTAGGAAAGCTGGATGAGCTGTGACTGACACCATACTGGTTGCCAACAAGCTTTTCTAGAGTCCAGAATGAAAATTGTGCCTATGTAGTGTGCGTAGACATGTATAGAGTATATGACAAGACAGACTGGCCGTTTTATTTTTCCATGTTTTTTTCTTCCTCATACCCCATAATAAGTAAAGGTCCAGGGGCGGTGATGGAAAATAACAAACACCTTGCCTCACCTCTCCTAGACATCCTTGCTTCAGATGGCTGACCTCGGCTTCTTCTTCGGGTCTGCAGCTGATGTCACGTTTCCCAGATGCCAATCACACGCCTCAGCGGTCACGTGGGGCAGCTCCTGAGGTCCAATCACAGGCCTCAGCGGTGACCCCTAGGGTGCGTGATGTTAAACTCAGGCCAGAAATGGCCAGATGACGCCGGACACCCAGGACAGCTGAGTATAAATGTTTATTTTATTTCCACTGGGCAAGCTTCTATTGGAAAGGGGTGGCTGTGACTGGTGGGCCAGTCCGCCGCTGATTATACCCCAGATTGTTACTAATTAATTAAAATATACAATTGTGCTATTTTTATTTACGTCATTTAATGATCACTTTAAATATTTGTTGGTGATACTGAAGATATATAAATTTATTTATATAATTTAACAATAAAAATTTGCAAAAACCTTATTTTAATAATTTTTTTCATTAAGTATGTTTTTTTCTCATACCAATCTTTTCCTTTTCTTGCATGTGTACAATATGTAGAGAAATCTCTTCTATATACTGGTATGTTGTATGCTTAGATAATATATTATTAGGCATACAATGTACTGGCGTATAGAGATCTCTATATAAAATACTATATAGAGATCTCTCTAAATTCATGGAGGATCTTCGGGAACCACCTCATTAACATTCACAGCACTGATATGATGTCATTGCTCAGTGAATACTAAGGCCCTGGCGGCTGAATGTACGAGGCTTTGCTCTTTTTCACCAGGGACCTAAAAATCTGGCGACTCCCAGGATTACTGGGTGAGTTGACATATCTGGCTGCTTAAATGTCCTTGCAGGGTTACAATTGCCCGGAAGAATATAGTCTATGGGTGGTCCGGAAGTGGTTAAAGATCTATAGATGCTCATCTACTCAGACTAATTCGACAGGCATGACATGTCCCTTAAAGTAATCCCTACGATCAGCGATCTCTGCAACCGTTACCAGCTGGTGACCAAGATGTTGGCCATCGAGGGCCAGGACTGTGTATTACAGAGCATGTGCAGGGATGAAGGCCATGCTCCTGGGTCCTGATCTGTGTTCCCTTAGGACATGGACCGCCTACCTTATTTCTTATCCAATCAAAAGTGAAGAATTTACATAATTTCCCAGAATGCATTGCTGCAACTCTCCCTGAGTTTAATGAATAGTTGAAAGAATAAATTAAATGAGGCAAAATTTCTTGAAATCTGGCATTTTGCTCTGTGGTCTACTAGGGTGGGCGGAGCCTCAGCAGCTGGTTTATATAAGCTGGTCCTGTCCATACATGGCTGAGGGATCGCTGGGGTGAGGGGCGCTGGGGTGGGGTTTCAAAAGCTGAAATTTTTTTTTTTGCCATGGTGTACATTTTTAACAATTTACACAAAATGTTCTGGCATTACTGTCCAGCACCAACCTCCTTACATAGCAGCAGCTTCACTCATCTGACAGACCTAGATTTTTTTTTTTTTCATAACTAGGATTCCAACTCAAGCTTCCAGAGGAGACTTTGACCTGAACACAGTTCCTTAAACCACTCTGCCATCCTCATATGGTGGAGCAGTAGGTAGACCTGTGCCAGGCCACGCTGACCTCACAAGTGCAGAACACACTCTATAACTAAGACAGGTTGGCCTCATAGAGCCAACCTCAGTGCAACATTCATTTAACTTAAGGAGAACCTCATGCAATGCATTATGGGAATTTATGCAAAATAGAACAGCTGAAAACATATCCATTACTGAGAAGACGCGACAAAGGAGAGGACGTGCACCATGAGGCTGGGGCCACCGACTACTACTATAACACACCCTTCTTGTATTTATTGTACTAGACAGTACAAAGAGCTTCTTCTTAAAGGACCACTTCTCTTTTGCACATATAGATATATCTGTTGAAGCCCCTCTCAAAAGAGAATGGGCCCTCAAACAAACACTGATCCAGAGAGCTAAGGCACTACTATTTCATTGCTGGAACTAAGAGCCAACAACTTGTGTACCTCTACAAAAGAAAACCATGGCAGGTAGAAAGCCTAAAGGCCATACAGCGCCTTCCACTTAGATGTCAGGAGGATCCCAAAAGGGCATCCACACCCCTTCATCCTGTGCAACCTCTTACTCATTTTTGGGTTGGAAAAAAAGTTTTTTTGGGTCCCAGGGTTTTATAAAAAAAAAAAAGGGGGGGGGGGGGGGGGCGCCGCATATTAAAATAACAATACCACATTCTTTTTTATTCTTCTTCTGTGGGGGGGGGGGGGGGGGGGGGGGGGGCAGAAAAAAACTCCAAACACTACATGCCGCACAAAAACTCTTATACTTTTTGTGGTTGGGGGAAAAAAAGAGAAGGGGGGGGGAGAGGGGGGGGGGGGGGGGGGGGGGGGGGGGGGGGGCGGGGTTTTTTTTTTGTGGAAAACAAAAAAGGGGGGGGGGGGGGGGAGGAAGAAAAAAAAAAATTCTTTTTATTACACCCCCTCCCCCTCCCGTGGATAATAAATGGGTTTTGGGGGGGGGGGGGAAAAAAAAAAAAAAAAAAATATATTTTTTTACTACCCTTTCTTCCCTCCCTAAATATAAAAAAAAAAAGGGAAAGGGGAGAAAAATGAAAGGGGAGGGGGGGGGGGGGGAGGAAAGAGGGAAAGGGGAGGGGGATGATCACAGGCCCGAAGCTTTATTTGAGTAACACGACAGACATGAAGGGAGGACGGGGAAGGGGAAAAAACAGACGTCGCCGAAGACTCAGTCCTCTTCTCCCTCCTCTTCACCGGCCAGGCTATCCAGTATGGCATAGTCCCGCTGCAGGCTGCGGATCAGCCTGCAACAATCCTGAAAAGTGATGTCCTCTCTTCGCAAAGTCAGTCCTTTTCTGGCGAACCAGATAGCGTCCTTGAAACAGTTCACAAGTCGCCAGGCCTCCAGAATGTCACTCTCTCTGTGAGTCCCCTGGAAGAGCCCATACAATACCGCGTGGTACGTCAGGCCCCTCCTGGGTACACAGTCCTCAAAGTCATCTTCCAGCTCGTCCAACAGGCCTTGAGCAAAAGGGCACTCCCAAAAGACGTGCAAAGATGTTTCCTCCTTGTAGGGGCACCGTGGGCAGTACCTCGTCTTGCTCAAGTTGCGGGCATGCATGAACGACCTGAGGGGCAGCCCCCCTCGGATAGCCATCCACGACAGATCCTTGTGCCCGTTGGTCAGCAGACGTGAAGAGACGTTCTCCCAAACGACCTTCGTGGCGTCCGCTGTGAGTCCTGGAACCTCCTCCATGCCATCCCTAGCTCGGATGAGCTTGTGGATGGTCTTTGGCTTCCACAGATCCGGTTTAAGACCCTCCAGCTGGAACTCCCTCACGAACTTGGGCACGTCCTTGTAGAACCACGGGACGGTCCAGTTGTAAGGGACGGAGCTGTCCCATTTCTCCCAGCCGAGCCCTCGCCAGAGGGGGAGCAGGAACAAACGAGACATGGCCTTCCCCGCGGATCCGCTGACTGTACTCAGGGTTCTGCGAACACAATCACAAACAAAAGCCGATCTTAGAAGGGTTGGAATATCGGGGACATTCTTACCTCCCTTGAGCCGGTCCTTGTACATGATGCTCCGCTTCACCCGGTCCATTTTGGAGCCCCACACAAAGTGGAAGACGGTCCTGGTGATGGCCCGCGCCACCGTTGCCAGTGGGGGCCAGGCCTGTGCGGTGTACTGGAGCACAGGCAGGATCTCATTCCTCAGGACGAGCGCCTTTCCCTCGATGGTGAGCTGACGTAGGCTCCAAAGCCCGATTCGCTGATTGATTTTCTTGAGTCTTTCGTCCCAAGACCTCAGGGCGGCGCCTTCCTTTCCGAACCAGACTCCCAAGATCTTGATGAAGTCCGGTTGCACTGTGAAAGGAAAGAAAGCAGGGGAGGCCAGGTGCCACTCTCCGAAGAGCATGGCCTCTGACTTTCCACAGTTCACCTTAGCCCCTGAGGCTCGGCCGAAGCGTTCGCAGGTCTGGACGAGCGTTGACACCGACGACTGGTCAGCGCAGAAGACGGTCACATCGTCCATGTAGAGCGAACACTTGACTTCCAGGTTTCCTGAGCCCGGAGCGATGATCCCTCTGATCCCTCGATTCTGCCGGATAGATTCTGCGAACAGTTCTATAACACAAACAAAAAGGAGGGGAGAGAGCGGGCAGCCTTGTCTGACCCCGGAGCGAACCGAAAAGGGGTCAGTTTTCCAGCCGTTCACCATCACCGAGCTGTGGATGTCAAGATACATGAGGTTAACCATACGACAGAACCACTCACCCACACCAAGTTGGCGGAGGGCTTTCGCCATGAAATCGTGAGAGACACGATCGAAGGCCTTCTCCTGATCCAGGCTGACCAGGGCCGCGTGTGCACGGCGGTCTCCGATGTAGTGCAATGTGTCTCTCACCAGGGGCTAAGCTGTCCGCGATCCTCCGACCAGGAATGGCGCAGGTTTGGTCCGGGTGGATGACGCTGCCGATGACTGCCTTCAACCTCGTTGACATCACCTTGGCCAGGATCTTGTAGTCCACGTTGAGGAGCGAGATGGGACGCCAATTCTTCAGGTCGCATCTTTCCCCCTTCTGCTTGTACAAGATCGTGATCAAGCCTTCCCGCAACGACGGCGGCATCATCCCCGCCACCACCATCTCCTCGTAGAGATCTTTCAGATCCGAGCAGATCAGGTCCCCCAGAGCTACGTATAGCTCGGCGGGGAGACCGTCGCTACCCGGAGTCCTTCCGACCTTAAAGGATTTAGCGGCAGCGAGGACTTCGGCCACCGTCAGAGGGGCGTTCAGAGCCTCAGCACCTGTAGGATCAAGAGGATTCGTGATACCTGACAGGAACTCTTGCGCTGCATCTTCGTCGGTGGGTTTCGGGGAGTAGAGGTCGCGGTAGTAGTCGCGGACGACGCCCATCACTTCCTTCTTCCCCCTTCTCATGTTGCCGTCTCCATCCCTCATCTCTGTGACGGGCGTGTGGCCTGAGTGGACCTTTCTGAAAAAGAAAGAGTTACATTTCTCACCCTTCTCCAGATGCTCCACCTTGGAACGGAAGATGATCTGCCGCGATTCCTCCTCAAAGTGCCCCTTGAGACCCTTCTTGGCGTCCTCCAGCATATCCCTGACGTCCCAGCCACAGCGCTCGAGGTCCTGAAGGGAACGCAGCTCGCGCTGCATCTCCCTCAGGTCCCCCTTGCGCCGGGCCGCCTGCTGGCGGCCTCTCGCCTGGAAGAAACAACGGATATTGACTTTAACATATTCCCACCAATCCGACAACCTGCTAAAGGAAAATTTGTCGTTACGAAGGCACACGTAGACATCTCTAATCTCCTCCAACAACTCCTCATTTTCCAGCAAGGAGCAATTCAGCTTCCAGGAGCCGGGGCCGGGTGGAAAACCGTTGCCCACGGCGCCCTCAAAGAGAATACCCCTGTGGTCAGAGAAGAAGCAAGGGATCATAGAGTGGCTTACCTGTGCTACTGACCGAGAGGTGAACACGAAGTCAATCCTGGAACGCAGTGAGCCATCGGACCGACACCAGGTGTAGTTGGCTGATGCCGGCCCCATAGAACCCACCGCGTCCCTGAGAGAGGCCTCGGTCACCATCTCGATCAGCAGTTTAGATGTTACATCGAGCTTCGCCGACGCAGAAGAACTCCTTCCGTCACCCTCCACAGGGCAGTTGAAGTCCCCGGCCAGAATGACCGCCCTGGTGGTAGCGAGCTGAGTGCGCAGGATCTGGAAAAGCTCCAGGCGCTCGTTCTTCGTGGGGGAAGCGTACACGTTGATGAGCCTAATAGGCTCCCCCGCCCAGGAACCGTCTATGACCATTAGCCGGCCACAGACGAGCTCCCGGTAGGTTTCAAGCGTGAAGGCGTTCCCCCCTGATGAGAACGGCAATACCTGCGGACTTGCAGTCGCCACCACCCGACCAGTAAGACGGACCGTGGCTCCACTCCCTGCAGAGGTGTCCGTAGGACCGAAGAGAGGGGAGGCCGCACTCCTGCATCATCACGACATTCGCCTTAGCAATGTTCTCCACGAACGACAAAGCTGTCTGACGTCTACTCCTCTCCTTGATGCTCCGCACATTTATGGTAAAGATAGAGATCCCAGCCATAGTGAGAGAAAAAAGAAAAAGGGGGCGGGCGCGGGGGGGGGGGGGGGGCCCCTCCCGGCCGGGGGGGGGCGGGGGGGGGGGGGGGGGGGGGCCGGCGGGGGGGGGGGGGGGGGGGGGGGCCCCCCCCCCCCCCCCGGCGCCGCGGCGGGGGGGGGGGGGGGGGGGGGGGGCGGGGGGGGGGGGGCGGGGGGGGGGGCCCGGGCGGCGGGGGGGCGGGCCGGGGGGGGGGGGGGGGGGGGGCGCCCGCCCGGGGGGGGCGGCGGCCGCGGGGGGGGCCGCCCCCCCCCCCCCCCCCGCCGCGCGGGGGGGGGGGGGGGGGGGGGGGGGGGGGCCCCCCGGGGGGGGGGGGGGGGGGGGGGGGGGGGGGGGGGGGGGGGGGGGGGGGGGGGGGGGGGGGGGGGGGGGGGGGGGGGGGGGGGGGGGGGGGGGGGGGGGGGGGGGGGGGGGGGGGGGGGGGGGGGGGGGGGGGGGGGGGGGGGGGGGGGGGGGGGGGGGGGGGCGCGCGGGGGGCGGCCGGGTGGGGGGGCTTACTCATGCCATAAAACAAGCAGTCTTGAAAAAGCATAGACTTGTACATGGATAACTTCAGTGGGACATCTATTTAAGCTAAGGAGAGCTAAAGGCAATGCATCATGGGAAATTTGAAGGGGTACGGTGTATGATGTTGTAATGGCCCAAAAGTCTGTGCTGATCTCCAGTCTAGAGAGTGGGGGGAGGAGCAGTGAGGCACAATAATCACTGACAGGAGTCGCCCTAATAACTTCTTCAAAATTTCTACAGATAATAACAGCCCTTTTATCATGAGAATTAATGAGTTGTCACAGCCCCGCCCCTTCACTAAGGGCTTATTTACACAACTGATTCCATTTCTTAGCCCTGAAAACCTCATGATTTGGTCCATTTTTAATGTATGGATGCCCGAGTGTCATCCATTTTGCATCTGTTTTAATGGACTGTTGAAACAATAGAATTGGTCACTGGTGTTTTTTTTTTTTTTTTTTTTAACCAAACCCACTGATAACGGACGTAAAAAAGGACAAATATAGAGCATGTTCAGTTTTTAACAGACATTTTTTTTTCTGTTTGTTAAAATTTCGGACATGTGAATACCCTCATACACTCTCCTCACTTTTAAAATGGCCATGACATATGAACTAACAGTAGTCACATGACCTTTTTCACTGTAGTGTGAGGCTACTTAGGGCTCACTATATCCTGTCCTCTGATTGGACTGAGACAGTTGTTATACATAGTGGGTGGAGCATGACACCATCACTCTGGACCAATCCTAACCTCTAAGGAAAGAGGTGCTGGAGCAGCTGCAGGAAGACGACTAAGGAAATAAAAGCTCAACATTTTCTCATCTTTTGCCGTAGTTTCAACGCAACATGTGAACACAACCAGACACGTTGCTTTGTTTACTCATTGGCTGCTTAGCACTGGATTACGCCACTGTCATTCCAAGATTCGGGTCGGCTTCTTTAAACTGTATTCCCCCCATCCTTGCCATTATAGTGATTTATATTAGCCTCCTCTCCCATGCCCCTCTGTGGTATATTCCACCTTGCTCGCAGTCCTTTATACTGCTGCCTTACATCATTGCCTTAATCCCATAAGAAAATGTAAGGAGGCTTGTATGTCCCAGCTGATAGATTTTATTATTGTGCGATGCCTTTTATTGCCCCTATAGAGATCAATGAAGAGGAGAAAATCAAGTTATTATTTAACCCCTTTGTCTCAGTGTAATATTTTTGTTTTATTATTTTCTATGTAAAACATTAATGTTTTGTTTTCTTCTAGTTTTGGGTTCCATGGGTCGTTAAAGCAGGATCGTGAGATCAGCGTGACCTGTACAGGTGTCCTGACGTTTTTCTGTGCAGTTGTAATAACCATATCCACCACAAGGTGGCTTGTGTGTTTCCATAGTTACAGATCACCTGTGTAGTCTGGTTTTACAAGACTTGGATGAACCCTTCCCTGCCTGTAGATTACCAAAAAGAAGAGGTAATAAATTGTAAGCACAGACTACACAAGGTTTGATTGTAGTCTGTATCCATGGAAACACATAGCTCTACATTGGCGCTGCAATCACAAAACATTTGATTTGTCATGAAGTTACTTGATTTTTTTTTTCGTTTTCAATACACAAGTAGTGGCTACCCCTGTAGTTTCACCCCTTGAACCAGCCATGATGACTGTAGTTCTGCCAATGCTGGGTACAGGTCATATATTGGGAATAAATGAGAATGGCGGACCGGTCAGGAAATGTTCATCAGGAAGCTTTAATTGGTTTAGTACAGAATATATAAATTTGTTACATTTAATCACCAGATAAAAAGTTCTGCATCCAGCCTTTTTAGCAGCTTTTTGACATCAGGGTTTGATATATTCCCTCATTTTTTGTGTTTGATGCCAGGGCTAGTTATATTCTCCCCTTGCTGTCAGTGAACGAACATTCTTCTTAACATCCAGAGGCCAAAACCCCACCCTGCTGATGTTCAGCTACCACAGCTGCAGGAGTTGTTGCAGTGTATCATATCTATTGACAGCAAGCAAAATTTTTTTTTAATACAGAAGGTGACAAAAACACAAAGTTTATTAGAAAGTTGCAGAACTTTACACTGTACGATTAGTAGAAAACTTTACATCTAAAGGCCAATCAGAAGACACGATGTATAACCAGTGCCATTAAGGAGATGAAAGCCGGATTGCGATTAGAGAGTATGGAAAACATGGCCGTTGCTGCTTCGGGAATATACAGCTCTCCACTGACAGTCGATTTCAGGGTTGAGGTCGGATTTTCATTTCTGACCCTTTGTATGAATAATACGGTAGGAGCCTCGCCCTGATATCCAGTTCAGTCCGATCCCAACAGTGCTGTGGTTTCCCCTTAAATATGGCCTGTTCAGGATTGAGTCATGATAGTATTTATTGGAGATATTTTTGGAGAATTTGTGTTTTCTGTGCAAGGTTAGAGAGTCCCTTAAAAGATGAAGAAAAATGGGGGTTATTAGGGACCCCCAAGGGCAGTGGTCTCCGCCATGTAGTGAGACTACAACTCCCAATAGGAAAATACTGCTCAAGGTAAGAAAACCATTGGTGTCTAGTAGCCATTACCGCTCCCAAGAGACTTATCACCCAGCTTTCCCAGAGTTCTTAATGAGTAATGATTGAAGTCAATGGGATCGTATAAGTCTATAGGCAGTGAAACCCCCTTAGTGGCCTCATATATGACAGCATACAATATAATTATTGTACTGCATGATGTCACTTTATAACACATCAGTATACTCAGTACAACACACATCATAAAACACACAATACACAACACAGGCCAAACCTAAGAAAGTCGCCCTCTTTGGTGGAGATTGATGGCTCCTACCACCTCACCCATCACTAGGCAGATGTCACATTCCCTGCAGGTATGTCACTACATAATTTGACAAAATGGTCATTCAGGAATCTAGGAAAGGTGGATGCCAGAAGCCATTTCATTGCCCTCAGTGATGTGGAGATGTGTTCATAACTAACCTGCAGATCCTCCCAAGAATTAGACAGGACCCAGCAAGTAGGTGCCTCATCGAATACAGTGAAATTACTGAACAAGGCCTAAGGGTGAGTGATAGATCAGATAAGTCATTGCAGAGCTGAACTTTCCTTGCAGGGACAAGAGGGTGACAGATGAGAAATGAAGGAGGGTGATAAATTATTATAATATACCCCATTCCCACAACTCTCTCAGGACAGACAAATGAGCCAGAGGTGTGTTCTGGCTGTCTACATGTCCTCCTCTTTTCCAAGTATCGAGGGGCAGGGTAAGGTATCGGACTACATATGAGCTGTCACTATATATAGTAGGATTCCCTTGGGGTTGAAGGAGAAGGGGTTCTTTGACAGCCTCCAGTTCAGCCAGGTGTGCTGACATGCGACTTGGCAAACTTACAAGCCTCTGGGTACCGATGGTCTCCTCCAGTACTGCAAACCCTGTCATGTAGGCACCATCCAAACTGAATCGAGAGCCATCGACCACTGTCACTCTCACTAAGCGACCGATGGTGAAACCGCCGTTCGAGTTCAGAAGATCCCCTATAGGTGGATTTTTCAGTTTGGCATTACTTTTCAACTGGATTCTAAATGTTACATCATCTGCCACTACTCTGATCTTCCGGAAGCCCTAAATAAGACGGTTCTCCACAACGCAGAAGCTCTGCATAAAATCAGGACCTCCCTCTCTGATTTCTTCGCCCTCGCACCTGTCCATGCCCATTATATGGGAATCTCACATGGCAGTTTTGAGGGGGATATTAAAGAGGACCTTTCATGTACTCATGCACATGCGGTTTTATACCGTTAGAAAGCCGACAGTGCGCTGAATTCAGCGCATCGTCGGCTTTCCTGTTATGTGCCCTGGAGCAACCTTACAGATATTCTGACAGTGGGCAGAGATCTGTGTCTAAACTAACGGCACCGATCTCTGCCCACTGTCAGAAGCCCAGCTAGATTGTCAGGAACGTCCTTCTGACAGTGGGCAGAGTTTGGTGCCGAAACTAACTGCACTGATATCTCCAGATCCAGCAGAAGGACCCGGCTTCGCACAGGTATATTTCATTTTTTGCGAACGCAAACACAGAAAATGAAGTAGCGGCAAAACAGCTCCAGATGTAGAAAAAACTCCTTTAATGAACACGGTGCAAACAGGTTAAAAGCTGTGGACAAACAAGGGATGGGCCGTTTCGTGCTTACCGCGCTTCTACAGGCATTTCATTTTTTGTTTGTGTAGTGGCCCCATAAGAATTGGCCATTTTTGCACTTGACATCCAGTATGGCAGTCCAGTATATGTACAGTCTATTTATGGCTGTCTTGTTATGGAAACCTGGCAAATGAAATGTGAACTTATATGATACACGTGATATGACTGAATATTTAAGAACCTGTGAACTGTTATTGACTAATACAGGTCATAAATAGCTTGGTTGCTATGGAAACCTGGTGTAAAGCTGCATGTATTATTATTGTTTATTTCTGTGTATGTCAAGACTGAAGACCCTGTAATTTTCCATTGGTCAATAAGCGTCAAGTGATCAGTGAAAAACCTGCGATCGGTTCTTATGGAAAACCTGGAGTAAAGCTGTGTGTATGTGACCTTGTGTAATAGTGTCATCCACCCTGCCCTTTTAAAGCTGACCTACAGCAGAGAAGAAAAATGGCTGGGTTGTTATGGAAACATGGAGTGCAGCTGTGTGCATGTGGCTGACAATGCCTTGCCAGATTGGAGACGGCTTGGGTCTGCTGGGGAGTTTCAGCAGCTCGCTGTTGTCTGTGACATGCCTTGTCAGATTGGAGATGGCCTGGGCTGTTGAGGGTTTTTAATAATGGGGGGGGGCTTGGGTCTGCTGAGAGTTTTCATTAATTGGAGACGGGCTTGGGTCTGCTGAGAGTTTTCATTAGCTTGAGCAGCAGCCATGTGTTTTGCTAAAGGCATGGGTAGTTTTAAAAATGTTTCAATTTATAAGAATGCTGATATCCAGTATGGCAGTCCAGTATAGGTACAGTCTATTTATGGCTGTGTTGTTATGGAAACCTGGTAAATTAAATGTGAACTTATATTGGCTGATACATGTGATATGACTGTCTATTTAAGGACCTGTGAACTGCTTTTGTCTAATACAGGTCAGTGGTGTTCTAAAATAAATAATAATATTATTATTATTAACTTATAGGCTAGGCTAGGGCTACAAAGTTGTACAATTTTAATGGGACGTGATGTCGCACAGTGCAAGTTTGTTGCCATTTCACTGCGACATGCATGCGTCTGTGACGGTTTGCTTTTTTAATACACATTAAAGATCTACACTTGGAATTTGTCTCTGCGGCTCTGTAGACTATCTCCTGCTGTTGCCCAGGTGTACACAGGGGCGCACTGCTAATGAGGCGAAGTGAGGCGGCTGCCTCAGGCGGCACTGTCCGTCACTGTCTGGGGGTCGGCATTTTTTATTGTCTATTTAATGTAAACCAGCCCAGAACAGGCCGCTTAAAAAAAAAAAAAAAAAAAAAACAAAGCTGCGCGATACCTGTCCTGGGCTGGTTTACGAGACCTCTGCATATCAGCGCAGGCGGCGATACAATGACGTCATCGCACCTCCTACGCTGACACGCAGACGTCGCGGACAAGAAGAGGAGGAGGCGGCGGCTGCATCAAGGCATCGGAGGTAGGTGAGGATAAATTTTTTTTTTATATATATAAATAGGCCGTTGCCTGCTGGAGCATCCCCGGCACGTAACGGCCTATTTACATATCGATCCCCGCTGCTGGTTGTGGCAACCCCCGCTTCCCTTTCTGCTATGGGACGCAGAAGCGGCTGTGTGCAGGAGCGGGGATGGTAAGTGAGGCCACGGCCCGCAAACCCCATCAAATACTACTATTATTATACTCTGGGGTATTTTCAGAACCCGGAGTATAATAATCGGAGACCCAGGGGAGGTGGTAAACATAAAAACCAGTGTTACTCACCTCTCCGGCGATCCGATCTTACTCCCAGCAGGCTTTGGCCTTCTTTGATGACGTCCCAGGCGTCACGTGAGCCAGGCCGATGTCATTATGTTGCGACGCCGGTCTGTGCGACATTGAAGAAGGCCGAAAGCAGGGAGCGCACCGGAGCCCAGGTAAGTAACACTGGTTTTATGTTTGTCACCACCTGGGACTCCGATCATTATACTCTGGGGTCTGAAAAGACCCCAGAGTATAATAATAGTTCATGGGTGGGTCACTATGGGACATAATACCATGTGCAGAGGCCACCATGGAGCATAATACCGTGTGCAGGGGACACTATGGAGCATAATACCAATGCAGGGGCCACTAGGGAGCATAAAACCGATTGCAGGGGCCACTATGGAGCATAATAACGTGTGCAGGGGCCACTAGGGAGCATAATACCGATTGCAGGGGCCACTATGGAGCATAATAACGTGTGCAGGGGCCACTATGGAGCATAATACCGTTTGCAGGGGCCACTATGGAGCATAATACTGTGTGCAGGGGCCACTGTGGGGCATAATACCGTGTGCAGGGGCCACTATGGAGCATAATACCGTGTGCAGGGGCCACTGCGGGGCATAATACCGTGTGCAGGGGCCGCTGCGGGGCATAAAACCTTGTAATACTGTGTACAAGGGCCGCAGTGGGCCATAATACCATGTAATACTGTATTTAAAAAAAACAAAAACAAAAAAAAACCTACTCACCTGTCCCTTGTGCTCCGATGTCTCCTACCGCGGTCTGGTTCTGCTGCTCTGGTGTTTTCTTCTGGAAGTCCCCACCGCACATGACCGCTGAGGTCGCTGACACGGGACATCACAGTGCTGTGGGGAAGAAAACACCAGAGCAGCAGGACTGGAACGCGCTGGGAGACACCGGAGCACCTTTCCCAGCCTCATATTAAAAAAGTGGTTATCCTGGACAACCCCTTTAAGGTGGGACTTGGGCTTTATTAAAGGGGCTTTCCAGCTCATTTTTATTGATGATCTATCCCTAGAACAGATTATCAATAAGAGATCAGTGGACCCCCATCTGATCAGTTGTATGAAGGGGCTATGCCGCCTGTTTATATCATACGCTGTCTGTTTATAGTGACCGTGTGATGTAATTACAGCCTTGTCACATAGACATGTATAGGACGAGGCTGTAGTTACATGACATGGCCGCTATGAGATGAATGACACTGTGTAAACAGAGAAGCGGTCACGGCGTTTACACAGGTACCACAGTTCATTCAAATAGGTGATCAGTAGGGGTCCTGGGTTTTTGAGCCCCACTGATTATTTCATTAATGACCTGGAAAACCTTTTAATTAGGAAACCTATGGGGCATTATTAATAAGGGGCACTATTTATACAGGGTACACACAGACATTATTAATATAAATATGTACTTGGGAGTATTATTCATTATGGGGGGGTTATATCATATATTATATAATTGGGGTAGCAGCAGGATGGGTGTGCAGTTGAGGACAATGTGGGTCGGTGCCTGGAAAAGTGAGGAGCCAAAGATATCTGTGTTGTAAACTTTACAGAGACAAGTCACAGCTGGAAGAAGTGGTCATGGCGGTCCAAAGGGAAGAGAAGGGAAATGTGACCGATTAGTCAGAGACGTCACCTGTAAGTCACAAAATGTTACTGCCCTATATACACCTAAATGATAGAGGATAAATACCTGAGTGATGGGGGGGTCTGTCAGCTGAGACCCCCACTGAGCCTGAGAATTGGGTTTTTTACCCCCACTGGATGGGAATTCAGCCTGAGCGCAGCCATATATATAGGTGTACTACTTGGTGGATGGACAAACCCGCGTGGCTCTCATTCAACTTTGATGGGAGCACCAAAGATACCCGAAGTCCAGTACTCAGCTATCTGCGGCGCTCCTATTATAGAGAATGGGGGCCACGTGGGCTCATCCATCCACCAAGCAGAAGATGTGTGAAGTTACTTTCGTTGTTAATACCGTGTTGTTGATCTGATACTGAAGTAATGCAGGAAGAATTCTTAAAAACTGTTTTATCACATTGTGTATATTGTGCAACAATAACAGCGTGTGAAGCTAGTAGCATGTAAACGCAATTTTATATATATTTTTTTTTTTCTTGGGGGGGAGGGGGCGTCTTTCTATAGTCCGCCTCAGGCAGCAAAGAGGCTAGGTTCACCACTGGGTGTACACTTAATCCTCTTCACACCCTGGGAAGCAGGAGAGGTTGGGCTAGAGGGCCGCAGACACAACAAATACTACAAATAATGATTTTATTAAAATAAGTACACAAACACAAAATTCCACACCACGTGGAGTAGAGCGACCCTACACCCATACGAATTGGTAGGACTTGTTTGCTCCATCCAGCAGGCCAGAATTTGGAGGAACTGAGAACTGATAGAGAGAGTATTTGACGACACCGCCCGCTCCAATCCTCAAATGTGAGCAAGAAATTCCTCACAGAATCTTAATTGTTCCTCTCTAAATCGATTCATCTGCTCATCCAATCTCAGCAAAGAATTTTGACAGATCCCTGTAAGATCCTCAAAGAGGTAGCCTCTATTGGAGTTGCTGAGTGGGAAGAACCAGACAGGGGAGCTGTTTGTTCTGTACAAGGAGAAATAGAGGGACCTATCTGAGGCTTAACATATGAAGTACCGGTGCCCACCATCAAGGCACTGGAAACTGCAGTTTTTACTGCATTATCTTTATTATGTTGGTTAGGTTTTCTCCACTTCTTTCTAAATTTTCTCCCCTGATGAACCTGGCTACGACATTATCTGCCAGGGAAAACGCGTTGAAAGACTTGGGAGTTTAATAGGAGGAAAAAAATGCGCATTAGTGATTTTGGGGAATCCGGCACCGATCAATATTTGTTTAACGCATTTCCCCCTATGATATATATTGAAGAAATTACACAAGAATATACAGAGTGTTAGGTCTATTGACCTCATCTATTGACCTCATCTATAGATACAGCCCACTGGGCAGAAACCGCATAAAAAGTTTACAATAAACATTATAACAATATGGCAAAGAAAGCCAGCCACCGGGACAAGAGTTTCTTTCTATCTCCTCAGTGCAACCCAGATTGAAAATGATTCCACAGCGATGGTCATCCAGGGAAGACTCTCCTCCAAAATAAGAGGAATGAAAGTCATCAAGTTGGCATTGCATTGCTTCCAAACATTCCTGGCAAACCACAAGGTCCTAGTACAAACAGGCAACCTAGCATTAGTTTATTACATAAACCTACAAGGAGGTTCCAGGAGTCAACAACTGTCAAAAGTCTTAAACCCAGAAGAAGGAGGTTTGAACCCTGAAGATGGGTCACCCTCAGATGGATACACTGGCGTAATGGAACAATGCAAAGATCAACAGATTTAGGATCGTGTATCCAAAAGAGAACCCCGTGGCAATGATATAATCTATCAATGAAGAAAAATGTTTCTTTCTCCACTTATCAGGCTGCTCTCCTTCTCTATAGACTTTTATGTAAAAAATAACCCAGCCTGATACATACAGAAGGAAACATATTTCTTTTTTTTTTTTTTTTCTCAACTGTTTATTTTAAAAAGATAACTGAAGGTAACAAACATAGGACAGACGGGGATTACTCAGCATTCTCAATAAATTACAAGGCTTTAAACAAACTGGCCAGAAATGGCCCCAAAAAGGCCAAGGAATCGGACAACAAACAGGGGTAGACAAGACAGGAGGACAGAAGGGTGACAGAAGGACATCCAGGAAGTAAGGGGCCACACAGCAGCTGGATCAGAGAGGCTGGACTGCCCAAAACTCATCCCACGGTTTCCAGATCAGGCAGAACCTCTCCTCCTCATTATTAAGAAGGGCCGTCAGGTACTCCAGGGAGCGCGAATCTTTTATCCTAGCGTATAACTCCTCCAGGGTTTAGCAATCAGACATCTAGCGGAAGTAAGGAGGAGCAACAGGAGCTGGACAGCGGGTCTGCGCAAAATATCAGGGGGGGGGGGGAGGTTGAGAAGGTAAGTCCTAGGGGACAGGGGAAGGCTAACACCCAGGACCCCTTCCAGGAGACCCCGGACCTGGCGCCAATAAGGCTGGAGCAGGCGCAGTTCCAAAAGAGATAGAAAATATGTGCGGGGCGGGTGCCACACCGCCAGTAGCAGTCCGGGACATTCTTGTCAAAAGAGTGAAGTGCAGCTGGTGTATGATACCAATGCATCAACATCTTAAAAATATTTTCTTTTTGTGTAACACATCTAGAAGTCCTGGGTGCTCTACTCCATATGAGGGACTAATCGTTACTCAAGATGGGTGTCCCCAAATAGGTCTCCCACCGTGACATATAGGTATGTTGGGGCAAAGCATCTGGGGTGGGATTTGAAAGAAGGCGGTATATATCAGAAATAAGCCCTGTTGTCCCAACACCCGTTTTACAAAGTTTCTCAAAAAGCTTAGGGATGGGTGCTGTGGGGCCTTGAAAAAATAGAGGAGGCCAGATGGGAGACCTGGATATACGTAAACTCACTGGACTGGGGCAGGCCAAATCCGGACTGGAGATCAGCAAATGGTATCAGAGCCCGGGTCCTATAATCAATGATGTCAGCGTACCGAAAAAGGCCCGCTCTCAGTCAAGGACCCGCTACCGGCCCAGTGAGTCCAGGCGGGTAATTAGGGTGAAGAAGGAAAGCGGTCATGGAGGAACACGAGGAGGAGAGGGGGAAACGGGATACACATGTGCGCCAAATATCTCTCGTGAGTGCCACCGGGGGGGGAATGAGGACCAGTCCAAAGCAGGGAATTAGGATGTTGCGGAGCAAGCCACAGCTTCTCGATCTCCATCCACTTAGAGTAAGCCTGGAGAGTGGACCAAGCCGGGACCCTGTGTAGGTGGGCCACCCAGTAGTATAAAACTAAATTGGGTGGAGAAAGGCCACCTCTCTCCCTAGGGGTAATCATAAGCTGCCTAGAAAGCCTGTGTCTCCCCCCAGCCCAAACAAATCGGAGGATTGAGCCCTGCAGCGCCCGGAGGTCCCTAAGGGGCACCGGGACTGGGAGGGTCTCAAAATAATAAAGCAGCTTAGGCAGGATAGACATCTTCACTGCGTTGATCTGGCCAAAGAGAGACAGAGACAGTACCAACCACTTAGTAAGGAGGGCCCGAATATGTCTAAAAAGGGAGGGGAAATTTGCCTGGTATAATTGGGAAAAGGATCCAGTTAAATATATGCCCAAGTATTTTAGCGAGGAGGACTGCCATCTATACCGAAAGGCGGCCTGAAGGCCAGCCAAGCTAGACGGGGGAATTCGAATAGGTAAGGCCTCTGTCTTTGAAGTATTGACCTTATAGCCAGACAGACGGCCAAAGCAGGAAAGGAGGCCATGGAGGTTGGGAAGGGATACATGGGGGTTAGTAAGGGTCAGGAGGATATCATCAGCGAACAGGGAAAGCTTGAATTCTCGAATGCGTACACGAACCCCTGCAATATCGGGGCTCAGACGGATGACCGCCACCAGTGGCTCAATACAGAGTACAAAAAGAAGAGGATATAGAGGGCAACCCTATCTAGTGCCATTGTTCAGACGAAACGGGGGAGACGAGGCGTGAGGAAGCTTGACAGTGGCCGACGGGGAGGAGTAAAGACCCTTGATTGCTGTCAAGAAGGGACCCGCAAAGCCAAACGTGGCCAGGGCCTCAATTAAAAAGTCCATCCCAGACGATCAAACGCCTTTTCCGCGTCCAAGCTGAGTACCAAGAGTTCGGAACCATAGCGAGATGCCACGTCTATAAGATCGATGGTTCTCCTGGTATTATCACCTCCCTGGCAGCAAGGTACAAAGCCCACCTGATCTTTATGGATCAGGGAGGGGAGGCACATGTTAAGTCTGGATGCCAGAATCCTGGTAAACAGCTTGAGATCTGTATTCAGAAGTGATATGGGCCTGTAATTCCTGCAATCAAGGTGGTCCTTATCAGGTTTCGGGATGATGGTGAGAAAAGAGTGTGAAATAGAATCAGGGATTGGTTCGCCCGACAATAAGGCCGTAAATAGGGAAACAAGATGCGGGATCAATTCCGCCCCAAATACCTCGTAGTATAGGTAGGTGAGGCCATCAGGGCCAGGCGATTTCCCATTAGGGAGTTCCTGGAGCATTTGGGAGACCTTGTCCGTCGTGATAGGTTTGTGAAGAAGAGCAAGGTCTTTCGGGGGAAAGAACAGGCAAATTACAGGAAGACAGGAAGTCCTGTAATAATGCTGAGCGCGTCGCAGGATCAGGGGGTAAGTCCGATGGGAGGGAGTACAGGTCTGAGTAAAAGGCATGAAATAGACGCGCACTCTCACTAGGGTCGTACACAACGGCCCTGTCAGATCGCCGCAGCGCATAAGCCGAACCCCTCTCCGTTCGGTCTCGTAGTTGACTAGCCAAAAGCTTATGGGGTTTGTTGGCCCTATCATAGTACCGCTGTCTGGTGTAAAGCAGTAACTTGGTGGTCTTTTGAAGAAGGGTCTCCCTAATCTGGGCCCGAAGATCTATCAAGGTTTTAAGGAGGGCCCGCGACAGGCTAGACGCCATGCGAGTCTCTGCATATTGTAGACGGAGCCGAAGCTCCTCAAGCTGTGCATTAGCGTCCCATTTTAGCCGGGTGCCCAAGGCAATACAATGTCCCCTCATCACAGCTTTATGGGCCTCCCACAACATCGCCATGGAAGATACAGATCCCAGATTAAGTTCGAAAAACGTTTTTAGGTGAGTACGGAGCTCCTCACAAGTAGTGACCCCATCGCCTTTGCGAAGGCAAGCGCGCCATTAACGTGGCAATAACGCACCCCCCTTGGTTAAGTCCAGGGCGACATTTAGGGCCCAGTGACCCCATCGCCTTTGCGAAGGCGAGCGCGCCATTAACGTGGCAATAACGCACCCCCCTTGGTTAAGTCCAGGGCGACATTTAGTGCCCAGTGACCCCCTCGCCTTTGCGAAGGCGAGCGCGCCATTAACGTGGCAATAACGCACCCCCCTTGGTTAAGTCCAGGGCGACATTTAGTGCCCAGTGACCCCCTCGCCTTTGCGAAGGCGAGCGCGCCATTAACGTGGCAATAACGCACCCCCCTTGGTTAAGTCCAGGGCGACATTTAGTGCCCAGTGACCCCCATCGCCTTTGCGAAGGCGAGCGCGCCATTAACGTGGCAATAACGCAACCCCCCTTGGTTAAGTCCAGGGCGACATTTAGTGCCCAGTGACCCCCTCGCCTTTGCGAAGGCGAGCGCGCCATTAACGTGGCAATAACGCACCCCCCTTGGTTAAGTCCAGGGCGACATTTAGTGCCCAGTGACCCCCTCGCCTTTGCGAAGGCGAGCGCGCCATTAACGTGGCAATAACGCACCCCCCTTGGTTAAGTCCAGGGCGACATTTAGTGCCCAGTGACCCCCTCGCCTTTGCGAAGGCGAGCGCGCCATTAACGTGGCAATAACGCACCCCCCTTGGTTAAGTCCAGGGCGACATTTAGTGCCCAGTGACCCCCTCGCCTTTGCGAAGGCGAGCGCGCCATTAACGTGGCAATAACGCACCCCCCTTGGTTAAGTCCAGGGCGACATTTAGTGCCCAGTGACCCCCTCGCCTTTGCGAAGGCGAGCGCGCCATTAACGTGGCAATAACGCACCCCCCTTGGTTAAGTCCAGGGCGACATTTAGTGCCCAGTGACCCCCTCGCCTTTGCGAAGGCGAGCGCGCCATTAACGTGGCAATAACGCACCCCCCTTGGTTAAGTCCAGGGCGACATTTAGTGCCCAGTGACCCCCTCGCCTTTGCGAAGGCGAGCGCGCCATTAACGTGGCAATAACGCACCCCCCTTGGTTAAGTCCAGGGCGACATTTAGTGCCCAGTGACCCCCTCGCCTTTGCGAAGGCGAGCGCGCCATTAACGTGGCAATAACGCACCCCCCTTGGTTAAGTCCAGGGCGACATTTAGTGCCCAGTGACCCCCTCGCCTTTGCGAAGGCGAGCGCGCCATTAACGTGGCAATAACGCACCCCCCTTGGTTAAGTCCAGGGCGACATTTAGTGCCCAGTGACCCCCTCGCCTTTGCGAAGGCGAGCGCGCCATTAACGTGGCAATAACGCACCCCCCTTGGTTAAGTCCAGGGCGACATTTAGTGCCCAGTGACCCCCTCGCCTTTGCGAAGGCGAGCGCGCCATTAACGTGGCAATAACGCACCCCCCTTGGTTAAGTCCAGGGCGACATTTAGTGCCCAGTGACCCCCTCGCCTTTGCGAGGCGAGCGCGCCATTAGCGGGCAATAACGCACCCCCTTGGATAAGTCCAGGGCGACATTTAGTGCCCAGTGACCCCCCCCCTGGGAAGGCGAGCGCGCCATTAACGTGGCAATAACGCACCCCCCTTGGTTAAGTCCAGGGCGACATTTAGTGCCCAGTGACCCCCTCGCCTTTGCGAAGGCGAGCGCGCCATTAACGTGGCAATAACGCACCCCCCTTGGTTAAGTCCAGGGCGACATTTAGTGCCCAGTGACCCCCTCGCCTTTGCGAAGGCGAGCGCGCCATTAACGTGGCAATAACGCACCCCCCTTGGTTAAGTCCAGGGCGACATTTAGTGCCCAGTGACCCCCTCGCCTTTGCGAAGGCGAGCGCGCCATTAACGTGGCAATAACGCACCCCCCTTGGTTAAGTCCAGGGCGACATTTAGTGCCCAGTGACCCCCTCGCCTTTGCGAAGGCGAGCGCGCCATTAACGTGGCAATAACGCACCCCCCTTGGTTAAGTCCAGGGCGACATTTAGTGCCCAGTGACCCCCTCGCCTTTGCGAAGGCGAGCGCGCCATTAACGTGGCAATAACGCACCCCCCTTGGTTAAGTCCAGGGCGACATTTAGTGCCCAGTGACCCCCTCGCCTTTGCGAAGGCGAGCGCGCCATTAACGTGGCAATAACGCACCCCCCTTGGTTAAGTCCAGGGCGACATTTAGTGCCCAGTGACCCCCTCGCCTTTGCGAAGGCGAGCGCGCCATTAACGTGGCAATAACGCACCCCCCTTGGTTAAGTCCAGGGCGACATTTAGTGCCCAGTGACCCCCTCGCCTTTGCGAAGGCGAGCGCGCCATTAACGTGGCAATAACGCACCCCCCTTGGTTAAGTCCAGGGCGACATTTAGTGCCCAGTGACCCCCTCGCCTTTGCGAAGGCGAGCGCGCCATTAACGTGGCAATAACGCACCCCCCTTGGTTAAGTCCAGGGCGACATTTAGTGCCCAGTGACCCCCTCGCCTTTGCGAAGGCGAGCGCGCCATTAACGTGGCAATAACGCACCCCCCCTTGGTTAAGTCCAGGGCGACATTTAGTGCCCAGTGACCCCCTCGCCTTTGCGAAGGCGAGCGCGCCATTAACGTGGCAATAACGCACCCCCCTTGGTTAAGTCCAGGGCGACATTTAGTGCCCAGTGACCCCCTCGCCTTTGCGAAGGCGAGCGCGCCATTAACGTGGCAATAACGCACCCCCCTTGGTTAAGTCCAGGGCGACATTTAGTGCCCAGTGACCCCCTCGCCTTTGCGAAGGCGAGCGCGCCATTAACGTGGCAATAACGCACCCCCCTTGGTTAAGTCCAGGGCGACATTTAGTGCCCAGTGACCCCCTCGCCTTTGCGAAGGCGAGCGCGCCATTAACGTGGCAATAACGCACCCCCCTTGGTTAAGTCCAGGGCGACATTTAGTGCCCAGTGACCCCCTCGCCTTTGCGAAGGCGAGCGCGCCATTAACGTGGCAATAACGCACCCCCCCTTGGTTAAGTCCAGGGCGACATTTAGTGCCCAGTGACCCCCTCGCCTTTGCGAAGGCGAGCGCGCCATTAACGTGGCAATAACGCACCCCCCTTGGTTAAGTCCAGGGCGACATTTAGTGCCCAGTGACCCCCTCGCCTTTGCGAAGGCGAGCGCGCCATTAACGTGGCAATAACGCACCCCCCTTGGTTAAGTCCAGGGCGACATTTAGTGCCCAGTGACCCCCTCGCCTTTGCGAAGGCGAGCGCGCCATTAACGTGGCAATAACGCACCCCCCTTGGTTAAGTCCAGGGCGACATTTAGTGCCCAGTGACCCCCTCGCCTTTGCGAAGGCGAGCGCGCCATTAACGTGGCAATAACGCACCCCCCTTGGTTAAGTCCAGGGCGACATTTAGTGCCCAGTGACCCCCTCGCCTTTGCGAAGGCGAGCGCGCCATTAACGTGGCAATAACGCACCCCCCTTGGTTAAGTCCAGGGCGACATTTAGTGCCCAGTGACCCCCTCGCCTTTGCGAAGGCGAGCGCGCCATTAACGTGGCAATAACGCACCCCCCTTGGTTAAGTCCAGGGCGACATTTAGTGCCCAGTGACCCCCTCGCCTTTGCGAAGGCGAGCGCGCCATTAACGTGGCAATAACGCACCCCCCTTGGTTAAGTCCAGGGCGACATTTAGTGCCCAGTGACCCCCTCGCCTTTGCGAAGGCGAGCGCGCCATTAACGTGGCAATAACGCACCCCCCTTGGTTAAGTCCAGGGCGACATTTAGTGCCCAGTGACCCCCTCGCCTTTGCGAAGGCGAGCGCGCCATTAACGTGGCAATAACGCACCCCCCTTGGTTAAGTCCAGGGCGACATTTAGTGCCCAGTGACCCCCTCGCCTTTGCGAAGGCGAGCGCGCCATTAACGTGGCAATAACGCACCCCCCTTGGTTAAGTCCAGGGCGACATTTAGTGCCCAGTGACCCCCTCGCCTTTGCGAAGGCGAGCGCGCCATTAACGTGGCAATAACGCACCCCCCTTGGTTAAGTCCAGGGCGACATTTAGTGCCCAGTGACCCCCTCGCCTTTGCGAAGGCGAGCGCGCCATTAACGTGGCAATAACGCACCCCCCTTGGTTAAGTCCAGGGCGACATTTAGTGCCCAGTGACCCCCTCGCCTTTGCGAAGGCGAGCGCGCCATTAACGTGGCAATAACGCACCCCCCTTGGTTAAGTCCAGGGCGACATTTAGTGCCCAGTGACCCCCTCGCCTTTGCGAAGGCGAGCGCGCCATTAACGTGGCAATAACGCACCCCCCTTGGTTAAGTCCAGGGCGACATTTAGTGCCCAGTGACCCCCTCGCCTTTGCGAAGGCGAGCGCGCCATTAACGTGGCAATAACGCACCCCCCTTGGTTAAGTCCAGGGCGACATTTAGTGCCCAGTGACCCCCTCGCCTTTGCGAAGGCGAGCGCGCCATTAACGTGGCAATAACGCACCCCCCTTGGTTAAGTCCAGGGCGACATTTAGTGCCCAGTGACCCCCTCGCCTTTGCGAAGGCGAGCGCGCCATTAACGTGGCAATAACGCACCCCCCTTGGTTAAGTCCAGGGCGACATTTAGTGCCCAGTGACCCCCTCGCCTTTGCGAAGGCGAGCGCGCCATTAACGTGGCAATAACGCACCCCCCTTGGTTAAGTCCAGGGCGACATTTAGTGCCCAGTGACCCCCTCGCCTTTGCGAAGGCGAGCGCGCCATTAACGTGGCAATAACGCACCCCCCTTGGTTAAGTCCAGGGCGACATTTAGTGCCCAGTGACCCCCTCGCCTTTGCGAAGGCGAGCGCGCCATTAACGTGGCAATAACGCACCCCCCTTGGTTAAGTCCAGGGCGACATTTAGTGCCCAGTGACCCCCTCGCCTTTGCGAAGGCGAGCGCGCCATTAACGTGGCAATAACGCACCCCCCTTGGTTAAGTCCAGGGCGACATTTAGTGCCCAGTGACCCCCTCGCCTTTGCGAAGGCGAGCGCGCCATTAACGTGGCAATAACGCACCCCCCTTGGTTAAGTCCAGGGCGACATTTAGTGCCCAGTGACCCCCTCGCCTTTGCGAAGGCGAGCGCGCCATTAACGTGGCAATAACGCACCCCCCTTGGTTAAGTCCAGGGCGACATTTAGTGCCCAGTGACCCCCTCGCCTTTGCGAAGGCGAGCGCGCCATTAACGTGGCAATAACGCACCCCCCTTGGTTAAGTCCAGGGCGACATTTAGTGCCCAGTGACCCCCTCGCCTTTGCGAAGGCG
Source organism: Leptodactylus fallax (assembly GCA_947044405.1). Taxonomy (NCBI): domain Eukaryota; kingdom Metazoa; phylum Chordata; class Amphibia; order Anura; family Leptodactylidae; genus Leptodactylus; species Leptodactylus fallax. The sequence continues at coordinate 1,585,930 of CAMRHE010000412.1, forward strand.
AGCGCGCCATTAACGTGGCAATAACGCACCCCCCTTGGTTAAGTCCAGGGCGACATTTAGTGCCCAGTGACCCCCTCGCCTTTGCGAAGGCGAGCGCGCCATTAACGTGGCAATAACGCACCCCCCTTGGTTAAGTCCAGGGCGACATTTAGTGCCCAGTGACCCCCTCGCCTTTGCGAAGGCGAGCGCGCCATTAACGTGGCAATAACGCACCCCCCTTGGTTAAGTCCAGGGCGACATTTAGTGCCCAGTGACCCCCTCGCCTTTGCGAAGGCGAGCGCGCCATTAACGTGGCAATAACGCACCCCCCTTGGTTAAGTCCAGGGCGACATTTAGTGCCCAGTGACCCCCTCGCCTTTGCGAAGGCGAGCGCGCCATTAACGTGGCAATAACGCACCCCCCTTGGTTAAGTCCAGGGCGACATTTAGTGCCCAGTGACCCCCTCGCCTTTGCGAAGGCGAGCGCGCCATTAACGTGGCAATAACGCACCCCCCTTGGTTAAGTCCAGGGCGACATTTAGTGCCCAGTGACCCCCTCGCCTTTGCGAAGGCGAGCGCGCCATTAACGTGGCAATAACGCACCCCCCTTGGTTAAGTCCAGGGCGACATTTAGTGCCCAGTGACCCCCTCGCCTTTGCGAAGGCGAGCGCGCCATTAACGTGGCAATAACGCACCCCCCTTGGTTAAGTCCAGGGCGACATTTAGTGCCCAGTGACCCCCTCGCCTTTGCGCGCGGCGAGCGCGCCATTAACGTGGCAATAACGCACCCCCCTTGGTTAAGTCCAGGGCGACATTTAGTGCCCAGTGACCCCCTCGCCTTTGCGAAGGCGAGCGCGCCATTAACGTGGCAATAACGCACCCCCCTTGGTTAAGTCCAGGGCGACATTTAGTGCCCAGTGACCCCCTCGCCTTTGCGAAGGCGAGCGCGCCATTAACGTGGCAATAACGCACCCCCCCTTGGTTAAGTCCAGGGCGACATTTAGTGCCCAGTGACCCCCTCGCCTTTGCGAAGGCGAGCGCGCCATTAACGTGGCAATAACGCACCCCCCTTGGTTAAGTCCAGGGCGACATTTAGTGCCCAGTGACCCCCTCGCCTTTGCGAAGGCGAGCGCGCCATTAACGTGGCAATAACGCACCCCCCTTGGTTAAGTCCAGGGCGACATTTAGTGCCCAGTGACCCCCTCGCCTTTGCGAAGGCGAGCGCGCCATTAACGTGGCAATAACGCACCCCCCTTGGTTAAGTCCAGGGCGACATTTAGTGCCCAGTGACCCCCTCGCCTTTGCGAAGGCGAGCGCGCCATTAACGTGGCAATAACGCACCCCCCTTGGTTAAGTCCAGGGCGACATTTAGTGCCCAGTGACCCCCTCGCCTTTGCGAAGGCGAGCGCGCCATTAACGTGGCAATAACGCACCCCCCTTGGTTAAGTCCAGGGCGACATTTAGTGCCCAGTGACCCCCTCGCCTTTGCGAAGGCGAGCGCGCCATTAACGTGGCAATAACGCACCCCCCTTGGTTAAGTCCAGGGCGACATTTAGTGCCCAGTGACCCCCTCGCCTTTGCGAAGGCGAGCGCGCCATTAACGTGGCAATAACGCACCCCCCTTGGTTAAGTCCAGGGCGACATTTAGTGCCCAGTGACCCCCTCGCCTTTGCGAAGGCGAGCGCGCCATTAACGTGGCAATAACGCACCCCCCTTGGTTAAGTCCAGGGCGACATTTAGTGCCCAGTGACCCCCTCGCCTTTGCGAAGGCGAGCGCGCCATTAACGTGGCAATAACGCACCCCCCTTGGTTAAGTCCAGGGCGACATTTAGTGCCCAGTGACCCCCTCGCCTTTGCGAAGGCGAGCGCGCCATTAACGTGGCAATAACGCACCCCCCTTGGTTAAGTCCAGGGCGACATTTAGTGCCCAGTGACCCCCTCGCCTTTGCGAAGGCGAGCGCGCCATTAACGTGGCAATAACGCACCCCCCTTGGTTAAGTCCAGGGCGACATTTAGTGCCCAGTGACCCCCTCGCCTTTGCGAAGGCGAGCGCGCCATTAACGTGGCAATAACGCACCCCCCTTGGTTAAGTCCAGGGCGACATTTAGTGCCCAGTGACCCCCTCGCCTTTGCGAAGGCGAGCGCGCCATTAACGTGGCAATAACGCACCCCCCTTGGTTAAGTCCAGGGCGACATTTAGTGCCCAGTGACCCCCTCGCCTTTGCGAAGGCGAGCGCGCCATTAACGTGGCAATAACGCACCCCCCTTGGTTAAGTCCAGGGCGACATTTAGTGCCCAGTGACCCCCTCGCCTTTGCGAAGGCGAGCGCGCCATTAACGTGGCAATAACGCACCCCCCCTTGGTTAAGTCCAGGGCGACATTTAGTGCCCAGTGACCCCCTCGCCTTTGCGAAGGCGAGCGCGCCATTAACGTGGCAATAACGCACCCCCCTTGGTTAAGTCCAGGGCGACATTTAGTGCCCAGTGACCCCCTCGCCTTTGCGAAGGCGAGCGCGCCATTAACGTGGCAATAACGCACCCCCCTTGGTTAAGTCCAGGGCGACATTTAGTGCCCAGTGACCCCCTCGCCTTTGCGAAGGCGAGCGCGCCATTAACGTGGCAATAACGCACCCCCCTTGGTTAAGTCCAGGGCGACATTTAGTGCCCAGTGACCCCCTCGCCTTTGCGAAGGCGAGCGCGCCATTAACGTGGCAATAACGCACCCCCCCTTGGTTAAGTCCAGGGCGACATTTAGTGCCCAGTGACCCCCTCGCCTTTGCGAAGGCGAGCGCGCCATTAACGTGGCAATAACGCACCCCCCCTTGGTTAAGTCCAGGGCGACATTTAGTGCCCAGTGACCCCCTCGCCTTTGCGAAGGCGAGCGCGCCATTAACGTGGCAATAACGCACCCCCCTTGGTTAAGTCCAGGGCGACATTTAGTGCCCAGTGACCCCCTCGCCTTTGCGAAGGCGAGCGCGCCATTAACGTGGCAATAACGCACCCCCCTTGGTTAAGTCCAGGGCGACATTTAGTGCCCAGTGACCCCCTCGCCTTTGCGAAGGCGAGCGCGCCATTAACGTGGCAATAACGCACCCCCCTTGGTTAAGTCCAGGGCGACATTTAGTGCCCAGTGACCCCCTCGCCTTTGCGAAGGCGAGCGCGCCATTAACGTGGCAATAACGCACCCCCCTTGGTTAAGTCCAGGGCGACATTTAGTGCCCAGTGACCCCCTCGCCTTTGCGAAGGCGAGCGCGCCATTAACGTGGCAATAACGCACCCCCCCTTGGTTAAGTCCAGGGCGACATTTAGTGCCCAGTGACCCCCTCGCCTTTGCGAAGGCGAGCGCGCCATTAACGTGGCAATAACGCACCCCCCTTGGTTAAGTCCAGGGCGACATTTAGTGCCCAGTGACCCCCTCGCCTTTGCGAAGGCGAGCGCGCCATTAACGTGGCAATAACGCACCCCCCTTGGTTAAGTCCAGGGCGACATTTAGTGCCCAGTGACCCCCTCGCCTTTGCGAAGGCGAGCGCGCCATTAACGTGGCAATAACGCACCCCCCTTGGTTAAGTCCAGGGCGACATTTAGTGCCCAGTGACCCCCTCGCCTTTGCGAAGGCGAGCGCGCCATTAACGTGGCAATAACGCACCCCCCTTGGTTAAGTCCAGGGCGACATTTAGTGCCCAGTGACCCCCTCGCCTTTGCGAAGGCGAGCGCGCCATTAACGTGGCAATAACGCACCCCCCTTGGTTAAGTCCAGGGCGACATTTAGTGCCCAGTGACCCCCTCGCCTTTGCGAAGGCGAGCGCGCCATTAACGTGGCAATAACGCACCCCCCTTGGTTAAGTCCAGGGCGACATTTAGTGCCCAGTGACCCCTCGCCTTTGCCCCCCCCAGCCAGGGCGACATTTAGTGCCCAGTGACCCCCTCGCCTTTGCGAAGGCGAGCGCGCCATTAACGTGGCAATAACGCACCCCCCCTTGGTTAAGTCCAGGGCGACATTTAGTGCCCAGTGACCCCCTCGCCTTTGCGAAGGCGAGCGCGCCATTAACGTGGCAATAACGCACCCCCCTTGGTTAAGTCCAGGGCGACATTTAGTGCCCAGTGACCCCCTCGCCTTTGCGAAGGCGAGCGCGCCATTAACGTGGCAATAACGCACCCCCCTTGGTTAAGTCCAGGGCGACATTTAGTGCCCAGTGACCCCCTCGCCTTTGCGAAGGCGAGCGCGCCATTAACGTGGCAATAACGCACCCCCCTTGGTTAAGTCCAGGGCGACATTTAGTGCCCAGTGACCCCCTCGCCTTTGCGAAGGCGAGCGCGCCATTAACGTGGCAATAACGCACCCCCCTTGGTTAAGTCCAGGGCGACATTTAGTGCCCAGTGACCCCCTCGCCTTTGCGAAGGCGAGCGCGCCATTAACGTGGCAATAACGCACCCCCCTTGGTTAAGTCCAGGGCGACATTTAGTGCCCAGTGACCCCCTCGCCTTTGCGAAGGCGAGCGCGCCATTAACGTGGCAATAACGCACCCCCCTTGGTTAAGTCCAGGGCGACATTTAGTGCCCAGTGACCCCCTCGCCTTTGCGAAGGCGAGCGCGCCATTAACGTGGCAATAACGCACCCCCCCTTGGTTAAGTCCAGGGCGACATTTAGTGCCCAGTGACCCCCTCGCCTTTGCGAAGGCGAGCGCGCCATTAACGTGGCAATAACGCACCCCCCTTGGTTAAGTCCAGGGCGACATTTAGTGCCCAGTGACCCCCTCGCCTTTGCGAAGGCGAGCGCGCCATTAACGTGGCAATAACGCACCCCCCCTTGGTTAAGTCCAGGGCGACATTTAGTGCCCAGTGACCCCCTCGCCTTTGCGAAGGCGAGCGCGCCATTAACGTGGCAATAACGCACCCCCCTTGGTTAAGTCCAGGGCGACATTTAGTGCCCAGTGACCCCCTCGCCTTTGCGAAGGCGAGCGCGCCATTAACGTGGCAATAACGCACCCCCCTTGGTTAAGTCCAGGGCGACATTTAGTGCCCAGTGACCCCCTCGCCTTTGCGAAGGCGAGCGCGCCATTAACGTGGCAATAACGCACCCCCCTTGGTTAAGTCCAGGGCGACATTTAGTGCCCAGTGACCCCCTCGCCTTTGCGAAGGCGAGCGCGCCATTAACGTGGCAATAACGCACCCCCCCTTGGTTAAGTCCAGGGCGACATTTAGTGCCCAGTGACCCCCTCGCCTTTGCGAAGGCGAGCGCGCCATTAACGTGGCAATAACGCACCCCCCTTGGTTAAGTCCAGGGCGACATTTAGTGCCCAGTGACCCCCTCGCCTTTGCGAAGGCGAGCGCGCCATTAACGTGGCAATAACGCACCCCCCTTGGTTAAGTCCAGGGCGACATTTAGTGCCCAGTGACCCCCTCGCCTTTGCGAAGGCGAGCGCGCCATTAACGTGGCAATAACGCACCCCCCTTGGTTAAGTCCAGGGCGACATTTAGTGCCCAGTGACCCCCTCGCCTTTGCGAAGGCGAGCGCGCCATTAACGTGGCAATAACGCACCCCCCTTGGTTAAGTCCAGGGCGACATTTAGTGCCCAGTGACCCCCTCGCCTTTGCGAAGGCGAGCGCGCCATTAACGTGGCAATAACGCACCCCCCTTGGTTAAGTCCAGGGCGACATTTAGTGCCCAGTGACCCCCTCGCCTTTGCGAAGGCGAGCGCGCCATTAACGTGGCAATAACGCACCCCCCTTGGTTAAGTCCAGGGCGACATTTAGTGCCCAGTGACCCCCTCGCCTTTGCGAAGGCGAGCGCGCCATTAACGTGGCAATAACGCACCCCCCTTGGTTAAGTCCAGGGCGACATTTAGTGCCCAGTGACCCCCTCGCCTTTGCGAAGGCGAGCGCGCCATTAACGTGGCAATAACGCACCCCCCTTGGTTAAGTCCAGGGCGACATTTAGTGCCCAGTGACCCCCTCGCCTTTGCGAAGGCGAGCGCGCCATTAACGTGGCAATAACGCACCCCCCCTTGGTTAAGTCCAGGGCGACATTTAGTGCCCAGTGACCCCCTCGCCTTTGCGAAGGCGAGCGCGCCATTAACGTGGCAATAACGCACCCCCCTTGGTTAAGTCCAGGGCGACATTTAGTGCCCAGTGACCCCCTCGCCTTTGCGAAGGCGAGCGCGCCATTAACGTGGCAATAACGCACCCCCCTTGGTTAAGTCCAGGGCGACATTTAGTGCCCAGTGACCCCCTCGCCTTTGCGAAGGCGAGCGCGCCATTAACGTGGCAATAACGCACCCCCCTTGGTTAAGTCCAGGGCGACATTTAGTGCCCAGTGACCCCCTCGCCTTTGCGAAGGCGAGCGCGCCATTAACGTGGCAATAACGCACCCCCCTTGGTTAAGTCCAGGGCGACATTTAGTGCCCAGTGACCCCCTCGCCTTTGCGAAGGCGAGCGCGCCATTAACGTGGCAATAACGCACCCCCCTTGGTTAAGTCCAGGGCGACATTTAGTGCCCAGTGACCCCCTCGCCTTTGCGAAGGCGAGCGCGCCATTAACGTGGCAATAACGCACCCCCCTTGGTTAAGTCCAGGGCGACATTTAGTGCCCAGTGACCCCCTCGCCTTTGCGAAGGCGAGCGCGCCATTAACGTGGCAATAACGCACCCCCCCTTGGTTAAGTCCAGGGCGACATTTAGTGCCCAGTGACCCCCTCGCCTTTGCGAAGGCGAGCGCGCCATTAACGTGGCAATAACGCACCCCCCCTTGGTTAAGTCCAGGGCGACATTTAGTGCCCAGTGACCCCCTCGCCTTTGCGAAGGCGAGCGCGCCATTAACGTGGCAATAACGCACCCCCCTTGGTTAAGTCCAGGGCGACATTTAGTGCCCAGTGACCCCCTCGCCTTTGCGAAGGCGAGCGCGCCATTAACGTGGCAATAACGCACCCCCCTTGGTTAAGTCCAGGGCGACATTTAGTGCCCAGTGACCCCCTCGCCTTTGCGAAGGCGAGCGCGCCATTAACGTGGCAATAACGCACCCCCCCTTGGTTAAGTCCAGGGCGACATTTAGTGCCCAGTGACCCCCTCGCCTTTGCGAAGGCGAGCGCGCCATTAACGTGGCAATAACGCACCCCCCTTGGTTAAGTCCAGGGCGACATTTAGTGCCCAGTGACCCCCTCGCCTTTGCGAAGGCGAGCGCGCCATGAACGTGGCAATAACGCACCCCCCTTGGTTAAGTCCAGGGCGACATTTAGTGCCCAGTGACCCCCTCGCCTTTGCGAAGGCGAGCGCGCCATTAACGTGGCAATAACGCACCCCCCTTGGTTAAGTCCAGGGCGACATTTAGTGCCCAGTGACCCCCTCGCCTTTGCGAAGGCGAGCGCGCCATTAACGTGGCAATAACGCACCCCCCTTGGTTAAGTCCAGGGCGACATTTAGTGCCCAGTGACCCCCTCGCCTTTGCGAAGGCGAGCGCGCCATTAACGTGGCAATAACGCACCCCCCTTGGTTAAGTCCAGGGCGACATTTAGTGCCCAGTGACCCCCTCGCCTTTGCGAAGGCGAGCGCGCCATTAACGTGGCAATAACGCACACCCCCTTGGTTAAGTCCAGGGCGACATTTAGTGCCCAGTGACCCCCTCGCCTTTGCGAAGGCGAGCGCGCCATTAACGTGGCAATAACGCACCCCCCTTGGTTAAGTCCAGGGCGACATTTAGTGCCCAGTGACCCCCTCGCCTTTGCGAAGGCGAGCGCGCCATTAACGTGGCAATAACGCACCCCCCTTGGTTAAGTCCAGGGCGACATTTAGTGCCCAGTGACCCCCTCGCCTTTGCGAAGGCGAGCGCGCCATTAACGTGGCAATAACGCACCCCCCTTGGTTAAGTCCAGGGCGACATTTAGTGCCCAGTGACCCCCTCGCCTTTGCGAAGGCGAGCGCGCCATTAACGTGGCAATAACGCACCCCCCTTGGTTAAGTCCAGGGCGACATTTAGTGCCCAGTGACCCCCTCGCCTTTGCGAAGGCGAGCGCGCCATTAACGTGGCAATAACGCACCCCCCTTGGTTAAGTCCAGGGCGACATTTAGTGCCCAGTGACCCCCTCGCCTTTGCGAAGGCGAGCGCGCCATTAACGTGGCAATAACGCACCCCCCCTTGGTTAAGTCCAGGGCGACATTTAGTGCCCAGTGACCCCCTCGCCTTTGCGAAGGCGAGCGCGCCATTAACGTGGCAATAACGCACCCCCCTTGGTTAAGTCCAGGGCGACATTTAGTGCCCAGTGACCCCCTCGCCTTTGCGAAGGCGAGCGCGCCATTAACGTGGCAATAACGCACCCCCCTTGGTTAAGTCCAGGGCGACATTTAGTGCCCAGTGACCCCCTCGCCTTTGCGAAGGCGAGCGCGCCATTAACGTGGCAATAACGCACCCCCCCTTGGTTAAGTCCAGGGCGACATTTAGTGCCCAGTGACCCCCTCGCCTTTGCGAAGGCGGGCGCGCCATTAACGTGGCAATAACGCACCCCCCTTGGTTAAGTCCAGGGCGACATTTAGTGCCCAGTGACCCCCTCGCCTTTGCGAAGGCGGGCGCGCCATTAACGTGGCAATAACGCACCCCCCTTGGTTAAGTCCAGGGCGACATTTAGTGCCCAGTGACCCCCTCGCCTTTGCGAAGGCGAGCGCGCCATTAACGTGGCAATAACGCACCCCCCTTGGTTAAGTCCAGGGCGACATTTAGTGCCCAGTGACCCCCTCGCCTTTGCGAAGGCGAGCGCGCCATTAACGTGGCAATAACGCACCCCCCTTGGTTAAGTCCAGGGCGACATTTAGTGCCCAGTGACCCCCTCGCCTTTGCGAAGGCGAGCGCGCCATTAACGTGGCAATAACGCACCCCCCTTGGTTAAGTCCAGGGCGACATTTAGTGCCCAGTGACCCCCTCGCCTTTGCGAAGGCGAGCGCGCCATTAACGTGGCAATAACGCACCCCCCTTGGTTAAGTCCAGGGCGACATTTAGTGCCCAGTGACCCCCTCGCCTTTGCGAAGGCGAGCGCGCCATTAACGTGGCAATAACGCACCCCCCTTGGTTAAGTCCAGGGCGACATTTAGTGCCCAGTGACCCCCTCGCCTTTGCGAAGGCGAGCGCGCCATTAACGTGGCAATAACGCACCCCCCTTGGTTAAGTCCAGGGCGACATTTAGTGCCCAGTGACCCCCTCGCCTTTGCGAAGGCGAGCGCGCCATTAACGTGGCAATAACGCACCCCCCTTGGTTAAGTCCAGGGCGACATTTAGTGCCCAGTGACCCCCTCGCCTTTGCGAAGGCGAGCGCGCCATTAACGTGGCAATAACGCACCCCCCTTGGTTAAGTCCAGGGCGACATTTAGTGCCCAGTGACCCCCTCGCCTTTGCGAAGGCGAGCGCGCCATTAACGTGGCAATAACGCACCCCCCCTTGGTTAAGTCCAGGGCGACATTTAGTGCCCAGTGACCCCCTCGCCTTTGCGAAGGCGAGCGCGCCATTAACGTGGCAATAACGCAACCCCCCTTGGTTAAGTCCAGGGCGACATTTAGTGCCCAGTGACCCCCTCGCCTTTGCGAAGGCGAGCGCGCCATTAACGTGGCAATAACGCACCCCCCTTGGTTAAGTCCAGGGCGACATTTAGTGCCCAGTGACCCCCTCGCCTTTGCGAAGGCGAGCGCGCCATTAACGTGGCAATAACGCACCCCCCTTGGTTAAGTCCAGGGCGACATTTAGTGCCCAGTGACCCCCTCGCCTTTGCGAAGGCGAGCGCGCCATTAACGTGGCAATAACGCACCCCCCTTGGTTAAGTCCAGGGCGACATTTAGTGCCCAGTGACCCCCTCGCCTTTGCGAAGGCGAGCGCGCCATTAACGTGGCAATAACGCACCCCCCTTGGTTAAGTCCAGGGCGACATTTAGTGCCCAGTGACCCCCTCGCCTTTGCGAAGGCGAGCGCGCCATTAACGTGGCAATAACGCACCCCCCTTGGTTAAGTCCAGGGCGACATTTAGTGCCCAGTGACCCCCTCGCCTTTGCGAAGGCGAGCGCGCCATTAGCGTGGCAATAACGCACCCCCCTTGGTTAAGTCCAGGGCGACATTTAGTGCCCAGTGACCCCCTCGCCTTTGCGAAGGCGAGCGCGCCATTAACGTGGCAATAACGCACCCCCCTTGGTTAAGTCCAGGGCGACATTTAGTGCCCAGTGACCCCCTCGCCTTTGCGAAGGCGAGCGCGCCATTAACGTGGCAATAACGCACCCCCCTTGGTTAAGTCCAGGGCGACATTTAGTGCCCAGTGACCCCCTCGCCTTTGCGAAGGCGAGCGCGCCATTAACGTGGCAATAACGCACCCCCCCTTGGTTAAGTCCAGGGCGACATTTAGTGCCCAGTGACCCCCTCGCCTTTGCGAAGGCGAGCGCGCCATTAACGTGGCAATAACGCACCCCCCTTGGTTAAGTCCAGGGCGACATTTAGTGCCCAGTGACCCCCTCGCCTTTGCGAAGGCGAGCGCGCCATTAACGTGGCAATAACGCACCCCCCTTGGTTAAGTCCAGGGCGACATTTAGTGCCCAGTGACCCCCTCGCCTTTGCGAAGGCGAGCGCGCCATTAACGTGGCAATAACGCACCCCCCTTGGTTAAGTCCAGGGCGACATTTAGTGCCCAGTGACCCCCTCGCCTTTGCGAAGGCGAGGCGCGCCATTAACGTGGCAATAACGCACCCCCCTTGGTTAAGTCCAGGGCGACATTTAGTGCCCAGTGACCCCCTCGCCTTTGCGAAGGCGAGCGCGCCATTAACGTGGCAATAACGCACCCCCCTTGGTTAAGTCCAGGGCGACATTTAGTGCCCAGTGACCCCCTCGCCTTTGCGAAGGCGAGCGCGCCATTAACGTGGCAATAACGCACCCCCCTTGGTTAAGTCCAGGGCGACATTTAGTGCCCAGTGACCCCCTCGCCTTTGCGAAGGCGAGCGCGCCATTAACGTGGCAATAACGCACCCCCCTTGGTTAAGTCCAGGGCGACATTTAGTGCCCAGTGACCCCCTCGCCTTTGCGAAGGCGAGCGCGCCATTAACGTGGCAATAACGCACCCCCCTTGGTTAAGTCCAGGGCGACATTTAGTGCCCAGTGACCCCCTCGCCTTTGCGAAGGCGAGCGCGCCATTAACGTGGCAATAACGCACCCCCCTTGGTTAAGTCCAGGGCGACATTTAGTGCCCAGTGACCCCCTCGCCTTTGCGAAGGCGAGCGCGCCATTAACGTGGCAATAACGCACCCCCCTTGGTTAAGTCCAGGGCGACATTTAGTGCCCAGTGACCCCCTCGCCTTTGCGAAGGCGGGCGCGCCATTAACGTGGCAATAACGCACCCCCCTTGGTTAAGTCCAGGGCGACATTTAGTGCCCAGTGACCCCCTCGCCTTTGCGAGGGCGAGCGCGCCATTAACGTGGCAATAACGCACCCCCCTTGGTTAAGTCCAGGGCGACATTTAGTGCCCAGTGACCCCCTCGCCTTTGCGAAGGCGAGCGCGCCATTAACGTGGCAATAACGCACCCCCCTTGGTTAAGTCCAGGGCGACATTTAGTGCCCAGTGACCCCCTCGCCTTTGCGAAGGCGAGCGCGCCATTAACGTGGCAATAACGCACCCCCCTTGGTTAAGTCCAGGGCGACATTTAGTGCCCAGTGACCCCCTCGCCTTTGCGAAGGCGAGCGCGCCATTAACGTGGCAATAACGCACCCCCCTTGGTTAAGTCCAGGGCGACATTTAGTGCCCAGTGACCCCCTCGCCTTTGCGAAGGCGAGCGCGCCATTAACGTGGCAATAACGCACCCCCCTTGGTTAAGTCCAGGGCGACATTTAGTGCCCAGTGACCCCCTCGCCTTTGCGAAGGCGAGCGCGCCATTAGCGTGGCAATAACGCACCCCCCTTGGTTAAGTCCAGGGCGACATTTAGTGCCCAGTGACCCCCTCGCCTTTGCGAAGGCGAGCGCGCCATTAACGTGGCAATAACGCACCCCCCTTGGTTAAGTCCAGGGCGACATTTAGTGCCCAGTGACCCCCTCGCCTTTGCGAAGGCGAGCGCGCCATTAACGTGGCAATAACGCACCCCCCTTGGTTAAGTCCAGGGCGACATTTAGTGCCCAGTGACCCCCTCGCCTTTGCGAAGGCGAGCGCGCCATTAACGTGGCAATAACGCACCCCCCTTGGTTAAGTCCAGGGCGACATTTAGTGCCCAGTGACCCCCTCGCCTTTGCGAAGGCGGAGCGCGCCATTAACGTGGCAATAACGCACCCCCCTTGGTTAAGTCCAGGGCGACATTTAGTGCCCAGTGACCCCCTCGCCTTTGCGAAGGCGAGCGCGCCATTAACGTGGCAATAACGCACCCCCCCTTGGTTAAGTCCAGGGCGACATTTAGTGCCCAGTGACCCCCTCGCCTTTGCGAAGGCGAGCGCGCCATTAACGTGGCAATAACGCACCCCCCTTGGTTAAGTCCAGGGCGACATTTAGTGCCCAGTGACCCCCTCGCCTTTGCGAAGGCGAGCGCGCCATTAACGTGGCAATAACGCACCCCCCTTGGTTAAGTCCAGGGCGACATTTAGTGCCCAGTGACCCCCTCGCCTTTGCGAAGGCGAGCGCGCCATTAACGTGGCAATAACGCACCCCCCTTGGTTAAGTCCAGGGCGACATTTAGTGCCCAGTGACCCCCTCGCCTTTGCGAAGGCGAGCGCGCCATTAACGTGGCAATAACGCACCCCCCCTTGGTTAAGTCCAGGGCGACATTTAGTGCCCAGTGACCCCCTCGCCTTTGCGAAGGCGAGCGCGCCATTAACGTGGCAATAACGCACCCCCCTTGGTTAAGTCCAGGGCGACATTTAGTGCCCAGTGACCCCCTCGCCTTTGCGAAGGCGAGCGCGCCATTAACGTGGCAATAACGCACCCCCCTTGGTTAAGTCCAGGGCGACATTTAGTGCCCAGTGACCCCCTCGCCTTTGCGAAGGCGAGCGCGCCATTAACGTGGCAATAACGCACCCCCCTTGGTTAAGTCCAGGGCGACATTTAGTGCCCAGTGACCCCCTCGCCTTTGCGAAGGCGAGCGCGCCATTAACGTGGCAATAACGCACCCCCCTTGGTTAAGTCCAGGGCGACATTTAGTGCCCAGTGACCCCCTCGCCTTTGCGAAGGCGAGCGCGCCATTAACGTGGCAATAACGCACCCCCCTTGGTTAAGTCCAGGGCGACATTTAGTGCCCAGTGACCCCCTCGCCTTTGCGAAGGCGAGCGCGCCATTAACGTGGCAATAACGCACCCCCCTTGGTTAAGTCCAGGGCGACATTTAGTGCCCAGTGACCCCCTCGCCTTTGCGAAGGCGAGCGCGCCATTAACGTGGCAATAACGCACCCCCCTTGGTTAAGTCCAGGGCGACATTTAGTGCCCAGTGACCCCCTCGCCTTTGCGAAGGCGAGCGCGCCATTAACGTGGCAATAACGCACCCCCCTTGGTTAAGTCCAGGGCGACATTTAGTGCCCAGTGACCCCCTCGCCTTTGCGAAGGCGAGCGCGCCATTAACGTGGCAATAACGCACCCCCCTTGGTTAAGTCCAGGGCGACATTTAGTGCCCAGTGACCCCCTCGCCTTTGCGAAGGCGAGCGCGCCATTAACGTGGCAATAACGCACCCCCCTTGGTTAAGTCCAGGGCGACATTTAGTGCCCAGTGACCCCCTCGCCTTTGCGAAGGCGAGCGCGCCATTAACGTGGCAATAACGCACCCCCCTTGGTTAAGTCCAGGGCGACATTTAGTGCCCAGTGACCCCCTCGCCTTTGCGAAGGCGGCGCGCCATTAACGTGGCAATAACGCACCCCCCTTGGTTAAGTCCGGGGCGACATTTAGTGCCCAGTGACCCCCTCGCCTTTGCGAGGGCGGCGCGCCATTAACGTGGCAATAACGCACCCCCCTTGGTTAAGTCCAGGGCGACATTTAGTGCCCAGTGACCCCCTCGCCTTTGCGAAGGCGAGCGCGCCATTAACGTGGCAATAACGCACCCCCCCTTGGTTAAGTCCAGGGCGACATTTAGTGCCCAGTGACCCCCTCGCCTTTGCGAAGGCGAGCGCGCCATTAACGTGGCAATAACGCACCCCCCTTGGTTAAGTCCAGGGCGACATTTAGTGCCCAGTGACCCCCTCGCCTTTGCGAAGGCGAGCGCGCCATTAACGTGGCAATAACGCACCCCCCTTGGTTAAGTCCAGGGCGACATTTAGTGCCCAGTGACCCCCTCGCCTTTGCGAAGGCGAGCGCGCCATTAACGTGGCAATAACGCACCCCCCTTGGTTAAGTCCAGGGCGACATTTAGTGCCCAGTGACCCCCTCGCCTTTGCGAAGGCGAGCGCGCCATTAACGTGGCAATAACGCACCCCCCTTGGTTAAGTCCAGGGCGACATTTAGTGCCCAGTGACCCCCTCGCCTTTGCGAAGGCGAGCGCGCCATTAACGTGGCAATAACGCACCCCCCTTGGTTAAGTCCAGGGCGACATTTAGTGCCCAGTGACCCCCTCGCCTTTGCGAAGGCGAGCGCGCCATTAACGTGGCAATAACGCACCCCCCTTGGTTAAGTCCAGGGCGACATTTAGTGCCCAGTGACCCCCTCGCCTTTGCGAAGGCGAGCGCGCCATTAACGTGGCAATAACGCACCCCCCCTTGGTTAAGTCCAGGGCGACATTTAGTGCCCAGTGACCCCCTCGCCTTTGCGAAGGCGAGCGCGCCATTAACGTGGCAATAACGCACCCCCCTTGGTTAAGTCCAGGGCGACATTTAGTGCCCAGTGACCCCCTCGCCTTTGCGAAGGCGAGCGCGCCATTAACGTGGCAATAACGCACCCCCCTTGGTTAAGTCCAGGGCGACATTTAGTGCCCAGTGACCCCCTCGCCTTTGCGAAGGCGAGCGCGCCATTAACGTGGCAATAACGCACCCCCCCTTGGTTAAGTCCAGGGCGACATTTAGTGCCCAGTGACCCCCTCGCCTTTGCGAAGGCGAGCGCGCCATTAACGTGGCAATAACGCACCCCCCTTGGTTAAGTCCAGGGCGACATTTAGTGCCCAGTGACCCCCTCGCCTTTGCGAAGGCGAGCGCGCCATTAACGTGGCAATAACGCACCCCCCCTTGGTTAAGTCCAGGGCGACATTTAGTGCCCAGTGACCCCCTCGCCTTTGCGAAGGCGAGCGCGCCATTAACGTGGCAATAACGCACCCCCCTTGGTTAAGTCCAGGGCGACATTTAGTGCCCAGTGACCCCCTCGCCTTTGCGAAGGCGAGCGCGCCATTAACGTGGCAATAACGCACCCCCCCTTGGTTAAGTCCAGGGCGACATTTAGTGCCCAGTGACCCCCTCGCCTTTGCGAAGGCGAGCGCGCCATTAACGTGGCAATAACGCACCCCCCCTTGGTTAAGTCCAGGGCGACATTTAGTGCCCAGTGACCCCCTCGCCTTTGCGAAGGCGAGCGCGCCATTAACGTGGCAATAACGCACCCCCCTTGGTTAAGTCCAGGGCGACATTTAGTGCCCAGTGACCCCCTCGCCTTTGCGAAGGCGAGCGCGCCATTAACGTGGCAATAACGCACCCCCCTTGGTTAAGTCCAGGGCGACATTTAGTGCCCAGTGACCCCCTCGCCTTTGCGAAGGCGAGCGCGCCATTAACGTGGCAATAACGCACCCCCCTTGGTTAAGTCCAGGGCGACATTTAGTGCCCAGTGACCCCCTCGCCTTTGCGAAGGCGAGCGCGCCATTAACGTGGCAATAACGCACCCCCCTTGGTTAAGTCCAGGGCGACATTTAGTGCCCAGTGACCCCCTCGCCTTTGCGAAGGCGAGCGCGCCATTAACGTGGCAATAACGCACCCCCCTTGGTTAAGTCCAGGGCGACATTTAGTGCCCAGTGACCCCCTCGCCTTTGCGAAGGCGAGCGCGCCATTAACGTGGCAATAACGCACCCCCCTTGGTTAAGTCCAGGGCGACATTTAGTGCCCAGTGACCCCCTCGCCTTTGCGAAGGCGAGCGCGCCATTAACGTGGCAATAACGCACCCCCCTTGGTTAAGTCCAGGGCGACATTTAGTGCCCAGTGACCCCCTCGCCTTTGCGAAGGCGAGCGCGCCATTAACGTGGCAATAACGCACCCCCCTTGGTTAAGTCCAGGGCGACATTTAGTGCCCAGTGACCCCCTCGCCTTTGCGAAGGCGAGCGCGCCATTAACGTGGCAATAACGCACCCCCCTTGGTTAAGTCCAGGGCGACATTTAGTGCCCAGTGACCCCCTCGCCTTTGCGAAGGCGAGCGCGCCATTAACGTGGCAATAACGCACCCCCCTTGGTTAAGTCCAGGGCGACATTTAGTGCCCAGTGACCCCCTCGCCTTTGCGAAGGCGAGCGCGCCATTAACGTGGCAATAACGCACCCCCCTTGGTTAAGTCCAGGGCGACATTTAGTGCCCAGTGACCCCCTCGCCTTTGCGAAGGCGAGCGCGCCATTAACGTGGCAATAACGCACCCCCCTTGGTTAAGTCCAGGGCGACATTTAGTGCCCAGTGACCCCCTCGCCTTTGCGAAGGCGAGCGCGCCATTAACGTGGCAATAACGCACCCCCCTTGGTTAAGTCCAGGGCGACATTTAGTGCCCAGTGACCCCCTCGCCTTTGCGAAGGCGAGCGCGCCATTAACGTGGCAATAACGCACCCCCCCTTGGTTAAGTCCAGGGCGACATTTAGTGCCCAGTGACCCCCTCGCCTTTGCGAAGGCGAGCGCGCCATTAGCGTGGCAATAACGCACCCCCCTTGGTTAAGTCCAGGGCGACATTTAGTGCCCAGTGACCCCCTCGCCTTTGCGAAGGCGAGCGCGCCATTAACGTGGCAATAACGCACCCCCCCTTGGTTAAGTCCAGGGCGACATTTAGTGCCCAGTGACCCCCTCGCCTTTGCGAAGGCGAGCGCGCCATTAACGTGGCAATAACGCACCCCCCCTTGGTTAAGTCCAGGGCGACATTTAGTGCCCAGTGACCCCCTCGCCTTTGCGAAGGCGAGCGCGCCATTAACGTGGCAATAACGCACCCCCCTTGGTTAAGTCCAGGGCGACATTTAGTGCCCAGTGACCCCCTCGCCTTTGCGAAGGGCCGAGCGCGCCATTGAGACGCGTGGCAATAACGCACCCCCCTTGGTTAAGTCCAGGGCGACATTTAGTGCCCAGTGACCCCCTCGCCTTTGCGAAGGCGAGCGCGCCATTAACGTGGCAATAACGCACCCCCCTTGGTTAAGTCCAGGGCGACATTTAGTGCCCAGTGACCCCCTCGCCTTTGCGAAGGCGAGCGCGCCATTAACGTGGCAATAACGCACCCCCCTTGGTTAAGTCCAGGGCGACATTTAGTGCCCAGTGACCCCCTCGCCTTTGCGAAGGCGAGCGCGCCATTAACGTGGCAATAACGCACCCCCCCTTGGTTAAGTCCAGGGCGACATTTAGTGCCCAGTGACCCCCTCGCCTTTGCGAAGGCGAGCGCGCCATTAACGTGGCAATAACGCACCCCCCTTGGTTAAGTCCAGGGCGACATTTAGTGCCCAGTGACCCCCTCGCCTTTGCGAAGGCGAGCGCGCCATTAACGTGGCAATAACGCACCCCCCTTGGTTAAGTCCAGGGCGACATTTAGTGCCCAGTGACCCCCTCGCCTTTGCGAAGGCGAGCGCGCCATTAACGTGGCAATAACGCACCCCCCCTTGGTTAAGTCCAGGGCGACATTTAGTGCCCAGTGACCCCCTCGCCTTTGCGAAGGCGAGCGCGCCATTAACGTGGCAATAACGCACCCCCCTTGGTTAAGTCCAGGGCGACATTTAGTGCCCAGTGACCCCCTCGCCTTTGCGAAGGCGAGCGCGCCATTAACGTGGCAATAACGCACCCCCCTTGGTTAAGTCCAGGGCGACATTTAGTGCCCAGTGACCCCCTCGCCTTTGCGAAGGCGAGCGCGCCATTAACGTGGCAATAACGCACCCCCCTTGGTTAAGTCCAGGGCGACATTTAGTGCCCAGTGACCCCCTCGCCTTTGCGAAGGCGAGCGCGCCATTAACGTGGCAATAACGCACCCCCCTTGGTTAAGTCCAGGGCGACATTTAGTGCCCAGTGACCCCCTCGCCTTTGCGAAGGCGAGCGCGCCATTAACGTGGCAATAACGCACCCCCCTTGGTTAAGTCCAGGGCGACATTTAGTGCCCAGTGACCCCCTCGCCTTTGCGAAGGCGAGCGCGCCATTAACGTGGCAATAACGCACCCCCCCTTGGTTAAGTCCAGGGCGACATTTAGTGCCCAGTGACCCCCTCGCCTTTGCGAAGGCGAGCGCGCCATTAACGTGGCAATAACGCACCCCCCTTGGTTAAGTCCAGGGCGACATTTAGTGCCCAGTGACCCCCTCGCCTTTGCGAAGGCGAGCGCGCCATTAACGTGGCAATAACGCACCCCCCTTGGTTAAGTCCAGGGCGACATTTAGTGCCCAGTGACCCCCTCGCCTTTGCGAAGGCGAGCGCGCCATTAACGTGGCAATAACGCACCCCCCTTGGTTAAGTCCAGGGCGACATTTAGTGCCCAGTGACCCCCTCGCCTTTGCGAAGGCGAGCGCGCCATTAACGTGGCAATAACGCACCCCCCTTGGTTAAGTCCAGGGCGACATTTAGTGCCCAGTGACCCCCTCGCCTTTGCGAAGGCGAGCGCGCCATTAACGTGGCAATAACGCACCCCCCTTGGTTAAGTCCAGGGCGACATTTAGTGCCCAGTGACCCCCTCGCCTTTGCGAAGGCGAGCGCGCCATTAACGTGGCAATAACGCACCCCCCTTGGTTAAGTCCAGGGCGACATTTAGTGCCCAGTGACCCCCTCGCCTTTGCGAAGGCGAGCGCGCCATTAACGTGGCAATAACGCACCCCCCCTTGGTTAAGTCCAGGGCGACATTTAGTGCCCAGTGACCCCCTCGCCTTTGCGAAGGCGAGCGCGCCATTAACGTGGCAATAACGCACCCCCCTTGGTTAAGTCCAGGGCGACATTTAGTGCCCAGTGACCCCCTCGCCTTTGCGAAGGCGAGCGCGCCATTAACGTGGCAATAACGCACCCCCCTTGGTTAAGTCCAGGGCGACATTTAGTGCCCAGTGACCCCCTCGCCTTTGCGAAGGCGAGCGCGCCATTAACGTGGCAATAACGCACCCCCCTTGGTTAAGTCCAGGGCGACATTTAGTGCCCAGTGACCCCCTCGCCTTTGCGAAGGCGAGCGCGCCATTAACGTGGCAATAACGCACCCCCCTTGGTTAAGTCCAGGGCGACATTTAGTGCCCAGTGACCCCCTCGCCTTTGCGAAGGCGAGCGCGCCATTAACGTGGCAATAACGCACCCCCCCTTGGTTAAGTCCAGGGCGACATTTAGTGCCCAGTGACCCCCTCGCCTTTGCGAAGGCGAGCGCGCCATTAACGTGGCAATAACGCACCCCCCCTTGGTTAAGTCCAGGGCGACATTTAGTGCCCAGTGACCCCCTCGCCTTTGCGAAGGCGAGCGCGCCATTAACGTGGCAATAACGCACCCCCCTTGGTTAAGTCCAGGGCGACATTTAGTGCCCAGTGACCCCCTCGCCTTTGCGAAGGCGAGCGCGCCATTAGCGTGGCAATAACGCACCCCCCTTGGTTAAGTCCAGGGCGACATTTAGTGCCCAGTGACCCCCTCGCCTTTGCGAAGGCGAGCGCGCCATTAACGTGGCAATAACGCACCCCCCCTTGGTTAAGTCCAGGGCGACATTTAGTGCCCAGTGACCCCCTCGCCTTTGCGAAGGCGAGCGCGCCATTAACGTGGCAATAACGCACCCCCCCTTGGTTAAGTCCAGGGCGACATTTAGTGCCCAGTGACCCCCTCGCCTTTGCGAAGGCGAGCGCGCCATTAACGTGGCAATAACGCACCCCCCTTGGTTAAGTCCAGGGCGACATTTAGTGCCCAGTGACCCCCTCGCCTTTGCGAAGGCGAGCGCGCCATTAACGTGGCAATAACGCACCCCCCTTGGTTAAGTCCAGGGCGACATTTAGTGCCCAGTGACCCCCTCGCCTTTGCGAAGGCGAGCGCGCCATTAACGTGGCAATAACGCACCCCCCTTGGTTAAGTCCAGGGCGACATTTAGTGCCCAGTGACCCCCTCGCCTTTGCGAAGGCGAGCGCGCCATTAACGTGGCAATAACGCACCCCCCTTGGTTAAGTCCAGGGCGACATTTAGTGCCCAGTGACCCCCTCGCCTTTGCGAAGGCGAGCGCGCCATTAACGTGGCAATAACGCACCCCCCTTGGTTAAGTCCAGGGCGACATTTAGTGCCCAGTGACCCCCTCGCCTTTGCGAAGGCGAGCGCGCCATTAACGTGGCAATAACGCACCCCCCTTGGTTAAGTCCAGGGCGACATTTAGTGCCCAGTGACCCCCTCGCCTTTGCGAAGGCGAGCGCGCCATTAACGTGGCAATAACGCACCCCCCTTGGTTAAGTCCAGGGCGACATTTAGTGCCCAGTGACCCCCTCGCCTTTGCGAAGGCGAGCGCGCCATTAACGTGGCAATAACGCACCCCCCTTGGTTAAGTCCAGGGCGACATTTAGTGCCCAGTGACCCCCTCGCCTTTGCGAAGGCGAGCGCGCCATTAACGTGGCAATAACGCACCCCCCCTTGGTTAAGTCCAGGGCGACATTTAGTGCCCAGTGACCCCCTCGCCTTTGCGAAGGCGAGCGCGCCATTAACGTGGCAATAACGCACCCCCCCTTGGTTAAGTCCAGGGCGACATTTAGTGCCCAGTGACCCCCTCGCCTTTGCGAAGGCGAGCGCGCCATTAACGTGGCAATAACGCACCCCCCTTGGTTAAGTCCAGGGCGACATTTAGTGCCCAGTGACCCCCTCGCCTTTGCGAAGGCGAGCGCGCCATTAACGTGGCAATAACGCACCCCCCTTGGTTAAGTCCAGGGCGACATTTAGTGCCCAGTGACCCCCTCGCCTTTGCGAAGGCGAGCGCGCCATTAACGTGGCAATAACGCACCCCCCTTGGTTAAGTCCAGGGCGACATTTAGTGCCCAGTGACCCCCTCGCCTTTGCGAAGGCGAGCGCGCCATTAACGTGGCAATAACGCACCCCCCTTGGTTAAGTCCAGGGCGACATTTAGTGCCCAGTGACCCCCTCGCCTTTGCGAAGGCGAGCGCGCCATTAACGTGGCAATAACGCACCCCCCTTGGTTAAGTCCAGGGCGACATTTAGTGCCCAGTGACCCCCTCGCCTTTGCGAAGGCGAGCGCGCCATTAGCGTGGCAATAACGCACCCCCCTTGGTTAAGTCCAGGGCGACATTTAGTGCCCAGTGACCCGCCCCTCGCCTTTGCGAAGGCGAGCGCGCCATTAACGTGGCAATAACGCACCCCCCTTGGTTAAGTCCAGGGCGACATTTAGTGCCCAGTGACCCCCTCGCCTTTGCGAAGGCGAGCGCGCCATTAACGTGGCAATAACGCACCCCCCTTGGTTAAGTCCAGGGCGACATTTAGTGCCCAGTGACCCCCTCGCCTTTGCGAAGGCGAGCGCGCCATTAACGTGGCAATAACGCACCCCCCTTGGTTAAGTCCAGGGCGACATTTAGTGCCCAGTGACCCCCTCGCCTTTGCGAGGGCGCGCGCGCCATTAACGTGGCAATAACGCACCCCCCCTTGGTTAAGTCCAGGGCGACATTTAGTGCCCAGTGACCCCCTCGCCTTTGCGAAGGCGAGCGCGCCATTAACGTGGCAATAACGCACCCCCCTTGGTTAAGTCCAGGGCGACATTTAGTGCCCAGTGACCCCCTCGCCTTTGCGAAGGCGAGCGCGCCATTAACGTGGCAATAACGCACCCCCCTTGGTTAAGTCCAGGGCGACATTTAGTGCCCAGTGACCCCCTCGCCTTTGCGAAGGCGAGCGCGCCATTAACGTGGCAATAACGCACCCCCCCTTGGTTAAGTCCAGGGCGACATTTAGTGCCCAGTGACCCCCTCGCCTTTGCGAAGGCGAGCGCGCCATTAACGTGGCAATAACGCACCCCCCCTTGGTTAAGTCCAGGGCGACATTTAGTGCCCAGTGACCCCCTCGCCTTTGCGAAGGCGAGCGCGCCATTAACGTGGCAATAACGCACCCCCCTTGGTTAAGTCCAGGGCGACATTTAGTGCCCAGTGACCCCCTCGCCTTTGCGAAGGCGAGCGCGCCATTAACGTGGCAATAACGCACCCCCCTTGGTTAAGTCCAGGGCGACATTTAGTGCCCAGTGACCCCCTCGCCTTTGCGAAGGCGAGCGCGCCATTAACGTGGCAATAACGCACCCCCCTTGGTTAAGTCCAGGGCGACATTTAGTGCCCAGTGACCCCCTCGCCTTTGCGAAGGCGAGCGCGCCATTAACGTGGCAATAACGCACCCCCCTTGGTTAAGTCCAGGGCGACATTTAGTGCCCAGTGACCCCCTCGCCTTTGCGAAGGCGAGCGCGCCATTAACGTGGCAATAACGCACCCCCCCTTGGTTAAGTCCAGGGCGACATTTAGTGCCCAGTGACCCCCTCGCCTTTGCGAAGGCGAGCGCGCCATTAACGTGGCAATAACGCACCCCCCTTGGTTAAGTCCAGGGCGACATTTAGTGCCCAGTGACCCCCTCGCCTTTGCGAAGGCGAGCGCGCCATTAACGTGGCAATAACGCACCCCCCCTTGGTTAAGTCCAGGGCGACATTTAGTGCCCAGTGACCCCCTCGCCTTTGCGAAGGCGAGCGCGCCATTAACGTGGCAATAACGCACCCCCCCTTGGTTAAGTCCAGGGCGACATTTAGTGCCCAGTGACCCCCTCGCCTTTGCGAAGGCGAGCGCGCCATTAACGTGGCAATAACGCACCCCCCCTTGGTTAAGTCCAGGGCGACATTTAGTGCCCAGTGACCCCCTCGCCTTTGCGAAGGCGAGCGCGCCATTAACGTGGCAATAACGCACCCCCCCTTGGTTAAGTCCAGGGCGACATTTAGTGCCCAGTGACCCCCTCGCCTTTGCGAAGGCGAGCGCGCCATTAACGTGGCAATAACGCACCCCCCTTGGTTAAGTCCAGGGCGACATTTAGTGCCCAGTGACCCCCTCGCCTTTGCGAAGGCGAGCGCGCCATTAACGTGGCAATAACGCACCCCCCTTGGTTAAGTCCAGGGCGACATTTAGTGCCCAGTGACCCCCTCGCCTTTGCGAAGGCGAGCGCGCCATTAACGTGGCAATAACGCACCCCCCTTGGTTAAGTCCAGGGCGACATTTAGTGCCCAGTGACCCCCTCGCCTTTGCGAAGGCGAGCGCGCCATTAACGTGGCAATAACGCACCCCCCTTGGTTAAGTCCAGGGCGACATTTAGTGCCCAGTGACCCCCTCGCCTTTGCGAAGGCGAGCGCGCCATTAGCGTGGCAATAACGCACCCCCCTTGGTTAAGTCCAGGGCGACATTTAGTGCCCAGTGACCCCCTCGCCTTTGCGAAGGCGAGCGCGCCATTAACGTGGCAATAACGCACCCCCCTTGGTTAAGTCCAGGGCGACATTTAGTGCCCAGTGACCCCCTCGCCTTTGCGAAGGCGAGCGCGCCATTAACGTGGCAATAACGCACCCCCCTTGGTTAAGTCCAGGGCGACATTTAGTGCCCAGTGACCCCCTCGCCTTTGCGAAGGCGAGCGCGCCATTAACGTGGCAATAACGCACCCCCCTTGGTTAAGTCCAGGGCGACATTTAGTGCCCAGTGACCCCCTCGCCTTTGCGAAGGCGAGCGCGCCATTAACGTGGCAATAACGCACCCCCCTTGGTTAAGTCCAGGGCGACATTTAGTGCCCAGTGACCCCCTCGCCTTTGCGAAGGCGAGCGCGCCATTAACGTGGCAATAACGCACCCCCCTTGGTTAAGTCCAGGGCGACATTTAGTGCCCAGTGACCCCCTCGCCTTTGCGAAGGCGAGCGCGCCATTAACGTGGCAATAACGCACCCCCCCTTGGTTAAGTCCAGGGCGACATTTAGTGCCCAGTGACCCCCTCGCCTTTGCGAAGGCGAGCGCGCCATTAACGTGGCAATAACGCACCCCCCCTTGGTTAAGTCCAGGGCGACATTTAGTGCCCAGTGACCCCCTCGCCTTTGCGAAGGCGAGCGCGCCATTAACGTGGCAATAACGCACCCCCCCTTGGTTAAGTCCAGGGCGACATTTAGTGCCCAGTGACCCCCTCGCCTTTGCGAAGGCGAGCGCGCCATTAACGTGGCAATAACGCACCCCCCCTTGGTTAAGTCCAGGGCGACATTTAGTGCCCAGTGACCCCCTCGCCTTTGCGAAGGCGAGCGCGCCATTAACGTGGCAATAACGCACCCCCCTTGGTTAAGTCCAGGGCGACATTTAGTGCCCAGTGACCCCCTCGCCTTTGCGAAGGCGAGCGCGCCATTAACGTGGCAATAACGCACCCCCCTTGGTTAAGTCCAGGGCGACATTTAGTGCCCAGTGACCCCCTCGCCTTTGCGAAGGCGAGCGCGCCATTAACGTGGCAATAACGCACCCCCCTTGGTTAAGTCCAGGGCGACATTTAGTGCCCAGTGACCCCCCTCGCCTTTGCGAAGGCGAGCGCGCCATTAACGTGGCAATAACGCACCCCCCTTGGTTAAGTCCAGGGCGACATTTAGTGCCCAGTGACCCCCTCGCCTTTGCGAAGGCGAGCGCGCCATTAACGTGGCAATAACGCACCCCCCCTTGGTTAAGTCCAGGGCGACATTTAGTGCCCAGTGACCCCCTCGCCTTTGCGAAGGCGAGCGCGCCATTAACGTGGCAATAACGCACCCCCCTTGGTTAAGTCCAGGGCGACATTTAGTGCCCAGTGACCCCCTCGCCTTTGCGAAGGCGAGCGCGCCATTAACGTGGCAATAACGCACCCCCCTTGGTTAAGTCCAGGGCGACATTTAGTGCCCAGTGACCCCCTCGCCTTTGCGAAGGCGAGCGCGCCATTAACGTGGCAATAACGCACCCCCCCTTGGTTAAGTCCAGGGCGACATTTAGTGCCCAGTGACCCCCTCGCCTTTGCGAAGGCGAGCGCGCCATTAACGTGGCAATAACGCACCCCCCCTTGGTTAAGTCCAGGGCGACATTTAGTGCCCAGTGACCCCCTCGCCTTTGCGAAGGCGAGCGCGCCATTAACGTGGCAATAACGCACCCCCCCTTGGTTAAGTCCAGGGCGACATTTAGTGCCCAGTGACCCCCTCGCCTTTGCGAAGGCGAGCGCGCCATTAACGTGGCAATAACGCACCCCCCCTTGGTTAAGTCCAGGGCGACATTTAGTGCCCAGTGACCCCCTCGCCTTTGCGAAGGCGAGCGCGCCATTAACGTGGCAATAACGCACCCCCCTTGGTTAAGTCCAGGGCGACATTTAGTGCCCAGTGACCCCCTCGCCTTTGCGAAGGCGAGCGCGCCATTAACGTGGCAATAACGCACCCCCCCTTGGTTAAGTCCAGGGCGACATTTAGTGCCCAGTGACCCCCTCGCCTTTGCGAAGGCGAGCGCGCCATTAACGTGGCAATAACGCACCCCCCCTTGGTTAAGTCCAGGGCGACATTTAGTGCCCAGTGACCCCCTCGCCTTTGCGAAGGCGAGCGCGCCATTAACGTGGCAATAACGCACCCCCCTTGGTTAAGTCCAGGGCGACATTTAGTGCCCAGTGACCCCCTCGCCTTTGCGAAGGCGAGCGCGCCATTAACGTGGCAATAACGCACCCCCCTTGGTTAAGTCCAGGGCGACATTTAGTGCCCAGTGACCCCCTCGCCTTTGCGAAGGCGAGCGCGCCATTAACGTGGCAATAACGCACCCCCCTTGGTTAAGTCCAGGGCGACATTTAGTGCCCAGTGACCCCCTCGCCTTTGCGAAGGCGAGCGCGCCATTAACGTGGCAATAACGCACCCCCCTTGGTTAAGTCCAGGGCGACATTTAGTGCCCAGTGACCCCCTCGCCTTTGCGAAGGCGAGCGCGCCATTAACGTGGCAATAACGCACCCCCCTTGGTTAAGTCCAGGGCGACATTTAGTGCCCAGTGACCCCCTCGCCTTTGCGAAGGCGAGCGCGCCATTAACGTGGCAATAACGCACCCCCCTTGGTTAAGTCCAGGGCGACATTTAGTGCCCAGTGACCCCCTCGCCTTTGCGAAGGCGAGCGCGCCATTAACGTGGCAATAACGCACCCCCCCTTGGTTAAGTCCAGGGCGACATTTAGTGCCCAGTGACCCCCTCGCCTTTGCGAAGGCGAGCGCGCCATTAACGTGGCAATAACGCACCCCCCTTGGTTAAGTCCAGGGCGACATTTAGTGCCCAGTGACCCCCTCGCCTTTGCGAAGGCGAGCGCGCCATTAACGTGGCAATAACGCACCCCCCCTTGGTTAAGTCCAGGGCGACATTTAGTGCCCAGTGACCCCCTCGCCTTTGCGAAGGCGAGCGCGCCATTAACGTGGCAATAACGCACCCCCCCTTGGTTAAGTCCAGGGCGACATTTAGTGCCCAGTGACCCCCTCGCCTTTGCGAAGGCGAGCGCGCCATTAACGTGGCAATAACGCACCCCCCCTTGGTTAAGTCCAGGGCGACATTTAGTGCCCAGTGACCCCCTCGCCTTTGCGAAGGCGAGCGCGCCATTAACGTGGCAATAACGCACCCCCCCTTGGTTAAGTCCAGGGCGACATTTAGTGCCCAGTGACCCCCTCGCCTTTGCGAAGGCGAGCGCGCCATTAACGTGGCAATAACGCACCCCCCCTTGGTTAAGTCCAGGGCGACATTTAGTGCCCAGTGACCCCCTCGCCTTTGCGAAGGCGAGCGCGCCATTAACGTGGCAATAACGCACCCCCCTTGGTTAAGTCCAGGGCGACATTTAGTGCCCAGTGACCCCCTCGCCTTTGCGAAGGCGAGCGCGCCATTAACGTGGCAATAACGCACCCCCCTTGGTTAAGTCCAGGGCGACATTTAGTGCCCAGTGACCCCCTCGCCTTTGCGAAGGCGAGCGCGCCATTAACGTGGCAATAACGCACCCCCCTTGGTTAAGTCCAGGGCGACATTTAGTGCCCAGTGACCCCCCCCTCGCCTTTGCGAAGGCGAGCGCGCCATTAACGTGGCAATAACGCACCCCCCTTGGTTAAGTCCAGGGCGACATTTAGTGCCCAGTGACCCCCTCGCCTTTGCGAAGGCGAGCGCGCCATTAACGTGGCAATAACGCACCCCCCTTGGTTAAGTCCAGGGCGACATTTAGTGCCCAGTGACCCCCTCGCCTTTGCGAAGGCGAGCGCGCCATTAACGTGGCAATAACGCACCCCCCTTGGTTAAGTCCAGGGCGACATTTAGTGCCCAGTGACCCCCTCGCCTTTGCGAAGGCGAGCGCGCCATTAACGTGGCAATAACGCACCCCCCTTGGTTAAGTCCAGGGCGACATTTAGTGCCCAGTGACCCCCTCGCCTTTGCGAAGGCGAGCGCGCCATTAACGTGGCAATAACGCACCCCCCTTGGTTAAGTCCAGGGCGACATTTAGTGCCCAGTGACCCCCTCGCCTTTGCGAAGGCGAGCGCGCCATTAACGTGGCAATAACGCACCCCCCTTGGTTAAGTCCAGGGCGACATTTAGTGCCCAGTGACCCCCTCGCCTTTGCGAAGGCGAGCGCGCCATTAACGTGGCAATAACGCACCCCCCTTGGTTAAGTCCAGGGCGACATTTAGTGCCCAGTGACCCCCTCGCCTTTGCGAAGGCGAGCGCGCCATTAACGTGGCAATAACGCACCCCCCTTGGTTAAGTCCAGGGCGACATTTAGTGCCCAGTGACCCCCTCGCCTTTGCGAAGGCGAGCGCGCCATTAACGTGGCAATAACGCACCCCCCTTGGTTAAGGTCCGGGGCGACATTTAGTGCCCAGTGACCCCCTCGCCTTTGCGAAGGCGAGCGCGCCATTAACGTGGCAATAACGCACCCCCCTTGGTTAAGTCCAGGGCGACATTTAGTGCCCAGTGACCCCCTCGCCTTTGCGAAGGCGAGCGCGCCATTAACGTGGCAATAACGCACCCCCCCTTGGTTAAGTCCAGGGCGACATTTAGTGCCCAGTGACCCCCTCGCCTTTGCGCAGGCGAGCGCGCCATTAACGTGGCAATAACGCACCCCGACCCCCTTGGTTAAGTCCAGGGCGACATTTAGTGCCCAGTGACCCCCTCGCCTTTGCGAAGGCGAGCGCGCCATTAACGTGGCAATAACGCACCCCCCTTGGTTAAGTCCAGGGCGACATTTAGTGCCCAGTGACCCCCTCGCCTTTGCGAAGGCGAGCGCGCCATTAACGTGGCAATAACGCACCCCCCTTGGTTAAGTCCAGGGCGACATTTAGTGCCCAGTGACCCCCTCGCCTTTGCGAAGGCGAGCGCGCCATTAACGTGGCAATAACGCACCCCCCTTGGTTAAGTCCAGGGCGACATTTAGTGCCCAGTGACCCCCTCGCCTTTGCGAAGGCGAGCGCGCCATTAACGTGGCAATAACGCACCCCCCTTGGTTAAGTCCAGGGCGACATTTAGTGCCCAGTGACCCCCTCGCCTTTGCGAAGGCGAGCGCGCCATTAACGTGGCAATAACGCACCCCCCTTGGTTAAGTCCAGGGCGACATTTAGTGCCCAGTGACCCCCTCGCCTTTGCGAAGGCGAGCGCGCCATTAACGTGGCAATAACGCACCCCCCTTGGTTAAGTCCAGGGCGACATTTAGTGCCCAGTGACCCCCTCGCCTTTGCGAAGGCGAGCGCGCCATTAACGTGGCAATAACGCACCCCCCTTGGTTAAGTCCAGGGCGACATTTAGTGCCCAGTGACCCCCTCGCCTTTGCGAAGGCGAGCGCGCCATTAACGTGGCAATAACCGCCCCCCCTTGGTTAAGTCCAGGGCGACATTTAGTGCCCAGTGCCCCCACCCCCCACGCGCGCCATTAACGTGGCAATAACGCACCCCCCTTGGTTAAGTCCAGGGCGACATTTAGTGCCCAGTGACCCCCTCGCCTTTGCGAAGGCGAGCGCGCCATTAACGTGGCAATAACGCACCCCCCCTTGGTTAAGTCCAGGGCGACATTTAGTGCCCAGTGACCCCCTCGCCTTTGCGAAGGCGAGCGCGCCATTAACGTGGCAATAACGCACCCCCCTTGGTTAAGTCCAGGGCGACATTTAGTGCCCAGTGACCCCCTCGCCTTTGCGAAGGCGAGCGCGCCATTAACGTGGCAATAACGCACCCCCCTTGGTTAAGTCCAGGGCGACATTTAGTGCCCAGTGACCCCCTCGCCTTTGCGAAGGCGAGCGCGCCATTAACGTGGCAATAACGCACCCCCCTTGGTTAAGTCCAGGGCGACATTTAGTGCCCAGTGACCCCCCTCGCCTTTGCGAAGGCGAGCGCGCCATTAACGTGGCAATAACGCACCCCCCTTGGTTAAGTCCAGGGCGACATTTAGTGCCCAGTGACCCCCTCGCCTTTGCGAAGGCGAGCGCGCCATTAACGTGGCAATAACGCACCCCCCCTTGGTTAAGTCCAGGGCGACATTTAGTGCCCAGTGACCCCCTCGCCTTTGCGAAGGCGAGCGCGCCATTAACGTGGCAATAACGCACCCCCCCTTGGTTAAGTCCAGGGCGACATTTAGTGCCCAGTGACCCCCTCGCCTTTGCGAAGGCGAGCGCGCCATTAACGTGGCAATAACGCACCCCCCTTGGTTAAGTCCAGGGCGACATTTAGTGCCCAGTGACCCCCTCGCCTTTGCGAAGGCGAGCGCGCCATTAACGTGGCAATAACGCACCCCCCTTGGTTAAGTCCAGGGCGACATTTAGTGCCCAGTGACCCCCTCGCCTTTGCGAAGGCGAGCGCGCCATTAACGTGGCAATAACGCACCCCCCTTGGTTAAGTCCAGGGCGACATTTAGTGCCCAGTGACCCCCTCGCCTTTGCGAAGGCGAGCGCGCCATTAACGTGGCATAACGCACCCCCCTGGGTGAGGCCGGGGGGGCAATTGGGGCCCCGGTGACCCCCTCGCCTTTGCGAAGGCGAGCGCGCCATTAACGTGGCAATAACGCACCCCCCCTTGGTTAAGTCCAGGGCGACATTTAGTGCCCAGTGACCCCCTCGCCTTTGCGAAGGCGAGCGCGCCATTAACGTGGCAATAACGCACCCCCCCTTGGTTAAGTCCAGGGCGACATTTAGTGCCCAGTGACCCCCTCGCCTTTGCGAAGGCGAGCGCGCCATTAACGTGGCAATAACGCACCCCCCTTGGTTAAGTCCAGGGCGACATTTAGTGCCCAGTGACCCCCTCGCCTTTGCGAAGGCGAGCGCGCCATTAACGTGGCAATAACGCACCCCCCCTTGGTTAAGTCCAGGGCGACATTTAGTGCCCAGTGACCCCCTCGCCTTTGCGAAGGCGAGCGCGCCATTAACGTGGCAATAACGCACCCCCCCTTGGTTAAGTCCAGGGCGACATTTAGTGCCCAGTGACCCCCTCGCCTTTGCGAAGGCGAGCGCGCCATTAACGTGGCAATAACGCACACCCCCTTGGTTAAGTCCAGGGCGACATTTAGTGCCCAGT
Organism: Leptodactylus fallax; assembly: GCA_947044405.1. Taxonomy (NCBI): domain Eukaryota; kingdom Metazoa; phylum Chordata; class Amphibia; order Anura; family Leptodactylidae; genus Leptodactylus; species Leptodactylus fallax. The sequence goes on from CAMRHE010000412.1 coordinate 1,616,491, forward strand.
GACCCCCTCGCCTTTGCGAAGGCGAGCGCGCCATTAACGTGGCAATAACGCACCCCCCCTTGGTTAAGTCCAGGGCGACATTTAGTGCCCAGTGACCCCCTCGCCTTTGCGAAGGCGAGCGCGCCATTAACGTGGCAATAACGCACCCCCCTTGGTTAAGTCCAGGGCGACATTTAGTGCCCAGTGACCCCCTCGCCTTTGCGAAGGCGAGCGCGCCATTAACGTGGCAATAACGCACCCCCCTTGGTTAAGTCCAGGGCGACATTTAGTGCCCAGTGACCCCCTCGCCTTTGCGAAGGCGAGCGCGCCATTAACGTGGCAATAACGCACCCCCCTTGGTTAAGTCCAGGGCGACATTTAGTGCCCAGTGACCCCCTCGCCTTTGCGAAGGCGAGCGCGCCATTAACGTGGCAATAACGCACCCCCCTTGGTTAAGTCCAGGGCGACATTTAGTGCCCAGTGACCCCCTCGCCTTTGCGAAGGCGAGCGCGCCATTAACGTGGCAATAACGCACCCCCCTTGGTTAAGTCCAGGGCGACATTTAGTGCCCAGTGACCCCCTCGCCTTTGCGAAGGCGAGCGCGCCATTAACGTGGCAATAACGCACCCCCCTTGGTTAAGTCCAGGGCGACATTTAGTGCCCAGTGACCCCCTCGCCTTTGCGAAGGCGAGCGCGCCATTAACGTGGCAATAACGCACCCCCCTTGGTTAAGTCCAGGGCGACATTTAGTGCCCAGTGACCCCCTCGCCTTTGCGAAGGCGAGCGCGCCATTAACGTGGCAATAACGCACCCCCCTTGGTTAAGTCCAGGGCGACATTTAGTGCCCAGTGACCCCCTCGCCTTTGCGAAGGCGAGCGCGCCATTAACGTGGCAATAACGCACCCCCCTTGGTTAAGTCCAGGGCGACATTTAGTGCCCAGTGACCCCCTCGCCTTTGCGAAGGCGAGCGCGCCATTAACGTGGCAATAACGCACCCCCCTTGGTTAAGTCCAGGGCGACATTTAGTGCCCAGTGACCCCCTCGCCTTTGCGAAGGCGAGCGCGCCATTAACGTGGCAATAACGCACCCCCCTTGGTTAAGTCCAGGGCGACATTTAGTGCCCAGTGACCCCCTCGCCTTTGCGAAGGCGAGCGCGCCATTAACGTGGCAATAACGCACCCCCCCTTGGTTAAGTCCAGGGCGACATTTAGTGCCCAGTGACCCCCTCGCCTTTGCGAAGGCGAGCGCGCCATTAACGTGGCAATAACGCACCCCCCTTGGTTAAGTCCAGGGCGACATTTAGTGCCCAGTGACCCCCTCGCCTTTGCGAAGGCGAGCGCGCCATTAACGTGGCAATAACGCACCCCCCTTGGTTAAGTCCAGGGCGACATTTAGTGCCCAGTGACCCCCTCGCCTTTGCGAAGGCGAGCGCGCCATTAACGTGGCAATAACGCACCCCCCTTGGTTAAGTCCGGCCCCCCCCCCCCCCCCCTTGCGAAGGCGAGCGCGCCATTAACGTGGCAATAACGCACCCCCCTTGGTTAAGTCCAGGGCGACATTTAGTGCCCAGTGACCCCCTCGCCTTTGCGAAGGCGAGCGCGCCATTAACGTGGCAATAACGCACCCCCCTTGGTTAAGTCCAGGGCGACATTTAGTGCCCAGTGACCCCCTCGCCTTTGCGAAGGCGAGCGCGCCATTAACGTGGCAATAACGCACCCCCCCTTGGTTAAGTCCAGGGCGACATTTAGTGCCCAGTGACCCCCTCGCCTTTGCGAAGGCGAGCGCGCCATTAACGTGGCAATAACGCACCCCCCTTGGTTAAGTCCAGGGCGACATTTAGTGCCCAGTGACCCCCTCGCCTTTGCGAAGGCGAGCGCGCCATTAACGTGGCAATAACGCACCCCCCTTGGTTAAGTCCAGGGCGACATTTAGTGCCCAGTGACCCCCTCGCCTTTGCGAAGGCGAGCGCGCCATTAACGTGGCAATAACGCACCCCCCTTGGTTAAGTCCAGGGCGACATTTAGTGCCCAGTGACCCCCTCGCCTTTGCGAAGGCGAGCGCGCCATTAACGTGGCAATAACGCACCCCCCCTTGGTTAAGTCCAGGGCGACATTTAGTGCCCAGTGACCCCCTCGCCTTTGCGAAGGCGAGCGCGCCATTAACGTGGCAATAACGCACCCCCCTTGGTTAAGTCCAGGGCGACATTTAGTGCCCAGTGACCCCCTCGCCTTTGCGAAGGCGAGCGCGCCATTAACGTGGCAATAACGCACCCCCCTTGGTTAAGTCCAGGGCGACATTTAGTGCCCAGTGACCCCCTCGCCTTTGCGAAGGCGAGCGCGCCATTAACGTGGCAATAACGCACCCCCCCTTGGTTAAGTCCAGGGCGACATTTAGTGCCCAGTGACCCCCTCGCCTTTGCGAAGGCGAGCGCGCCATTAACGTGGCAATAACGCACCCCCCTTGGTTAAGTCCAGGGCGACATTTAGTGCCCAGTGACCCCCTCGCCTTTGCGAAGGCGAGCGCGCCATTAACGTGGCAATAACGCACCCCCCCTTGGTTAAGTCCAGGGCGACATTTAGTGCCCAGTGACCCCCTCGCCTTTGCGAAGGCGAGCGCGCCATTAACGTGGCAATAACGCACCCCCCTTGGTTAAGTCCAGGGCGACATTTAGTGCCCAGTGACCCCCTCGCCTTTGCGAAGGCGAGCGCGCCATTAACGTGGCAATAACGCACCCCCCTTGGTTAAGTCCAGGGCGACATTTAGTGCCCAGTGACCCCCTCGCCTTTGCGAAGGCGAGCGCGCCATTAACGTGGCAATAACGCACCCCCCTTGGTTAAGTCCAGGGCGACATTTAGTGCCCAGTGACCCCCTCGCCTTTGCGAAGGCGAGCGCGCCATTAACGTGGCAATAACGCACCCCCCTTGGTTAAGTCCAGGGCGACATTTAGTGCCCAGTGACCCCCTCGCCTTTGCGAAGGCGAGCGCGCCATTAACGTGGCAATAACGCACCCCCCTTGGTTAAGTCCAGGGCGACATTTAGTGCCCAGTGACCCCCCCGCCCTTTGCGCAACGCCCCCGGAAGGCCAGGGGCGCCATGTCAGTGACCCGTTGCGCAATAACGCACCCCCCTTGGTTAAGTCCAGGGCGACATTTAGTGCCCAGTGACCCCCTCGCCTTTGCGAAGGCGAGCGCGCCATTAACGTGGCAATAACGCACCCCCCCTTGGTTAAGTCCAGGGCGACATTTAGTGCCCAGTGACCCCCTCGCCTTTGCGAAGGCGAGCGCGCCATTAACGTGGCAATAACGCACCCCCCCTTGGTTAAGTCCAGGGCGACATTTAGTGCCCAGTGACCCCCTCGCCTTTGCGAAGGCGAGCGCGCCATTAACGTGGCAATAACGCACCCCCCTTGGTTAAGTCCAGGGCGACATTTAGTGCCCAGTGACCCCCTCGCCTTTGCGAAGGCGAGCGCGCCATTAACGTGGCAATAACGCACCCCCCTTGGTTAAGTCCAGGGCGACATTTAGTGCCCAGTGACCCCCTCGCCTTTGCGAAGGCGAGCGCGCCATTAACGTGGCAATAACGCACCCCCCTTGGTTAAGTCCAGGGCGACATTTAGTGCCCAGTGACCCCCTCGCCTTTGCGAAGGCGAGCGCGCCATTAACGTGGCAATAACGCACCCCCCTTGGTTAAGTCCAGGGCGACATTTAGTGCCCAGTGACCCCCTCGCCTTTGCGAAGGCGAGCGCGCCATTAACGTGGCAATAACGCACCCCCCTTGGTTAAGTCCAGGGCGACATTTAGTGCCCAGTGACCCCCTCGCCTTTGCGAAGGCGAGCGCGCCATTAACGTGGCAATAACGCACCCCCCTTGGTTAAGTCCAGGGCGACATTTAGTGCCCAGTGACCCCCTCGCCTTTGCGAAGGCGAGCGCGCCATTAACGTGGCAATAACGCACCCCCCTTGGTTAAGTCCAGGGCGACATTTAGTGCCCAGTGACCCCCTCGCCTTTGCGAAGGCGAGCGCGCCATTAACGTGGCAATAACGCACCCCCCTTGGTTAAGTCCAGGGCGACATTTAGTGCCCAGTGACCCCCTCGCCTTTGCGAAGGCGAGCGCGCCATTAACGTGGCAATAACGCACCCCCCTTGGTTAAGTCCAGGGCGACATTTAGTGCCCAGTGACCCCCTCGCCTTTGCGAAGGCGAGCGCGCCATTAACGTGGCAATAACGCACCCCCCCCCTTGGTTAAGTCCAGGGCGACATTTAGTGCCCAGTGACCCCCTCGCCTTTGCGAAGGCGAGCGCGCCATTAACGTGGCAATAACGCACCCCCCTTGGTTAAGTCCAGGGCGACATTTAGTGCCCAGTGACCCCCTCGCCTTTGCGAGGAGCGCGCGCGCCATTAACGTGGCAATAACGCACCCCCCTTGGTTAAGTCCAGGGCGACATTTAGTGCCCAGTGACCCCCTCGCCTTTGCGAAGGCGAGGCGCCATCCAGCGTGGCAATAACGCACCCCCCCTTGGTTGAGTCCAGGGCGACATTTAGTGCCCAGTGACCCCCTCGCCTTTGCGAAGGCGAGCGCGCCATTAACGTGGCAATAACGCCACCCCCCTTGGTTAAGTCCGGGGCGACATTTAGTGCCCAGTGACCCCCTCGCCTTTGCGAAGGCGAGGCGCCATTAACGTGGCAATAACGCACCCCCCTTGGTTAAGTCCAGGGCGACATTTAGTGCCCAGTGACCCCCCTCCAAGGCGAGCGCCACCCCGCACCCCCTTGGCAAGCCAGCGAGCGCGCCATTACCCACGTGGCAATAACGGCCACCCCCCTTGGTTAAGTCCAGGGCGACATTTAGTGCCCAGTGACCCCCTCGCCTTTGCGAAGGCGAGCGCGCCATTAACGTGGCAATAACGCACCCCCCTTGGTTAAGTCCAGGGCGACATTTAGTGCCCAGTGACCCCCTCGCCTTTGCGAAGGCGAGCGCGCCATTAACGTGGCAATAACGCACCCCCCTTGGTTAAGTCCAGGGCGACATTTAGTGCCCAGTGACCCCCTCGCCTTTGCGAAGGCGAGCGCGCCATTAACGTGGCAATAACGCACCCCCCTTGGTTAAGTCCAGGGCGACATTTAGTGCCCAGTGACCCCCTCGCCTTTGCGAAGGCGAGCGCGCCATTAACGTGGCAATAACGCACCCCCCCTTGGTTAAGTCCAGGGCGACATTTAGTGCCCAGTGACCCCCTCGCCTTTGCGAAGGCGAGCGCGCCATTAACGTGGCAATAACGCACCCCCCTTGGTTAAGTCCAGGGCGACATTTAGTGCCCAGTGACCCCCTCGCCTTTGCGAAGGCGAGCGCGCCATTAACGTGGCAATAACGCACCCCCCCTTGGTTAAGTCCAGGGCGACATTTAGTGCCCAGTGACCCCCTCGCCTTTGCGAAGGCGAGCGCGCCATTAACGTGGCAATAACGCACCCCCCTTGGTTAAGTCCAGGGCGACATTTAGTGCCCAGTGACCCCCTCGCCTTTGCGAAGGCGAGCGCGCCATTAACGTGGCAATAACGCCACCCCCTTGGTTAAGTCCAGGGCGACATTTAGTGCCCAGTGACCCCCTCGCCTTTGCGAAGGCGAGCGCGCCATTAACGTGGCAATAACGCACCCCCCTTGGTTAAGTCCAGGGCGACATTTAGTGCCCAGTGACCCCCTCGCCTTTGCGAAGGCGAGCGCGCCATTAACGTGGCAATAACGCACCCCCCTTGGTTAAGTCCAGGGCGACATTTAGTGCCCAGTGACCCCCTCGCCTTTGCGAAGGCGAGCGCGCCATTAACGTGGCAATAACGCACCCCCCTTGGTTAAGTCCAGGGCGACATTTAGTGCCCAGTGACCCCCTCGCCTTTGCGAAGGCGAGCGCGCCATTAACGTGGCAATAACGCACCCCCCCTTGGTTAAGTCCAGGGCGACATTTAGTGCCCAGTGACCCCCTCGCCTTTGCGAAGGCGAGCGCGCCATTAACGTGGCAATAACGCACCCCCCTTGGTTAAGTCCAGGGCGACATTTAGTGCCCAGTGACCCCCTCGCCTTTGCGAAGGCGAGCGCGCCATTAACGTGGCAATAACGCACCCCCCCTTGGTTAAGTCCAGGGCGACATTTAGTGCCCAGTGACCCCCTCGCCTTTGCGAAGGCGAGCGCGCCATTAACGTGGCAATAACGCACCCCCCTTGGTTAAGTCCAGGGCGACATTTAGTGCCCAGTGACCCCCTCGCCTTTGCGAAGGCGAGCGCGCCATTAACGTGGCAATAACGCACCCCCCTTGGTTAAGTCCAGGGCGACATCCAGGCCGACATTTAGTGCCCAGTGACCCCCTCGCCTTTGCGAAGGCGAGCGCGCCATTAACGTGGCAATAACGCACCCCCCCTTGGTTAAGTCCAGGGCGACATTTAGTGCCCAGTGACCCCCTCGCCTTTGCGAAGGCGAGCGCGCCATTAACGGCAAAACGCACCCCCTGAAAACCAGGGGCCACATATAGCCCCCATGACCCCCTCGCCTTTGCGAAGGCGAGCGCGCCATTAACGTGGCAATAACGCACCCCCCTTGGTTAAGTCCAGGGCGACATTTAGTGCCCAGGACCCCCCAGTGACCCCCTCGCCTTTGCGAAGGCGAGCGCGCCATTAACGTGGCAATAACGCACCCCCCTTGGTTAAGTCCAGGGCGACATTTAGTGCCCAGTGACCCCCTCGCCTTTGCGAAGGCGAGCGCGCCATTAACGTGGCAATAACGCACCCCCCTTGGTTAAGTCCAGGGCGACATTTAGTGCCCAGTGACCCCCTCGCCTTTGCGAAGGCGAGCGCGCCATTAACGTGGCAATAACGCACCCCCCTTGGTTAAGTCCAGGGCGACATTTAGTGCCCAGTGACCCCCTCGCCTTTGCGAAGGCGAGCGCGCCATTAACGTGGCAATAACGCACCCCCCCTTGGTTAAGTCCAGGGCGACATTTAGTGCCCAGTGACCCCCTCGCCTTTGCGAAGGCGAGCGCGCCATTAACGTGGCAATAACGCACCCCCCTTGGTTAAGTCCAGGGCGACATTTAGTGCCCAGTGACCCCCTGCCCCGCCTCTTGCGAAGGCGAGCGCGCCATTAACGTGGCAATAACGCACCCCCCCTTGGTTAAGTCCAGGGCGACATTTAGTGCCCAGTGACCCCCTCGCCTTTGCGAAGGCGAGCGCGCCATTAACGTGGCAATAACGCACCCCCCTTGGTTAAGTCCAGGGCGACATTTAGTGCCCAGTGACCCCCTCGCCTTTGCGAAGGCGAGCGCGCCATTAACGTGGCAATAACGCACCCCCCTTGGTTAAGTCCAGGGCGACATTTAGTGCCCAGTGACCCCCTCGCCTTTGCGAAGGCGAGCGCGCCATTAACGTGGCAATAACGCACCCCCCTTGGTTAAGTCCAGGGCGACATTTAGTGCCCAGTGACCCCCTCGCCTTTGCGAAGGCGAGCGCGCCATTAACGTGGCAATAACGCACCCCCCCTTGGTTAAGTCCAGGGCGACATTTAGTGCCCAGTGACCCCCTCCGCCTTTGCGAAGGCGAGCGCGCCATTAACGTGGCAATAACGCACCCCCCTTGGTTAAGTCCAGGGCGACATTTAGTGCCCAGTGACCCCCTCGCCTTTGCGAAGGCGAGCGCGCCATTAACGTGGCAATAACGCACCCCCCTTGGTTAAGTCCAGGGCGACATTTAGTGCCCAGTGACCCCCTCGCCTTTGCGAAGGCGAGCGCGCCATTAACGTGGCAATAACGCACCCCCCCTTGGTTAAGTCCAGGGCGACATTTAGTGCCCAGTGACCCCCTCGCCTTTGCGAAGGCGAGCGCGCCATTAACGTGGCAATAACGCACCCCCCCTTGGTTAAGTCCAGGGCGACATTTAGTGCCCAGTGACCCCCTCGCCTTTGCGAAGGCGAGCGCGCCATTAACGTGGCAATAACGCACCCCCCTTGGTTAAGTCCAGGGCGACATTTAGTGCCCAGTGACCCCCTCGCCTTTGCGAAGGCGAGCGCGCCATTAACGTGGCAATAACGCACCCCCCTTGGTTAAGTCCAGGGCGACATTTAGTGCCCAGTGACCCCCTCGCCTTTGCGAAGGCGAGCGCGCCATTAACGTGGCAATAACGCACCCCCCTTGGTTAAGTCCAGGGCGACATTTAGTGCCCAGTGACCCCCTCGCCTTTGCGAAGGCGAGCGCGCCATTAACGTGGCAATAACGCACCCCCCTTGGTTAAGTCCAGGGCGACATTTAGTGCCCAGTGACCCCCTCGCCTTTGCGAAGGCGAGCGCGCCATTAACGTGGCAATAACGCACCCCCCTTGGTTAAGTCCAGGGCGACATTTAGTGCCCAGTGACCCCCTCGCCTTTGCGAAGGCGAGCGCGCCATTAACGTGGCAATAACGCACCCCCCTTGGTTAAGTCCAGGGCGACATTTAGTGCCCAGTGACCCCCTCGCCTTTGCGAAGGCGAGCGCGCCATTAACGTGGCAATAACGCACCCCCCCTTGGTTAAGTCCAGGGCGACATTTAGTGCCCAGTGACCCCCTCGCCTTTGCGAAGGCGAGCGCGCCATTAACGTGGCAATAACGCACCCCCCCTTGGTTAAGTCCAGGGCGACATTTAGTGCCCAGTGACCCCCTCGCCTTTGCGAAGGCGAGCGCGCCATTAACGTGGCAATAACGCACCCCCCTTGGTTAAGTCCAGGGCGACATTTAGTGCCCAGTGACCCCCTCGCCTTTGCGAAGGCGAGCGCGCCATTAACGTGGCAATAACGCACCCCCCTTGGTTAAGTCCAGGGCGACATTTAGTGCCCAGTGACCCCCTCGCCTTTGCGAAGGCGAGCGCGCCATTAACGTGGCAATAACGCACCCCCCTTGGTTAAGTCCAGGGCGACATTTAGTGCCCAGTGACCCCCTCGCCTTTGCGAAGGCGAGCGCGCCATTAACGTGGCAATAACGCACCCCCCTTGGTTAAGTCCAGGGCGACATTTAGTGCCCAGTGACCCCCTCGCCTTTGCGAAGGCGAGCGCGCCATTAACGTGGCAATAACGCACCCCCCTTGGTTAAGTCCAGGGCGACATTTAGTGCCCAGTGACCCCCTCGCCTTTGCGAAGGCGAGCGCGCCATTAACGTGGCAATAACGCACCCCCTTGGTTAAGTCCAGGGCGACATTTAGTGCCCAGTGACCCCCTCGCCTTTGCGAAGGCGAGCGCGCCATTAACGTGGCAATAACGCACCCCCCTTGGTTAAGTCCAGGGCGACATTTAGTGCCCAGTGACCCCCTCGCCTTTGCGAAGGCGAGCGCGCCATTAACGTGGCAATAACGCACCCCCCTTGGTTAAGTCCAGGGCGACATTTAGTGCCCAGTGACCCCCTCGCCTTTGCGAAGGCGAGCGCGCCATTAACGTGGCAATAACGCACCCCCCTTGGTTAAGTCCAGGGCGACATTTAGTGCCCAGTGACCCCCTCGCCTTTGCGAAGGCGAGCGCGCCATTAACGTGGCAATAACGCACCCCCCTTGGTTAAGTCCAGGGCGACATTTAGTGCCCAGTGACCCCCTCGCCTTTGCGAAGGCGAGCGCGCCATTAACGTGGCAATACACGCACCCCCTTGGTTAAGTCCAGGGCGACATTTAGTGCCCAGTGACCCCCTCGCCTTTGCGAAGGCGAGCGCGCCATTAACGTGGCAATAACGCACCCCCCTTGGTTAAGTCCAGGGCGACATTTAGTGCCCAGTGACCCCCTCGCCTTTGCGAAGGCGGCGCGCCCGCCGCGAGGCGAGCGCGCCATTAACGTGGCAATAACGCACCCCCCTTGGTTAAGTCCAGGGCGACATTTAGTGCCCAGTGACCCCCTCGCCTTTGCGAAGGCGAGCGCGCCATTAACGTGGCAATAACGCACCCCCCTTGGTTAAGTCCAGGGCGACATTTAGTGCCCAGTGACCCCCTCGCCTTTGCGAAGGCGAGCGCGCCATTAACGTGGCAATAACGCACCCCCCTTGGTTAAGTCCAGGGCGACATTTAGTGCCCGACCCCCCCCCGAGGGCCCCATTAACCCGCGGCAATAACGCACCCCCCTTGGTTAAGTCCAGGGCGACATTTAGTGCCCAGTGACCCCCTCGCCTTTGCGAAGGCGAGCGCGCCATTAACGTGGCAATAACGCACCCCCCTTGGTTAAGTCCAGGGCGACATTTAGTGCCCAGTGACCCCCTCGCCTTTGCGAAGGCGAGCGCGCCATTAACGTGGCAATAACGCACCCCCCTTGGTTAAGTCCAGGGCGACATTTAGTGCCCAGTGACCCCCTCGCCTTTGCGAAGGCGAGCGCGCCATTAACGTGGCAATAACGCACCCCCCTTGGTTAAGTCCAGGGCGACATTTAGTGCCCAGTGACCCCCTCGCCTTTGCGAAGGCGAGCGCGCCATTAACGTGGCAATAACGCACCCCCCTTGGTTAAGTCCAGGGCGACATTTAGTGCCCAGTGACCCCCTCGCCTTTGCGAAGGCGAGCGCGCCATTAACGTGGCAATAACGCACCCCCCTTGGTTAAGTCCAGGGCGACATTTAGTGCCCAGTGACCCCCTCGCCTTTGCGAAGGCGAGCGCGCCATTAACGTGGCAATAACGCACCCCCCTTGGTTAAGTCCAGGGCGACATTTAGTGCCCAGTGACCCCCTCGCCTTTGCGAAGGCGAGCGCGCCATTAACGTGGCAATAACGCACCCCCCTTGGTTAAGTCCAGGGCGACATTTAGTGCCCAGTGACCCCCTCGCCTTTGCGAAGGCGAGCGCGCCATTAACGTGGCAATAACGCACCCCCCTTGGTTAAGTCCAGGGCGACATTTAGTGCCCAGTGACCCCCTCGCCTTTGCGAAGGCGAGCGCGCCATTAACGTGGCAATAACGCACCCCCCTTGGTTAAGTCCAGGGCGACATTTAGTGCCCAGTGACCCCCTCGCCTTTGCGAAGGCGAGCGCGCCATTAACGTGGCAATAACGCACCCCCCTTGGTTAAGTCCAGGGCGACATTTAGTGCCCAGTGACCCCCTCGCCTTTGCGAAGGCGAGCGCGCCATTAACGTGGCAATAACGCACCCCCCTTGGTTAAGTCCAGGGCGACATTTAGTGCCCAGTGACCCCCTCGCCCGCCCGCCTTTGCGAAGGCGAGCGCGCCATTAACGTGGCAATAACGCACCCCCCTTGGTTAAGTCCAGGGCGACATTTAGTGCCCAGTGACCCCCTCGCCTTTGCGAAGGCGAGCGCGCCATTAACGTGGCAATAACGCACCCCCCTTGGTTAAGTCCAGGGCGACATTTAGTGCCCAGTGACCCCCCTCGCCTTTGCGAAGGCGAGCGCGCCATTAACGTGGCAATAACGCACCCCCCTTGGTTAAGTCCAGGGCGACATTTAGTGCCCAGTGACCCCCTCGCCTTTGCGGGCGCGCCTAGGAAAACGCACCCGTAAGTCCAGGGCGACATTTAGTGCCCAGTGACCCCCTCGCCTTTGCGAAGGCGAGCGCGCCATTAACGTGGCAATAACGCACCCCCTTGGTTAAGTCCAGGGCGACATTTAGTGCCCAGTGACCCCCTCGCCTTTGCGAAGGCGAGCGCGCCATTAACGTGGCAATAACGCACCCCCCTTGGTTAAGTCCAGGGCGACATTTAGTGCCCAGTGACCCCCTCGCCTTTGCGAAGGCGAGCGCGCCATTAACGTGGCAATAACGCACCCCCTTGGTTAAGGCTCAAGGGCGACATTTAGTGCCCAGTGACCCCCTCGCCTTTGCGAAGGCGAGCGCGCCAATAACGTGGCAATAACGCACCCCCCTTGGTTAAGTCCAGGGCGACATTTAGTGCCCAGTGACCCCCTCGCCTTTGCGAAGGCGAGCGCGCCATTAACGTGGCAATAACGCACCCCCCTTGGTTAAGTCCAGGGCGACATTTAGTGCCCAGTGACCCCCTCGCTTTGCGAAGGCGAGCGCGCCAATAACGTGGGAAAAACGCACCCCCCGGGGTAAGTCCAGGGCGACATTTAGTGCCCAGTGACCCCCTCGCCTTTGCGAAGGCGAGCGCGCCATTAACGTGGCAATAACGCACCCCCCCTTGGTTAAGTCCAGGGCGACATTTAGTGCCCAGTGACCCCCTCGCCTTTGCGAAGGCGAGCGCGCCATTAACGTGGCAATAACGCACCCCCCTTGGTTAAGTCCAGGGCGACATTTAGTGCCCAGTGACCCCCTCGCCTTTGCGAAGGCGAGCGCGCCATTAACGTGGCAATAACGCACCCCCCTTGGTTAAGTCCAGGGCGACATTTAGTGCCCAGTGACCCCCTCGCCTTTGCGAAGGCGAGCGCGCCATTAACGTGGCAATAACGCACCCCCTTGGTTAAGTCCAGGGCGACATTTAGTGCCCAGTGACCCCCTCGCCTTTGCGAAGGCGAGCGCGCCATTAACGTGGCAATAACGCACCCCCCTTGGTTAAGTCCAGGGCGACATTTAGTGCCCAGTGACCCCCTCGCCTTTGCGAAGGCGAGCGCGCCATTAACGTGGCAATAACGCACCCCCTTGGTTAAGTCCAGGGCGACATTTAGTGCCCAGTGACCCCCTCGCCTTTGCGAAGGCGAGCGCGCCATTAACGTGGCAATAACGCACCCCCCTTGGTTAAGTCCAGGGCGACATTTAGTGCCCAGTGACCCCCTCGCCTTTGCGAAGGCGAGCGCGCCATTAACGTGGCAATAACGCACCCCCCTTGGTTAAGTCCAGGGCGACATTTAGTGCCCAGTGACCCCCTCGCCTTTGCGAAGGCGAGCGCGCCATTAACGTGGCAATAACGCACCCCCCTTGGTTAAGTCCAGGGCGACATTTAGTGCCCAGTGACCCCCTCGCCTTTGCGAAGGCGAGCGCGCCATTAACGTGGCAATAACGCACCCCCCTTGGTTAAGTCCAGGGCGACATTTAGTGCCCAGTGACCCCCTCGCCTTTGCGAAGGCGAGCGCGCCATTAACGTGGCAATAACGCACCCCCCCTTGGTTAAGTCCAGGGCGACATTTAGTGCCCAGTGACCCCCTCGCCTTTGCGAAGGCGAGCGCGCCATTAACGTGGCAATAACGCACCCCCCTTGGTTAAGTCCAGGGCGACATTTAGTGCCCAGTGACCCCCTCGCCTTTGCGAAGGCGAGCGCGCCATTAACGTGGCAATAACGCACCCCCCTTGGTTAAGTCCAGGGCGACATTTAGTGCCCAGTGACCCCCTCGCCTTTGCGAAGGCGAGCGCGCCATTAACGTGGCAATAACGCACCCCCCTTGGTTAAGTCCAGGGCGACATTTAGTGCCCAGTGACCCCCTCGCCTTTGCGAAGGCGAGCGCGCCATTAACGTGGCAATAACGCACCCCCCTTGGTTAAGTCCAGGGCGACATTTAGTGCCCAGTGACCCCCTCGCCTTTGCGAAGGCGAGCGCGCCATTAACGTGGCAATAACGCACCCCCCTTGGTTAAGTCCAGGGCGACATTTAGTGCCCAGTGACCCCCTCGCCTTTGCGAAGGCGAGCGCGCCATTAACGTGGCAATAACGCACCCCCTTGGTTAAGTCCAGGGCGACATTTAGTGCCCAGTGACCCCCTCGCCTTTGCGAAGGCGAGCGCGCCATTAACGTGGCAATAACGCACCCCCTTGGTTAAGTCCAGGGCGACATTTAGTGCCCAGTGACCCCCTCGCCTTTGCGAAGGCGAGCGCGCCATTAACGTGGCAATAACGCACCCCCTTGGTTAAGTCCAGGGCGACATTTAGTGCCCAGTGACCCCCTCGCCTTTGCGAAGGCGAGCGCGCCATTAACGTGGCAATAACGCACCCCCCTTGGTTAAGTCCAGGGCGACATTTAGTGCCCAGTGACCCCCTCGCCTTTGCGAAGGCGAGCGCGCCATTAACGTGGCAATAACGCACCCCCCTTGGTTAAGTCCAGGGCGACATTTAGTGCCCAGTGACCCCCTCGCCTTTGCGAAGGCGAGCGCGCCATTAACGTGGCAATAACGCACCCCCCTTGGTTAAGTCCAGGGCGACATTTAGTGCCCAGTGACCCTGCCCCTCGCCTTTGCGAAGGCGAGCGCGCCATTAACGTGGCAATAACGCACCCCCCTTGGTTAAGTCCAGGGCGACATTTAGTGCCCAGTGACCCCCTCGCCTTTGCGAAGGCGAGCGCGCCATTAACGTGGCAATAACGCACCCCCCTTGGTTAAGTCCAGGGCGACATTTAGTGCCCAGTGACCCCCTCGCCTTTGCGAAGGCGAGCGCGCCATTAACGTGGCAATAACGCACCCCCCTTGGTTAAGTCCAGGGCGACATTTAGTGCCCAGTGACCCCCTCGCCTTTGCGAAGGCGAGCGCGCCATTAACGTGGAAATAACGCACCCCCCTTGGTTAAGTCCAGGGCGACATTTAGTGCCCAGTGACCCCCTCGCCTTTGCGAAGGCGAGCGCGCCATTAACGTGGCAATAACGCACCCCCCTTGGTTAAGTCCAGGGCGACATTTAGTGCCCAGTGACCCCCTCGCCTTTGCGAAGGCGAGCGCGCCATTAACGTGGCAATAACGCACCCCCCTTGGTTAAGTCCAGGGCGACATTTAGTGCCCAGTGACCCCCTCGCCTTTGCGAAGGCGAGCGCGCCATTAACGTGGCAATAACGCACCCCCCTTGGTTAAGTCCAGGGCGACATTTAGTGCCCAGTGACCCCCTCGCCTTTGCGAAGGCGAGCGCGCCATTAACGTGGCAATAACGCACCCCCCTTGGTTAAGTCCAGGGCGACATTTAGTGCCCAGTGACCCCCTCGCCTTTGCGAAGGCGAGCGCGCCATTAACGTGGCAATAACGCACCCCCCTTGGTTAAGTCCAGGGCGACATTTAGTGCCCAGTGACCCCCTCGCCTTTGCGAAGGCGAGCGCGCCATTAACGTGGCAATAACGCACCCCCCTTGGTTAAGTCCAGGGCGACATTTAGTGCCCAGTGACCCCCTCGCCTTTG